>CM035441.1:101284987-101334987 GCA_020310875.1 Ceratopteris richardii | reverse complement strand
AAGAATATACTGACGCATATACCGACGCCGTGATTCCGAGGCAACGTAGCTATGATTCCGAGGCATTGCAGCTTTCCCAAATTTGCCGAGGGGTATAATGACGCCGACAGCTGCCCGTTGGTACACTGACCATCGGTATTCCCTCGATATGTTGTAGTGTGAGGTTACAAATGGCCTGAGTCTTAAGAATCACATAAGTGATGTCCATCTCAATGATGCTCTTTCAAATCACATATGCAACTTGTTCAATCACTTGTATGCTTGTAGTTATTCTCTAATAAAAGAAAATTATGAGTGAGTGTGGCTTATGCAGCTACCGCACTCTACCATAAGTGATGTTTTATATTTTTAAAACAAAAAGGTACGTTTGTTTCACAAGCTTTCTCACAAGTGTTAGGATATTATGTCCAAGGGAAACATCCAGCAATGACATGAATGTCCACTATTCACATTATAGTTGGGGATATTAAGCATGGAAAGTGCTAAATAGATGTGCAAAAAGATCATTACTGAATGGGTGCATTTGGAGTATATATATATATATATATATATATATATATATATATATATATATATATATATATATATATATATATATCAAGCAATAGTTTTAAATATATCCTATTAAAATAACATTTGTACATTATATGGCATTAAACAAGCTTCAAGAGTGAATTGATAGTTTCCTCAAAAAACTAGGACTTTGCAAGAAGTATTGTAGTGAATGATGTGAATTCTATCAAACAACCCCATTCTTGCTTTGATTTGTGATGGTCGTTTACAAGTTGCTTCAATATTTCCTTCAAATTAAATTACAGTAGAAAGGATATATATGGCATTTGTATAAAATTATACAAATATGGTATTGAAAGTCTTAAACCTTTTGGGATTATGGATTACAAACCATTGGTACAACTATGGGGTTAAAATTGTAAAGTTTCAACAAATGATTATACACTTGATATAGATGACAAAAAGTATAAAGCTATTTCTAATAAATCTCATCTTCTTGTACAATGTTTGACTAGATATTTGTTATGTTACTAAAAGTGTTGATAAAGTAATCCAAGGTTATGCAAGAAGTGATATTCCATAATTCTATTTTGATTTAGGTAGAACAAGAGTTTGTGATGCTAGACATTCAAATCCTATCTATATTATTATTCACTTGCTTTAGGTGTCTTTTTGTGGATGACTAGAAGTGGAGCACAAAATAACCTTCTTTTTCTTGCGGATTACTATGGATAAAGAGACCTCCTATAAACTTAGGCTTTCTATTGGAAACTAAACATATAGTTAAATGTGAAAATTAAAATTACATGGACATTACAAAGAATTTAGTATTTCATGCTCATACAAAACACAAAGAGGTATATTATCACTATATAAATAATCTTATAAAGGATAATATTATGGAATCGGGTAAATGTGCGACCATTTTCACTTAAGCACATGAAAAGGAGCAGATTAATCAACATCTGCAATAGATGGACCTAAAACCTAGAGTTACTAAATTCATTATCAGATACATAATGGGGGAGGGGATTAGTATATGATCAATGTCTATCTAATTTCAAGATTGCATGTTGTATTGCCTATTTTTAAGGGCACTATGAGTAAAATGTATTCAAGCATTATTCTAAGGTTGAGTCCTAATTTTCTACATGTTGAATATTTTTCTTTTACGAATATAATCATACAAGTATGCATACATGAATTTGCACATGTGTTTATTTATGTATGCATATTCTAACATACGCAGACTAGCTTTCTTGTATATATTTGACGAAGGGTTGGTATATTTACTATGGACATGAGCTTATGTCTATTTCATTTTCTTTTTATGGTCCTATATTAATAAAAATTATCTTAAAACTCATCTATGCATGTATCCATGTGTGCGTATAGTATCTACATATGCATGTATGTATAAATATACAAATTTGCATGTATGTACGTTTTTAACAGATTAGTTAGCTCAACAAAATGTAGCAATTGCAGACGATATTAGCATCAACCCATATTCAAGAAATCTTTCCAAAACAATAAAGTCCACCGTTCGATGAATCCAATAAGCTTCTTGGACATAAGCTTCTATTGATAGATCAGTGCAAAAGGAAGAAATGGCTCAATATATTGGCATAAAAGTTCTCAATTGTTTTACGAATGAATACAATGGCTTAGAGACACTCATTCATAAAATTACCCAAATGGAGATCCATCATCTCCCATCCTCTTGTAGTTCTCCAACGTCAGGGAATCCTTTTCAGCGGTGGAGATTTTTGTGTCAACAGACATCCATCCTCTTTTCAATGCAGAACTTAGGAAGGAATGAAGGTTTAATGTGTCTACCAACAACTTCAAATCCTTAGAGCATTGGAGCATGGTTTTGCAGGGAGAACCATCCTTCCAGCAGTTGAACAAAGATAGAGGGGGGTGAACATTAATATCGTTGACAATATTCATTAATATAGAACGGCTATAGAACAAGGGAACTCTAAGTCAAAAAGACTATGGTAAGCACGGTCAAAGTTGATAGAGGAAACCACGGATTGAGTGTTTTTCTACTATTCGTCAAAACAGGAGCTGGATCGCTTCCATGCATTGTTACGTCTCTGCCAAGACAGAAAAAAGAGCATTTTGGCCATTGAAATTGATAGAATGATGTCTTATATCTCTAGAAGATGAACTTCATTACACTTCGTTAGCATCAGGTGCTCAAGGTAGGAGCGAGAATGAGCAAAGAACGGCTCGGCAATCTGTATATAGTAGCCACTTGAAAATGCGTATCAGATGTTGGTGGGAATGATAAGTTGAGAAGAGACAAACAGATGGATTATGGATAAGCTATGGTGTGCTTGAGTTAAGTTCAGCAGCACTGGAAAAAGCAGGACATTTCAGATAGATTGCGCGACTACGATTGCTGACAGATATCGCGACTGCGATTGCTGACAGATATCGCGACTCCAATCGCTGACAGATTTGCGCGACTACGATTTAAGTCGTCGTCTTCATGTGGGGCTTCTATCAAAGTTGCAACTGTTGATGGCATGGATACAGCAGGAGAAGACTTTGTATTGCTTGAGTCGAGGTGGGTCTAATCTAGAACCAACCGCTTGATATGCATGCACCATGGTGATGAAACGCACAAAAAATCACGAGCTGCTAAAGAGGGGGAGACGGGGAGAGGGAGGTAAAGGGGAAGTTGGTGCGAGCTTTCGAGCCCCTCAGCCGTCGGGCGGCTGCGTCGTAAGCTCTTGCAGCATCCTCTGCAGTGTCGAAGGTCCCCAACCAGTGCCTGCACTTGCCTATGCGATCCCGTATTTCCGCTGACCACCTTCCCCATGGTCTCCTTCTCACCCCCCTGTATCCATGCCCGCTCGGCAGCCTTATATTTGAGCTTGCATTTCCGTTTCCTTCAGTGTCCTTCATTCTTTCTCCTTCTCCCAGGGTTTTAGCCTTCGGGCTTCTCACCTCAATCTCTTCTGTTTTCGTCCCATCTTCTGTTTCTTCGTCTTCTTCTTCTTCCTCTTTGACGTGGCGATACAGGTTTCCCATTCCATGGCTCTGTCTGCCGCGGGTGGCAAGCACTGATCCTACATCCGCAGGGCTAGTCCGTAAGCGCGTGTTGGTTGCTGGTCTAGCTGGGTATAAAATGTGCTCCCCAACTACGGCAGCAAGGTCCTCGTCGCCACGACCGGAGCAGCTACGAAAAGTCCAGACGGCTTGAGGCGAGGCGAAATATTTCTGGGTGAGGACATCGGACTCCCTTAACGAAGAGACCGTATAGACGTCGGAAGATTCCAGTGTTGGAGATGGTGGGCGCACTGGCGATGAAGTAGATGCCGAGCAGCTGGCGTTACTGTCGCGGCGGTGGGGACGGCATGAATTGATCACGTCGTAAAGCTCCATAAGAGAGAGAGAGAGAGAGAGAGAGAGAGAGAGAGAGAGAGGAAACGGATTATAGAGCTTGCTAGCTCTGGAGAGGCCGAACTGCGAGCTGCAAGTCTGCAAGGGCTGAGGCTGGCTGCGTTTGAATGCTGGAGATTGGGCGGTCGTGTCGATACAAGGGGATATGACATGGAGTGTCTGCATCACCTGCAACGTAGGCGAAATAACGATAATGATAAGGGTCCGGAAGGGCACGTACGGGGGGTGGTTCGTGTGTGTCCGTGATTGTGAGAGAATGGCGATGGAAAGCTTTCGCCATCCTCACCCTAAATTCGACACACAGCCTGAGATAACGACATTTCGCGTAGCCCTCCAAATGCCGAGAACTCTTTGGTAATGTCGTTGAGCACTCCCTATCCCGTCCTTCGCTGTCAGTGTGTCTCGAGTCGACTCCTGAGCACTGACTGATAATGTCCGAACGATTGTTGGCATTCCCAATCCTGTCCTTGGAATCACATTACGGCCCTGCTTTTCGTTTTCCCAGATTCGATGCCACATATTAATAAAGAAAGTGATGTATTATTCGCATAGGGTGAATGTGATGTATTATTCAGATAAGGTGAGGTTCTTATGTTCCCGTGCGTTAGGTTGTTTGGTTGGGTTTTTTTCTTTTTTTTTTTAAATAAGGGAAGTTCGGCCTTAGTCTACTCTCTGAGACTTGTATTAATAAAAGAAAAGTACAAGTGAAGGGGACTAATGCCCAAGGGACCCCCCGAATCCCACAAAGTAAAGGTGGATTTTATAGAGTTTAGATGGCATTACAAAGAAGGTTAATTGCCCACTTTATGCGGGGCCCACTTGGGTTTAAGCTTGTTGTTGATCAGAAGGAGCACTTGATGATGTTTAAAGGGGGGAGATTCTTTACAGTTAGCAATTCTTTTGCCAAGGAGGAACATGGATTTCTCAATTGACCACTCTTTGGGGGAGCCCCCAAAGTTGTAAGCACATCTTTCTCGCCAGATCTTCCATAGGACCTACCCATTGATGGCGTTCCAGAGAGCCACAGAGCAATCGATCGCTTCTCCCAGCAGAGCTTGTTTTCAGCTGATCTGTTTCTGAATTCTAATTTTCATTCCGACAATCTGCCAGAGCTTGTTGGAGTAGGGACAAGTAAAGACGATGTGAGCAACATCTTCAATGGACCGGTAGCAGTGCTTAAACCAAGAAGGCACCCCACAAATTTTCCTTTCCATTTCTTGATTTCTTCCTTTTTCTTCGTGGAAGATCTTACAAAGCTTACATGAAGTTATAGAGGAGGTTGATAAACCATGTGGAGCCCACTTGGTTTTAAGCTTATTGTTGACATACTGTAGCTCTTTGAGATGTCTGAAGGGGGGGGGGTTTCTTACAGTTAGCAATTCTTTTGCAGAGAAGGAATAGGGACTTCTCGATCGACCACTCCTTGGGGGTATTGCCAAAGTTGTGAGCGCATCTTTCCCACCAAATCTTCCAAAGGATCTCTCCCCTGATCGCATTCCACAATGTCGTAGAGCAATCGATCGCTTCACCAATGAGGGCTTGCTTCTAATTGATTTGTTCTTGGAGCCCCAGAGAACGACCAAGGACCCTCTATAACCGAAGGGATTTAGGGCAAGCAAAGAACAAGTGACCAATATCCTCTTTACTATGGCAACATCACTTGCACCAGGGTGGAACACCACAAATCTTGTTAGCTTTTGCATTGGTCCATATTCCATGGTGTAAAATTTTCCATAGGAGGATCGAGTTTTTGTTTTCAATGAGAGGGTGCCAGATATACATAAATTTCATATCCCATCGAAGTCGCGTCCAGTTGACACACCATTTATTGTTGAGACTGTTGTGAATGTCATTTCGAGCTTCGATATATGGAAGCTTGGAGAGGCGATCACCATTATACCATTTAAGGCCCAGTAGGTTCGAAGCATCTTGTCCCATAAGTAGTCGGATTTTAGAGCGGTCCCAAGCATGGCATCTACTCAATAAAATATTCCATTCCTCGTAGGTGAACGCAGCACTAGGATCAAGGTCCTCAAAGTCCACCCACCTATTCGTGTCCTATTTCCAGAGGTGCTTCCATTGTTTGAATCCCTTATTCCAGAGTCTCTTGGCACTTAAGACATTCCAAGGCTCCACATTTCTCATGCCTTGGATCGAGAACCACATTAGGGGAAAAAATGAACCCTGAATGGGCCTTTTAGATTAAGGAGTGATTAGTGATGGACCAATCAGAAGAGGGTGGTGGCCACAGTCTATGCCCTATAAAATACTAGGCTGAAGGGTGGAGAGGGGACATATTTCTCCCTTATTTAATGAGCTGCCTCTAGAGAGAGAATGAATCTCGTAACTCAGTTGGGCCCAAAAATTCAAAATTTCTGAAAAGTTAAAAAACTCATCATAACACCTGAAAATGGACCCCCCATTACTTTTTAGGGTCAAAAGTACTCTTTTTGACCCCAAATTCAAAATCCGTGCATGTTTTGAGCTGAAAAAAATGAGTTTTTTCAAAAATACTAAAAAAAGAGTTATTTCCCTCCTAAACCTCACATTTTCATACCCAGGTCCCAAAAAGTCATCTTTTCCCACTACTTTCACTCTGTAGCACACCATTGAAGCTCCTGTTTCTACACTCCAACCTACCTGCATCTCCTATCTCGAATTACTGTTGTAGCTTGAAGACCTTTAGCTTCAATGGCAACATCTAAAGCTTCTAGGCGACCAAAAGATGAAATCCTCACATTAAGATGTCACAATATCAAAGCCACAGATGGGCAGTGGCTATCACATGAGTACTCCAAAGGTGCATGGGTGTACATGCAACCCTCTAGAGTTGGGCCTCATCGAGTAAGAGATCTTGGAAACTTAGATCTTCATTGGAAGGGAAAGTTACTTGGCTTCAAGAAGCATAGAGACAATGGGATGGTTGCTATTGTACAACATGTTTTTACAATGGCAACTATGAAACTTGAAAACTCTAGTAGTATGAGATATCCTGTGAACTGTAAGTATTACTCTACAATATTTTATGTTTTCTTGTGTCGGATATATTTCTGAACTATTTAGATATGTTTTTGTTTGTTTCATATGTATTTCCTTCTACTTTGGTGGAAGAGCAACCGCTTCATAGTCTTACAGGTACTTTCCAGGCATTGCATGCAGATGTTGGTGCACTAGTCTTTCCAAATATATCTCCTGCTCAACTTTACCATGATAGATTTTTCTTTTACACACATAGATATGTTGTACCCTCTACAATGAATGGTTTTGGAAGGTTAGAGAGAATTGAAGTACATTCTCTTCTTAGCTTGGAGTGGCCAAAACCTGATATATGGTCCGTATCATCTTTGAAGCAAAAGATGGTAATGGATATATATAACTCTTTAAAATTCACAAAAGTGTCTAGGTCTGTAGGTTTGCACTGGTCTTTTCCCATTCATTGTTTTGTATATTTATTCCAAGGATTCTCATTCCAAGAGACTTCCACCATGTTCATGTGTGAAGATATCACATATGAGCAAGTCGAAAGTCTTCTTGGTGAAAATTGGGGTTTGATGGAAGGAATTGCAAAAGGTGATAAATATCTCTGTAAAATAGGTGGAACAGGTATAGCATTTCGATATTTGAAACAACGTACTTCATTATACATCAGATTCTACTATGATCGTTGGATGTGCAAACTTGGCAAATGGATACCATTTCAAAGTTCAGAGGGATCTTTGCATTCATTTGAAATAAAGCTTAGATTGCCCAACAATGAAACAGAAACTATTTTAGTGAATAATCATTGGACCTTGGCTAATATGAGAGAACACTTGATGATTATGGGGTTTGAAGGACTAACTCAATCCATCTTCAAAATTCAAGGACATAAGGTGAGAAATGTTTCATGTTTTTGTTAAAGTAATCTTTTTGTTATTGTTTATTTTACTTTAATGACTTCAACTTGTTGCAAATTGATTACAGGTGGGCAGAAGAATGGAATACAAAATGAAAGTCCTTGTAGATTGGAGCAAAGATGGAACAGAGCTCTCATTGTCATAGTTCTTTTGCAACCTGATAATGTCACTTCTTGGGCCCTAGTCATTGTATCTCATGGTTTTTGCATTTTCAAGAACCTTGTAAAAAGTAGGACAATTGATTCATGTTAGATATTGTATATACCTTATTCTCTGCAATGATAATTTCAAAACTTTTGGAATGTCAAAAATTCTGTTCACTATTTTGAAATGTGGTTGCTCATGTTTTTTTCTGTGCATTATTTTGTCATCCGAAACTCATTTTTTGAAATTGCACTTCTTTATTCTATACTTTTAAAAGTGGGCCCAGTCAATTTAAAAACTTGAAACTGCTATAAAAATGGCTCTATGTGCTCATTTCTCACATTTGCACTCTCAAAGAGCTAGAAAGCACAGACTGCAAGCCTCTAGAAATCTCGCGCGCAAGCAATGGCTGCTAGCACTTCCACTCCCATGAAATCTCCTCGAGATTTATTCATGGAGTTTTTGGAAACTACAGACTACAATGGTCGTACGGATTTGTATGACCTAGTCTGTAGAGTCCCTAATCTTGAAGGGACAATAGCCATGAATTCCGATGTGATCGATGAGATCACAGATTTTATGGAACTCTATATTTTAAGATATGCCATAGATATTCCAGCATATGAGTGTAAATGGGTCCCCTGTGACCTGCTTTTTTACATTCATAAAGGAGATGAGGCATTTGCAAAGCGCTTAAAGCGTTTCATGGCGATTGCTGAGGCTTCAGGGCACCTGTTAGATGACACAGTGCCCTTAATTAAACAATTAAATAAGAAAAGGAAAATGGGAAGAAAATATCTTTCCTACATAGCAACAACAATCTTTTTTGTCAATGAGGAGCCCGAACCTTCACCCATGGACCTACCCCATCTTGTTACTGGGGGTTTTGTAGATGACAAGAAGGAACCCCAGACAGAAGCTCTCAACTTATTAGAAGAGAGTCAAAAAATTTCCAGAGAATTTCCTCAAGGAGTAGTGGACAAATTAAAGGAAGCCAGTACACAGAAGAGTCCACCCTCCAACTTAGACCCCGTGGAACCCACTCTACCAGAGGTAGAGATGGAAATGTTTTTAGTTGTACTTGTTGATGGAGAGGAATTTTTGTTCCTGCACGATATTGAGAAGGCATTCGGTCTACGCCTCGACGAATGCCTTAGTATTTTCAGCTCAACCTCGGATGTTCCCATGGACAACACTTCTGACATTATCGAAAAGGCAACAATTCCACTTGGTGAATCAGTTGCGGACACCATTGCATTAGTGTGTGAAGAGATTTTGAGCCATTCCAACCAAGATGCCAGTGAAGAAGATCTAGCCATAGCAAGGGAAAGAATTTTGGAAAACAAGATTCCAACATCCCCTGTTGTGGAGCAAAGTGGCATGGCCCATTCATCAATTCCACTAGATGCAATGGGAAGAGGAGAGGATGAAGACAGGCTTCAAGATGTAAGTCTCTACTGACATTTATGGTTGTCTCATATTTATACAAGATGTATCTATTTAATTTTATGATTGTCTATGTGCAGGAAACAATTGAAGTGGATAAATTTGCAGCAAGGAGTGGTGGTGACCGTGTTTCTCGGGGCCATGGCTCTTCCTTGGCACAGTACATTGGAAAATTGCCAAAGGAAGATTTTGTAATAATCCACAAGGACTTTTCCCCTCAAGGACACTTCATGACTTGGTGTATGAAGGCCTTGAGTAAAGTTTTGTGCCTATCTACAATAATGCAAGGGACCAATTGTATATTTCTAGTTAGGAAGTCCCTTGCCCTTACTACCCTAGGAGTTAACTTTAGAGGAAAAATATTAGGTCAAATAGGAATAGCTTTGGGTCTTGGATTGACAGACCCTCAATTAATATCCCAATCAGTTTTGACTTACCAATTGCCTCTATCTTTTCAGAGAAGAAAGAATGTAGTGGAGAGGCTCAAGGCCAAGAGCCAATTGTAAAAACTTTATAATACCAATGTTTTGTTTTTCCAATTTCCATGTGCATCCAATCTATTATATCTTTATGGTTTGACAATCTCATAACTTTTGCACAGTTTAATCAGTCTTTTTCCATTGTTTCTTGTAATTTGTGTTGCCCAAAATGCATGGAATGGCTAAGGAATGCAAAAAAAAGGCTGCCACAGAAACGCGGGGATGGGCCCTGCAAAACTTTTGCAGGGCCCATCCCCGCGTCTCTGTGGCAGGCCTTTTTTTTGCATTCCTAGGCCATCCTATGCACTAGGTTACCTGTATTGCAAGTCTATCTTCTCAATTAGCACCTTCACTTGGGGAAATGTGGAACACTCTTCTTATATGCAATAATTAGAGAAAATTAAGACTCCTCTGGGTGCATATAAGCATGCAGCAGTAAATCAGTGCATGTATGTTCATAAACATTGCTTAGCTATTGGTCAGGGGTTTAGCATGCAGTGCACTCTAGCCAAGGCCAATCATATGCCCCCATGTGCATGGCATGGGTTTTCAGGGCTTGGAAATGCCAAAAAAAGGCCTGCCACAGAAACGCGGGGATAGGCCCTGCAAAACTTTTGCAGGGCCCATCCCCGCGTTTCTGTGGCAGGCCTTTTTTTGGCATTTCTTGGCCATGAAATGCATTAAATAGCATTACCACTTACAACAAGTACAGAAAAAAGAATGATACAACTATGAAAAACACTTCAAAGATGTACTGGAAAAACACACCTACAAACATAGGAGAAATAAACTTCAAAACATGTACACTAAGAGATAAAGATTTGGGAGAGCAGATATGAGAAGACAAAGATTATATTCATCATTTGGGTTTTACAAAATATTCATCGTATGGGATATACAAAAGGTTATCCAAACAATGGAGTACAAATTATGGTTAATGGTTATTCCCTCTAATTCTCCTAGCTAGCTGCAAATCTTTAGGTTGTATTGTCACTCTCTTTGCATGGATGGCACATAGGTTAGAGTCCTCCAACATTGATATAAGATACGCCTCTGCAGCTTCTTGGAGAGCTTCAATGGCTATCCCTTGGATACGAAGTCCAGCGCAATAGCGTTGGATCTCTTCCTTCACAACTCTTGCAAATGACCTTCGTGGCATCAGAAGCTCCACAGACTTTTGATAGTGTCGAATCTTCGCAAAAGCTCTAGTTTGCTTTCTGCGCCTTTGTGGTGCTCTTGCATTTGGGGGGATGTTGGGTTGTGGTCGTTGTGGTCTACGACGTGGTTGATACTTCTTCTTTCTTCTTGGAGGACGCTAGATGGTCCTGCCTCATCATTTACTTCCTCTACCCGACCTTGCTCTCTTTCTTCATCGGTTGGTCTTTGTCCTTGTCCTAGGGGGAGTGTCTTGCCTCCTTGTGTTACTCGATGGTTCACGGGGATATCATCATTGTTCCATGGTGGCTCATTTATACTTTCTTCATCTGAGGAACATGATAAATTTGATGTCTCAATCACAACTCGTCTATGTCCTCGTTGTTTGGGCCTTGCCTTCATTGGTGTCCTGATTGGGGGCTCATCATGAGATGCAGAAGGGGAATAATTTATTTCTTGGGATACATCTCTCTCTGGTGAACCTTCATCCCCCCGCGATGCAATGCTACCGGACTGTGTCCCTGCACCCGAGTTTCGTCTTGAAGAGTGGCTTGTGGTTCGTCGCTTCTTGTGGGGTGTCATCCATGTTGGGCGCTGAGTACCTTGCACATGGCTAGGGTAGACGACATGATCCTTCCTAGCAGTCTGCTTTGTGCGTGCCATTCTCTTAGGTTGTAAAGTGGTAAAATGAGGAAGGACACCTCTATTTATAGGCTTTCACTTAAGAATTGTCCTGTTCACATTTAAATGGATAAAAATTAGTTTTAAGACATTATAAGTATATTCACAAAAATAGTAGAATTTTATTTGAAGTGAAAGGGGTTATAAAAACCTTGAAAAGTATAATGCATTTTAAGAGTTTGGAAATTATTTCCAAGCAGAACCCTCGCGGACTCTTTGTGCACGCCATTGGGCATGATGTTCGGGTCCTGACGATGACATCCACTTCTCTCTTGCAATATCATGTTGTAGCTTTCGTGTAATCTTTGCTAGTTGTGACTCACATGCCTTTTCCATTACATATTTTTTAGCAAATGTCGCACGAAAGAACCAATTGAACATTTCTTGTAAATAGTTTGATTGGAGTAGACCACCCCCATGACGAGTGTTTTTAAAGTAAACACCTCTAGCCCTGTAATGTGACTTCTCCATTCCTTGTGTACTAAAAATCTCCAGTGACCCATATCGATTCATAAAATATGCTCCATGTGCAAAAAGAATATGCTATGATTTGGTCAATAAGATATACACATAGTGTTTAAGACCAAATAAAAAAATGTAAGCGAAACTTACTATGTAATGTGTAATGTTGCTTTCTCCCCAAGATAAGATGAATGACAGTGTAAACTCCTTCAAAGTCACTTGGAATAATTCTCGTTGTGAAGCATTAGTGGAAGCCAAACACATCAAATGTAACAATTGATCGAACGATGACCAAACCTTCTTTCGCTTGTTAATGAGATCAACCTGACTATCATTGTCAGTTGTAATTGAACAGAGGTCCTTCCAAAGCTCCCATTTCCCATCATCTTGACTATTCACATCTTTTTTAAAGAAACGTCGTGCCTTCTTCCCAGTCATTGAAACTTGTTGTAAAATCTCTTGAGACTCACCATACTTCTTAACAACTAAAGATACGTGGCCACCATGACAACCTATAGAATTCAAAAGATCTTCTATTTTCTGGATTGCTATTGTAGACCTCTCTAGTGGTTTCATTGCAAATGCATATTCAACATGGAGCTTCAAAAGCCTATCAAAGATCCTCATGAATGCATGCAAAGTACAAAAGTGAACATTGACTAATGGAAATGGGATAATGGGGTTCCAATCATTGCTTATTTTATCACGAGTCGGTTCCTGTAACATTGGACACCTCAAAAGTGATATCTCCCATTCCCTGTGATTCAATGAGTCTGTTTCATCAATTTCTTCAGAGTCATCAACTCTCGTCAATGCCCTTGCATGTTTAGACTGTCTCTTAGATCCTTTGTAACCTTGTGTACAATATGGGCAAGGATAGAGAGAAGATGCTCCTTGTTTACAACCTAACATGCATTTTATACTCTTAAGGTCTCCACCCAAATGCCATTCTACATCAAAATCACCTATATCATCTACAAAAAGCGTTTGCCCATGTATTTGAGAAGAGATTACTTCCGTAATCCACGGAGTCCTACTAAAAATCCATGAAATAACATTATTTGTTTCTTTCGGAACTTCTATAGCACCTAACCACCAGATATCTCTCTCTGATTGCACACTGTAAGTCAAATGGTCCCTCCCTCCTAAAGTTTCATCACTCATTGCATGGTCCATAATTTTGTTCATTAGCGTCACACTCAACCTTTCTAGTCGCCGACCCTTTATGATTTGACACTCATCAAGCTTCAGTATGAACTTTAACTTAACATTACAGTCTGCACAAAAGAGAAAACATTATCTTAATATGACACTTGAATGCAATAGAACTTTAACACCAAATAAAATGTAGTAGGGGTACCTTTGATTGTTGAACTATAAAAGTTAACCATTGCTTGTTGAAGCTTCTGAAGATCCACAAATATATTGTTGAATTTAGTGTAAGTAAATCCTTGTGTAGATAGGATTTTTGATTGCTTCTTGGGAATATTTGGATGATAAATAGAGGCAGGCATAGTTTCTTCTATGAATAAATATTGTCCAATAGTACGAGTCACATCCTCATTTGAAGTTTTTTTATTGATAGACAATTTATATGGGCATGGAAATATACTTTGAGAAATACCTTGTGATTGTAAGGCTTGCCTGAGAAGGGTGTACATTGCAGTATACCCATTTCTACTGATGCCTGCTTCGTCACATATTGCCTGCACATCTTGCACTGTGATAAGATTTTTTAACTTCTTTGAAAACTCAGCTTCAACAACAACTCTAATACACTTTCCTATGCGTGAGTCTAAAGCAGAAGTGATTTCTTTGGTGTTTATACAGCTATTCATCAGCTTGAATTGGTCTTGTGTTGTTGAAGAAGCAGTTATGTCTTCAATAAACGACCTACACAATGAAATATTCCATTACAAATCTTCATTAAAACATATAAAAGTATAACAAACACTCACCTTGTTGCATATATACGTCGTTTGCGTGCTCCACCACCTTTTGAAAGAGCTTCAAAGGATGACAATGATCTTTTCCTATGTCTCATACCAAGTGGAGTCTCTTTCAGCTGCTGGAGATTGGCAGTTAACTTTGAAATAGTGCTTTGTTTTGCTTCAGTATCCTGTTCCAAATCTGCAAGTTGTTTTTGTAAAGATATGATTGTGCTTTCTAAAGTGACCACCCTCATATGATGGATGTGATGTTGTTGGAACCAATACTTAGCAGTAGCAAGTGAATGTGTAGATAATCTCTTGCAGTAACCTAATAATCCAGCTTCACCCGCACCAATGAACTGAAGTAAAGTTGAGAGGTTATGGAATGTTGGATGGTAAGAAGATATTGGATCAAGAGGATAGAGTGAACCATGAGCCCAAAGATCAATACTTTTTTCTCCAGCTGCACAACGTTCATTTTGAGAATTGGCATCATTGTTGCATCGTGTATTTGGAGCAAACTCTCTAGGCACACGAACATGGATACTTGTTGATGCAGGAGCATGAGGACGTTCTACTGTGAAGTTTGTGATACATGTCAACACCATCTTTGCTAATGACCAACAATATCAAAAACAAAGATGAAAAACCGGTTGGAAGGGAGTCTAAAGCATAGGTTTTGCTCAAAAAATGTGTTTTCTTGTATGTGTATGGGTTAAAGTGTATTTTTCCATTGAGTATGGCTGAAAATGATGAAATTTGAAAAAAGTCATTTTTTGGGGGAAGCATAGTCACGGATTTGATGATGTGGCACTTACTTTTGGATGGAGTTTGAAAATTATACTTTTTCTAAAAGAAACCTCAGAAAATGGGCCCAAAAAAGTGACTTCTGACATATATATTAAAAAATAGGCTCTTTTGAGTTAATATACACTGAAAATGAGACTTTTTAAAAAAATTCATTTTTTTATTCAAATACATGTACGAGTTTGATGATGTGGAAAGTAGATTCTCTTTCTCTCTCTCTAGAATAAGAAAGAGAGAGGCCTATTGAAGCCTAAAAAAAAGCCTACTCCAGCCTACTAAAAAGTGCCCTATTAAATGCACTTTGTTCCCTTAAACAAGAACAGAATTAAGCTTAATCCCTAAAAATTAGGGATCCTTACAAGGCCCATATAGTTCTGCAAGTAAAGGCTATCCTCTGTATCATCCATAGACTAAACACATTCTGGTTAGTCGTGATGTTGTTTTAGTGGAAGATGCTATTCAGCCATTGCTTTCATGCACTAAGGAGACATCTGTTAGCTCCAAAGACATGTATGATACTTTGCTGCCTATTTTTACAGGTGGATAGTCTAGTGCTAGTCCTAATGAGGCAACTTCTCAACCTTTGCAGGTTTCATGTGATGATGTAGATAATTCCATTTCTGATGTAGATGTACATGATGCAATTATTGATGAGAGAACTGATATTGAGAAGGGAAGAACTATGCCAAAATGACTGGTTCAGACCTTGCGTGACAACAAATTAGATGCACCTCTGTCATATCGTACTCGATCAGGCTCTCATAGTGCGTCTTTTGCATCAGATTGCTATGCTATGGCTACATCTAGTCTCTGTGATGAGAATGAGCCTGTTTCGTTTGATGAAGCACAAAATTCAGAAAATTGGATGGCTGCTATGCAATCTGAATATGATGCAATAATGAAAAATGGTACTTGGACTTTATGTGACTTACCACCTGGCAAGAAGTCCATTGGCACTAAGTGGGTATACAAGCTGAAGCGTAAACCTGATGGTATAGTTGAAATGTATAAGGCTAGGCTTGTTGCAAAGGGTTACGCGTAGGAAAGAGGCATTGATTTTGATGAGACCTTTGCACCTACATGCCGTATGACTATTGTTCGGAGCATTTGTGCACTTGCAACCCATCATGGTTGGAATGTACATCAGTTGGACATTAAAACTGCATTTCTGAATGGTGACTTGCATGAAGAAGTGTATGTTTTTCAGCCCCGTGGCTTTGTGCAGAAAGGGCATGAAAACCAGATGTGCAGGTTAAAGAAGGCATTATATGGTTTAAAGCAAGCACCACGTGCTTGGTATGAGAAGATACATGCCTATCTGATTGCATATAGTTTTGAGAACAACCCAACTGAAAGCACCTTATATATTAAGCATGCTAATGATGTGCTTCTGATCATTATTGTCTATGTTGATGACATGCTGCTCACTGGTCCTATTGAGACGCATATTGTTGACTTTAAGGCTGATTTGCATGCCTCATTTGAGATGTCTTATTTGGGGCATTTGCATCACTATTTGGGCATTCAATTTATGCAAGTTGATGGTGGAATGGCTTTGTGTCAAACAAAATATATTGCCACATTATTGTAGCGTTTTGGCCTTGAAGACTGTAAGCCTATTGCCACTCCTATGGAGACAGGTTTATGATTGAGTCTTCATGATGCTGGAGATGCATTTGATGATGTCCTCTATCAGCAGGCTGTTGGATGCCTGATTTACTTATGCATTACTCGGCCAGATTTTCAGTTTGCTATCTCACAGATGAGCAGATTTATGCATTGCCCAGGTGTCAAGCATTGGCAGGCGGTTAAGCGCATCTTTCGCTACTTGAGTGGTACTCGGCTACTTGGGTTGTTTTATCCCAAGGTGGGATCACTATCGCTAGATTTGCATGCTTTTTCTGACTCAGACTGGGTTGGTTGCTATGACACTCGTATGTCCATTAGTGGCTTTTTCTTCATGCTTGGTAGCTCATGTATATCTTGGTTGAGCAAGAAGCCGCCTACTGTGGCCACTTCCAGTTATGAGGCTGAGTATAGGGCAGCTTTCACAGCTACTGTTGAGTGTGTGTGGCTCAGATGCCTTATGGCTGATTTGGGTGTTGGTCAGTCTTCTGCCACCACCATCTTTACTGACAGTCAGAGCGCATTGGTAGTTGCGAGGAACCCTGCGTTCCATGCTCACACTAAGCACATTGACGTGCATTATCATTATGTCAGGGAGAGGTTCTCTGCTGGGGAGATCAGCTTGGCATATGTGCCCACACAGGAGAACATTGCAGACCTTTTCAGGAAGGCTTTGCCCAGGGAGAAGTTTGAAGCTTTCCGCAAAGCTTTGGGCTTACTTCCTTTTGTGGAGTGATTTCCACATAGCTTGGCACTTCCTTATACATGAGTGCCAGCTACTTGTTCACCGCATCACTCCCAAGGAGGATCTGTTGATATATTTAGGTAATGATGTGTGTGAACACTCTACGACCACCTGGGCACTTTTTTCCCTCTTTAGGAGGTTTTTTCCCCCGGCTTGTATATATGCATATTGCCCTAATGGGATACTTATCTTTGTACATTCTCTAGTTTTACATTCAGTATTGTGTGTTGTGCTCCAAGCTTCTTCTTCTTCCTTGTGCTGTTCGCATGCTTCCGCAGACGCTAACTCCAATAGACCTTACAACTTAGAGAATCATGTATCATTTGTGGTCACTTGAGGGTGGTCATAGATACCAACAACCGTTCCTACATAGCGAAGTTCAGTATCGTATCTTTTGAGCTAGCATGTGATAATTGATTGAAAGAAGCAACAATGCTAGAATCCTCTATTTTACATAACAAATCAATCATTTTGATTCTAATATGCTGTCCAAAAGCCCACATATTAGTAAACATTCGGGCTTGCAATAAAAATCAAATTATTAAAGAGAAACAATATACATATATGTGAAAAAATAGCATATTCTTAAAATTAAATTACCTTTCTTTTACAACCTATCATTAACTCCCTCTACTCATATCAGATTTGATCATTATTTGATCATTCGCTTGTTGCATATGAGTACATAGCCAATCCCTTAAAGAAGATATATTTGTACTCTCATTACCATCGAGATTATATATATATCTTTTGTTTTTCCATCTTTTACTTCTGACATTTTGAAGTTCTTGTTCATACTCACTAACAAAGGCTTGCATGCATTTGCTATTATATGCTACAAAGGTAGAAACATCATTTTTTTCATGTAATATAAATTGAAATGGAACTCCCTTGATAATACCTCATCTCTTATTTTTGAAGAAGACTCGTTGGTCCATGCACATAGAGCTTCTTCATGAACTCTTTCAAGTTATTCACTAACATAGTACATGCACTCCTCAAACATCCACCCCTTTGCCATAGATCCTTTTGGTTTTGCTCTTTTTCGCACATAACATTTTAATATTCCCATAAATTGTTCGACCCAAAACATCCATCAAGTGCTTACAACACCTGCAATCTCTATTTCATCCGTATAAGATGGAATAATAAATGAACTTGAATATCAAAAATTGATGTTGAAAGCTTTTTCTCCATCAAACATAGTAGCTCCCTACATTCACATTTCTTTTGTGGGATCGAGCCGTTATCAATCTCTTTTTATGTAATCCACCTATTATTATCATAAGTTATAAAGAAATTATTTCATAAATAAAAGATAACAAATAGTCTTATATATTAAATATAAAAGTATGATAACTACCTTATAAGTGATCCAAGATGATAGATCATGTCTCGTACTCCTTTCTTTGTACATCCATCGATAACCAGAGGTAGAATGTGCTTTAGAAAGTTTTGCCAATCATGTGCCGTTACCCATAAGCTCCTTTCATCCATAGCAAACATGTTTTGGAAAGATTCTCCATATCCTGTAAAATTGTTTCTTGTCGATTTCTATAAAAAATTGGCCATAAATTTGGTTTTGAGTTTTCATCCTCATCCATATATAGGACCACAAAATGACATAAGAGTGACTTCAGAGTTCGGAGGCGCATACAAATCCTCTACAATAAAGAGACCACGACAAGCACCAGTAATAAGTATAGGATGCAATCATATAGTGATTACCCCAAAAGTTAAAAACCTCCCCATCTAAAGGAAGTAGTTCTCTATTCCATCCTCCATATCTTCTTCTATCATATGTTTGTACTAGAGGACGATCACAAGTTGGCAATGGATAATCTTCAGATGTTTCAGTCTATAAACCAAGAGGTAAAGGATTTCAAGAAACCTCTGCTTGTAATTGATGACTGGAAAATTAGTGATGTGTACGAGGTATATTAGCATTATTAGTAGGAGAATCATTATCATCATTGAGCAAATATTCCTATATATAAGTATAATTTGATTTTGTAAATGATTTTTAGATAAAATAATGACATGAATTTATAGAATCAATATATACCCAAGCTCTATCACATTGATCACATGGTGGTGCATGCTCAAAACTACCATACTATGTCTCATGTTCAACACATTCCAATCGTGGTCTTTCATACGTGCCATAGCAAAAATTACACCAACATATAATATGCTCTTGGTAGTAAAAATCATCATAATTCCTATCAGAGGACACATGTGAAGATGTGGTTGCATGGATGGGAGGTGGTAGAGTACACTATGATTGATCAGAATCTGATTATAATATAACAAAAAAAAAACATATATTAGTCATGTATGTATCTATCAAATATTAGAATTAAAAGTTTGATATACTTACAATATGTAGTCCTTGCATGATTAGGATACGGTGGTGGAGTTCCCTATGATTGTTCAGAATCTGATTGTGTAGCAAATAAAGGTACTATATTAATAATTTGATTATTTACATACTTACACATTTACACATACACACATATTCATAAATACACAGATATACATTCTGACATATAAATCCACATACAAAACTATAAATGTATGACGTGTGTATGTATGTATGTATGTATGTATGTATGTATGTATGTATATGTGGATGTATGTGTGTGTATGTGTATGTGTGCATATATTTATTATGTATGTGTGTGTATCTATACATGTGGGTATGTGTATGCATGTATTTATTATGTATGTGTGGGTATGTATATATGTATGTGTATGCATGTATGTGTGTGTATATATGCATGTGTGTGCTTATGTATTTACTATGTATGTGTATGTGTATGCATGTATGTGTGTGTATGTGTATGTGTAGGTATGTATGTATGTGTAAGTGTATGCATGTGTATGTGTATACATGTATGTGTGTGTATCTATGTATATATAAGTGTATGTATGTATGTGGAAGTTTATGTATATGTTTATGTGTATGCATGTATGTATTTGTATGCATGTATGTATGTGTATATACGTATGTGTGTGGGTATGTATTTACTATGTATGTGTTTGTATAAAAATAACGACCAATCACCAGAGAACTCCGAAAACCTCTCGTGAAGATGACGATGAAAACTCAAAGAAGATGATGAAGAAGATGATGACCATGTATGTATAAAAATAACGACTAATCACCAGAGAACTCCGAAAACCTCTCGTGAAGATGACGATGAAAACTCGAAGAAGATGATGAAGACTTCAAAATCTCACACTGTATGCTCTGCGGATATCCAGGCTCTGATACCACTGTTATCAAGATCTTGCTCACACGCACATAGAGGTTATGAATGCAAAAAACACACAGAAAATTAGAGACAGCAAGAAACGAGATTGAACGCAGTATTGGGTGCAATCTTCCCCCATGCACTCTGTTTCGACAGTCCACAAAGTGTATGTATTTATAGGAATTTTCGATTATGTCGAAAAGAGTGGTTACATGAAAGCGGCTTCGAAAAACATGTATGAAAGTAAAAGTTGGTCTCTTTTGTAGAGAGCCTTTGCTTTTAATTACAAAAATGGTGGTCTACAATGATTCTTATTGTAAACACTACTTTTCTAATTTTTCTAAAAAGAGAACTACTTCTAAAAATAGTCCTTCTAAAAATAGAAAGTTCTAAAAATAGGATATTTTCTAAAAATCATCTTCTAAATATCTCCAAAAGTATTTGAATAAATCCATGTGCATTCACACTCGTTCACCTATTAAATCAAAACACAAAACAGTATTTGAATAAATCCATGCGCATTCACACTCGTTCACATTCTAAATCAAAACACAAAACACATTAAAATCCTCAAGGCATTAAACCTTCATTCCAAATATTCCATAAAGTATAACACTTAAACTCCTAGAAGGATAAGGTTCTTGACGTACTTTTAAATAAGAAAAAGAAAGTTAGTGAAATATGTTTTAGGCTAGCACATATACGTGCACAAAGAGAATAATTGTAGAATATCCAACAAACCTTTCAATGCACAAACTTAATTCTAAGTATCCCACATCATTACTCTATCTCACGTTAAATGTACGAGACATCTCACGTTCAATGAAATTCTTGACATCTATCTCTGACTGTATGGAAGTGGAAATTGGTGGAGTGTATTATAGGTAATTTCCATGCAATCGTTTCTTTTATAGGAGAGTTTCATTACCACACGAGAAAAGCAAAGAATTAAAGATAAAGTTGATGCAAATACTAAGATAAGTGAGCCTTCAAAAGCTACTAATTAAATATGGGGACATCTCTCTCATCACATGTGTGTATGTGTATTTGTTTGTTCACCACATGTTTGCTTTGGTCACCTTTGTATTGGACTAGACACTAATTAAATACACTAGAAGATGCTTGTGAGTGGATGCATGCAAATGCACCTCCCCTCGAATGCTAGGAAGCTACATTGGAAATTATATTTCAAAAATTTGGTGGCATCACATGAGCAACAATCCCTCATTGCAAGAATTTTGCTGACACTACAACATATCGAGGGTATACCGAGGTTGCTACCGAGGAAAATGAACGGGCGTGAATTCTTCGCGACGTCAGTGTTGCAGTCGGTGTAGGCATCGGAATCAAGGCGCCGGTATGGGCGTCGGTATAAACGTCGGTATAAGCATCGGTATAAGCGTCGGTAATTCCGGCGCAAATACCGATGTCTATACCAACGTCCGTTGGGTGTACCGGCGCATATACGGACGACCATACTGGACCTACCAACGCGTATACCGACGACCATACCTGCACAATTTTTTTTGGACAGAGTGTGTTGTCTTTTGCTAAAGCATGATGTTGTTTAGCAAAAGACAATACACTCTGCCCAACTGAGTACATGTGTTATGTACTCTAATGGCAACCAAAACATAAACTTATATGAACAAAAATGAACAATGATTCATGTACAGAAAGTTGTATATTCCATAAATGAAAAATGTACAAAAGTGTGGCAAAGCACTTACATATAGGAATCGAATACAAAATTATGGTACATCATTGCCACATAGGAGTGTAATACAAAATTGTGGCAATGTGACAAAACACTTCCATATAGGAATCGAATACAAAATTATGGTTCATCATTGTTGTATGCGAGTGTGATACAAAATTGTGGCATTGATGAAAATATTTACACCTACAATCCTGCAACAAAACATATGTATAAAATAAGACCAATTAACATGACATTTATAAACAACTACTAGAAACACGAAACCAAGATATAACTTTACCTAATCAAGAATATTCTCCCATGAGACGATTTCACCGCGTCCCTCTAAGTCTTGTAACAATGCAGTCACTCCATGTCGATATCCATATGGTTCTTCAGTTCGCATTGGAGGACGACCCACTGCCAACTCCTATAGTAAATATGCAACATGTTAGATGAATATACATAATATACTTAACACAAACAACTTCATAATTAACATCATGTATATATGCATATGCATTCATGCATGTATGCATATGCATGCATGCATGCATGTATGCATATGCATGCATGTATACATATGCATTCATGTATGTATGCATATGCATGCATGTATATATATGCATTCATGTATGTATGTATGTATGTATGTATGTATGTATGTGTATGTATGTATGTATGTATGTATGTATGCATGTATGTATGTATGCATATGCATGCATGCATGTATGCATATGCATGCATGCATCTATGCATATGCATGTATGCATATGCATGTATGCATGTATCCATGTATGCATGTATGTATGTATGCATATGCATGCATACATGTATGCATATGCATGCATACATGTATGCATATGCATGCATGTATGCATATGCATATCCCTCATGCATGCATGCATGCATATGCATGCATGTATGCATATGCATTCATGTATACATATGCATGCATGTATGCATATGCATGCATGCATGCATGTATGCATATGCATGCATGCATGTATGCATATGCATGCATGTATGCATATGCATGCATGTATGCATATGCATGCATGCATGTATGCATATGCATTTCCCTCATGCATGCATGCATGCATGCATATGCATTCATGCATATGCATTCATGTATACATATGCATGCATGTATGCATATGCATGCATGCATGTATGCATATGCATGCATGCATATGCATGTATCCATATGCATGCATGTATGCATATGCATGCATGTATACATATGCATATGTATGTATCATGTATGCATATGCATTCATGTATGTATGCATATGCATTCATGTATGTATGCATATGCATGCATTCATGTATGTATGCATATGCATTCATGTATGTATGCATATGCATTCATGTATGTATGCATATGCATTCATGTATGTATGCATATGCATTCATGTATGTATGCATATTCATGCATGTATGCATATGCATGCATGTATACATATGCATTCATGTATGTATGCATATGCATGCATGTATACATATGCATTCATGTATGTATGTATGTATGTATGTATGCATGCATGTATGTATGTATGCATATGGATGCATGCATGTATGCATGCATGCATGTATGCATGTATGCATGTATCCATGTATGCATATGCATGTATGTATGTATGCATATGCATGCATGCATGTATGCATATGCATATCCCTCATGCATGCATGCATGTATGCATATGCATTCATGTATACATATGATGCATGTTATATGCATATGCATGCATGCATGTATGCATATGCATGTATCCATATGCATACATGCATGTATGCATATGCATGCATGCATGTATGCATATGCATGCATGCATGTATGCATATGCATGCATGCATGTATGCATATGCATATCCCTCATGCATGCATGCATGTATGCATATGCATTCATGTATACATATGCATGCATGTATGCATATGCATGCATGCATGTGTGCATATGCATGCATGCATGTGTGCATATGCATGCATGCATGCATGTGTGCATATGCATGCATGCATGTGTGCATATGCATGCATGCATGTGTGCATATGCATGCATGCATGTGTGCATATGGATGCATGCATGTATGCATATGCATGCATGCATATGCATGTATCCCTCTCTCTCTCTCTCAAACAAAAATAAAGAGAGAAGATATTAGAAAACAAAAATATAAAGAAAGATAAAAGAGTGATATATATTTTACTTACATTTATGTAATTTTTGAATCAAAGTTGTCAAAATCCACTTGAAATTCTCCTTCGTTGAATTTCCAAGATTTGATCTCAAATATCTCTTGCAAAAGTAAAGAGAGAAGATATTATAAAAGCAAAAATATAAAGAAAAAAAATAGAGTGATACAATATGTGCGATCTACTTACCAAAGCGTCAGATCTATAAAAATAGAGGTGTGTTTAGAGAGAGAGAGGGGGAAGGAGAGGGAAAGAGAGAGAGAGAGAGAATTGTTTGACACGATCGTCAAAATCCACTTGAAGTTCTCCTTCATCGAATTTCCAAAGATTTGATCCCAAAATCTCTTGCAAAACCAAACAAAGAACATATTAGTAAAGAAAAAACATAGAAAAAGAAAAGAGAGAGAGAGAGAGAGAGGGAGAGAGAAAGAGAGAGGGAGAGAGAAAGAGGGAGAGAGATGGAGAGAGAGTGAGAGAGAGAGAGGGACAAAGAGAGAGAGAGAGAGAGAGAGAGAGAGAGAGAGAGAGAGAGAGAGAGAGAGAGAGAGAGAGAGAGAGAGAGAGAGAGAGAGAGAGAGAGAGAGAGAGAGAGAGAGAGAGAGAGAGAGAGAGAGAGAGAGAGAGAGAGAGAGAGAGAGAGAGAGAGAGAGAGAGAGAGAGAGAGAGAGAGAGAGAGAGAGAGAGAGAGAGAGAGAGAGAGAGAGAGAGAGAGAGAGAGAGAGAGAGAGAGGGAGGGAGAGAGAGAGAGGGAAGGGAGGGAGAGAGGGAGAGGGAGAGAGAGAGAGAGAGAGAGAGAGAGAGAGAGAGAGAGAGAGAGAGAGAGAGAGAGAGAGAGAGAGAGAGAGAGAGAGAGAGAGAGAGAGAGAGAGAGAGAGAGAGAGAGAGAGAGAGAGAGAGAGAGAGAGAGAGAGAGAGAGAGAGAGAGAGAGAGAGAGAGAGAGAGAGAGAGAGAGAGAGAGAGAAAGAGAGAGAGAGAGAGAGAGAGAGGGAAGGGAGGGAGAGAGGGAGAGAGAGAGAGAGGATGACAAATAGAGTTCTGTTGTTGGCGCGCACAAACCCGAAAGCAGAAGTTCTACATTCAAAACGAGCAAAATGACGAATTTCGGGTTCGGGCCTAGTTAAAAAGAGAGCGTCGGTGTAAGCGTCGGTATATGCGTCGATATTTCCAGCAAACTACCGACGCATATACCGAAGAATAGATTGACGCATATACCGATGCCGTGATTCCGAGGCAACGTAGCTATTATTCCGAGGCATTGCAGCTTTCCCAAATTTGCCGAGGGGTATAATGACGCCGACAGCTGCCCGTTGGTACACTGACCATCGGTATTCCCTCGATATGTTGTAGTGTGAGGTTACAAATGGCCTGAGTCTTAAGAATCACATAAGTGATGTCCATCTCAATGATGCTTTTTCAAATCACATATGCAACTTGTTCAATCACTTGTATGCTTGTAGTTATTCTCTAATAAAAGAAAATTATGAGTGAGTGTGGCTTATGCAGCTACCCCACTCTACCATAAGTGATGTTTTATATTTTTAAAACAAAAAGGTACGTTTGTTTCACAAGCTTTCTCACAAGTGTTAGGATATTATGTCCAAGGGAAACATCCAGCAATGACATGAATGTCCACTATTCACATTATAGTTGGGGATATTAAGCATGGACAGTGCTAAATAGATGTGCAAAAAGATCATTACTGAATGGGTGCATTTGGAGTATATATATATATATATATATATATATATATATATATATATATATATATATATATATATATATATATATATATATATATATATATATATATATATATATATATATATATATATATATATATATATCAAGCAATAGTTTTAAATATATCCTATTAAAATAACATTTGTACATTATATGGCATTAAACAAGCTTCAAGAGTGAATTGATAGTTTCCTCAAAAAACTAGGACTTTGCAAGAAGTATTGTAGTGAATCATGTGAATTCTATCAAACAACCCCATTCTTGCTTTGATTTGTGATGGTCGTTTACAAGTTGCTTCAATATTTCCTTGAAATTAAAGTACAGTAGAAAGGATATATATGGCATTTGTATAAAATTATACAAATATGGTATTGAAAGTCTTAAACATTTTGGGATTATGGATTACAAACCATTGGTACAACTATGGGGTTAAAATTGTAAAGTTTCAACAAATGATTATACACTTGATATAGATGACAAAAAGTATAAAGCTATTTCTAATAAATCTCATCTTCTTGTACAATGTTTGACTAGATATTTGTTATGTTACTAAAAGTGTTGATAAAGTAATCCAAGGTTATGCAAGAAGTGCTATTCCATAATTCTATTTTGATTTAGGTAGAACAAGAGTTTGTGATGCTAGACATTCAAATCCTATCTATATTATTATTCACTTGCTTTAGGTGTCTTTTTGTGGATGACTAGAAGTGGAGCACAAAATAACCTTCTTTTTCTTGCGGATTACTATGGATAAAGAGACCTCCTATAAACTTAGGCTTTCTATTGGAAACTAAACATATAGTTAAATGTGAAAATTAAAATTACATGGACATTACAAAGAATTTAGTATTTCATGCTCATACAAAACACAGAGGTATATTATCACTATATAAATAATCTTATAAAGGATAATATTATGGAATCGGGTAAATGTGCGACCATTTTCACTTAAGCACATGAAAAGGAGCAGATTAATCAACATCTGCAATAGATGGACCTAAAACCTAGAGTTACTAAATTCATTATCAGATACATAATGGGGGAGGGGATTAGTATATGATCAATGTCTATCTAATTTCAAGATTGCATGTTGTATTGCCTATTTTTAAGGGCACTATGAGTAAAATGTATTCAAGCATTATTCTAAGGTTGAGTCCTAATTTTCTACATGTTGAATATTTTTCTTTTACGAATATAATCATACAAGTATGCATACATGAATTTGCACATGTGTTTATTTATGTATGCATATTCTAACATACGCAGACTAGCTTTCTTGTATATATTTGACGAAGGGTTGGTATTACTATGGACATGAGCTTAGGTCTATTTCATTTTCTTTTTATGGTCTTATATTAATAAAAATTATCTTAAAACTCATCTATGCATGTATCCATGTGTGCGTATAGTATCTACATATGCATGTATGTATAAATATACAAATTTGCATGTATGTACGTTTTTAACAGATTAGTTAGCTCAACAAAATGTAGCAATTGCAGACGATATTAGCATCAACCCATATTCAAGAAATCTTTCCAAAACAATAAAGTCCACCGTTCGATGAATCCAATAAGCTTCTTGGACATAAGCTTCTATTGATAGATCAGTGCAAAAGGAAGAAATGGCTCAATATATTGGCATAAAAGTTCTCAATTGTTTTACGAATGAATACAATGGCTTAGAGGAGAACATTGCAGACCTTTTCAGGAAGGCTTCGCCCAGGGAGAAGTTTGAAGCTTTCCGCAAAGCTTTGGGCTTATTTCCTTTTGTGGAGTGATTTCCACATAGCTTGGCACTTCCTTATACATGAGTGCCAGCTACTTGTTCACCGCATCACTCCCAAGGAGGATCTGTTGATATATTTAGGTAATGATGTGTGTGAACACTCTACGACCACCTGGGCACTTTTTTCCCTCTTTAGGAGGTTTTTTCCCCCGGCTTGTATATATGCATATTGCCCTAATGGGATACTTATCTTTGTACATTCTCTAGTTTTACATTCAGTATTGTGTGTTGTGCTCCAAGCTTCTTCTTCTTCCTTGTGCTGTTCGCATGCTTCCGCAGACGTCTAACTCCAATAGACCTTACAACTTAGAGAATCATGGATCATTTGTGGTCACTTGAGGGTGGAGTGTTGAATATGTCTAACATAAACAACCCATTAAGGAGGTTGAAGTGAGAAGAGTGGTGTTTCAACATATTAGTCCTCCAATTAGTATGCATAAAAATACTACACATTGGGATGTTCATGAGAATGTCCAATAAAATTAGTTTGCAAATGTTTCTATTCAGCAACCATTGAGACATTTTGCAGATGTCTTGCATCCACTTGATAGATATGTTCCAACTTTGAATAGGTCTTTGTTAGTCTTTGTTCTGTTGTAGGAAGATCAGTCCAGGGCAGAATAGGTCCATTATGCGAGTTGCAGATCAAGCTTTCCTGGTTAGTCAGAAGGGCAAAGGAAAATGGAGCTCTTCAACTAGTAAGCAAAAATCTGCTAATTCTGCATATTCAAAGAAGGAAGATAAAGATGAGAAGAAATAAAAAAAGCAGAAATTGTTTCGTAAGTACTGTAAAGGGAATGATCATATCATAAAGAACTGTCCAAAACTGGCTGCTAAAGAGGCAAAGAAGAAAGAGGCAAGAATGGTTGTTGCAGAGGCCTCTACACCAAAAACAGAGTCTGCTAATCTTATGCAAGAATAAGAATGGGCGTTTACTACTGTCTGCAGTTTTGACCCATCTTCTCATGAGCAGTGCATGTCTGCAGTAGACTCTGATGTTTGGTATTTTGACAGTGGGGCAACCCAACATATTACCTTGCAGTGCAATTTCTTCTCTTCACTCGAGCCTGCCCCTATAGGGAATACTGTTACATGCGCCAACAACTCCTCTTATCCTGTTATGGGAGTTGGTAAGATCATTTTGACTACTACTGATGGTAGTTCTTTCACTTTGTTAGATGCTTTATTTGTGCCAGGGATCAAAAAGAACCTCTTATCAGTTTTTGCATTAGCCAAGATTGGCTTGGTTGTGAAATTTGTTGATGAAAGGTGTACAGTTCATGATCTGTCAAATGGCGATGTGATTATTGCTTTTGGGATTTTATGTCGTGGGCTGTATAAGCTCATAGACTATGAAAGATCTGTAAATTATTTGGCATGTGCAGTAAATGATTCTCAGGCTATGTCAGATCTTCCATGATGGTTCCTTGCAGCTCTTCTTTTTGGATGAGCTGGAATGGATACTTCATGTTTCATTAGCTGAGCACAGAGGCACCTGGAAAACATGTTTGTGAAGGCTGTATTTTGGGCAAAATGCAGTGTTCATCCTTTGCAAAAGATGGTTCAGTTCGGGCTACTAAGAAATTGCAGCTTGTACATAGTGATGTCTGTGGTCCTATGCAAACACCTTCTTTTGGGAATTATCTTTACTTCGTGACTTTCATCGATGTTTTTTCCAGGCATGCATGGGTATATCCATTGAAGGGAAAGTCCAATGTGTTCATGTGCTTCAAACATTTTTTGGTTTTGGCTGAAAATCTTTCATCATGTAAAATGGGCAACCTCCGTTCTGATCAAGGGGGGGAGTATATGTCTTTTGATTTTAATACATTTCTGGCTGAACGTGGGATAAAACACCAGTGTACAGTGCTGATTTGAAGATGATGATATTTTACATATTCCTGTTCATGCTGCAGTTTTTGCTGCACCTACTGCAAAGCAGATTCGTTGGGATGGCAGAGATGCCGAGGCACATGCATTGATAGCTTTGTCTGTCAAACGTGCCATTATTCCTCACATTCGCTCTTGCAGAACAGCTAAGGATGCTTGGGATACACTTACCACATTGTACCAAGCTAGGAATGAGGCTCGTGTTGCTTACCTCTGAAAACAGTTGGAGAGTGAGCACGTGAATGAAGGTGATTCTATGGATAGTTTCCTAACGAAGATCAAAGACTTGAAGGAACAGTTGATTTCTACTGATGAGGTTATACCAGATAGCTCACTTGTGCAGACCGTTCTGAATGGTCTTCTCGATTCATATCAGAGTTTTGCTTCTACTCTTCGGCTGATGATGAAAGGCAATCCAAATGCCTTATCATTTGAGGAGTTAGTCTTTGTTCTGTTGCAGGAAGATCAGTCTAGGGCAGAATAGGTCCATTATGCGAGTTGCAGATCAAGCTTTCCTGGCTAGTCAGAAGGGCAAAGGAAAATGGAGCTCTTCAACTAGTAAGCAGAAATCTGCTAATTCTGCATATTCAAAGAAGGAAGATAAAGATGAGAAGAAATAAAAAAAGCGGAAATTGTTTCGTAAGTACTGTAAAGGGAATGATCATTTCATAAAGAACTGTCCAAAACTGACTGCTAAAGAGGCAAAGAAGAAAGAGGCTGGAATGGTTGTTGAGAGGCCTCTACACCAAAAATAAAGTCTGCTAATCTTGTGCAAGAAGAAGAATGGGTGTTTACTACTGTCTACAGTTTTGACCCATCTTCTCATGAGCAGTGCATGTCTGCAGTAGACTCAGATGTTTGGTATTTTGACAGTGGGGCAACCAAACATATTACCTTGCAGTGCAATTTCTTCTCTTCACTCGAGCCTGCCCCTATAGGGAATACTATTATATGCGCCAACAACTCCTCTTATCCTGTTATGGGAGTTGGTAAGATCATTTTGACTACTTCTGATGGTAGTTCTTTCACTTTGTTAGATGCTTTATTTGTGCCAGGGATCAAGAAGAACCTCTTATCAGTTTTTGCATTAGCCAAGATTGGCTTGGTTGTGAAATTTGTTGATGACAGGTGTACAGTTCATGATCTGTCAAATGGCGATGTGATTATTGCTTCTGGGATTTTATGTCGTGGGCTGTATAAGCTCATAGACTATGAAAGATCTGTAAATGATTTGGCATGTGCAGTAAATGATTCTCAGGCTATGTCAGATCTTCCATGATGGTTCCTTGCAGCTCTCCTTTTTGGATGAGTTGGAATGGATACTTCATGTTTCATTAGCTGAGCACAGAGGCACCTAGAAAACATGTTTGTGAAGGCTGTATTTTGGGCAAAATGCAGTGTTCATCCTTTGCAAAAGATGGTTCAGTTCGGGCTACTAAGAAATTGCAGCTTGTACATAGTGATGTCTGTGGTCCTATGCAAACACCTTCTTTTGGGAATTATCTTTACTTCGTGACTTTCATTGATGTTTTTTCCAGGCATGCATGGGCATATCCATTGAAGGGAAAGTCCGAAGTGTTCATGTGCTTCAAACATTTTTTGGTTTTGGCTGAAAATCTTTCATCAAGTAAAATGGGCACCCTCCGTTCAGATCGAGGGGGGGAGTATATATCTTTTGATTTTAATACATTTCTGGCTGAACGTGGGATAAAACACCAGTGTACAGTGTCGTATAAATCTCAACAGAATGGAATTGCTGAATGAAAGAACAGGTCACTCATAGAGATGGCGAGGTGTATGGTCAAGAGTCAGACTTTACCACATAGTTTCTGGGTTGAGGCTGTCATGTGTGCATCATATGTACTGAACAGGTGTCCCACTAAAGCACTACAGTCTATCACTCCATATGAGGCTTGGCATGACCGCAAGCCATCTGTTGCTCATCCGCATATTTTTGGTTGTTTGGCATATGCATTAGTGCCTGAACAATATCGTAGAAAATTGGATGATAAAGCAGTAAAGGGCATGAAAACCAGATGTGCAGGTTAAAGAAGGCATTATATGGTTTAAAGCAAGCACCACGTGCTTGGTATGAGAAGATACATGCCTATCTGATTGCACATAGTTTTGAGAACAACCCAACTGAAAGCACCTTATATGTTAAGCATGCTAATGATGTGCTTCTGATCATTATTGTCTATGTTGATGACATGCTGCTCACTGGTCCTATTGAGACGCATATTGCTGACTTTAAGGCTGATTTGCATGCCTCATTTGAGATGTCTTATTTGGGGCATTTGCATCACTATTTGGGCATTCAATTTATGCAAGTTGATGGTGGAATGGGTTTGTGTCAAACAAAATATATTGCCACATTATTGTAGCGTTTTGGCCTTGAAGACTGTAAGCCTATTGCCACTCCTATGGAGACAGGTTTACGATTGAGTCTTCATGATGTTGGAGATGCATTTGATGATGTCCTCTATCAGCAGGCTGTTGGATGCCTGATTTACTTATGCATTACTCGGCCAGATATTCAATTTGCTATCTCACAGATGAGCAGATTTATGCATTGCCCAGGTGTCAAGCATTGGCAGGCGGTTAAGCGCATCTTTCGCTACTTGAGTGGTACTCGGCTACTTGGGTTGTTTTATCCCAAGGTGGGATCACTATCGCCAGATTTGCATGCTTTTTCTGTCTCAGACTGGGCTGGTTGCTATGACACTCGTGTGTCCATTAGTGGCTTTTGCTTCATGCTTGGTAGCTCATGTATATCTTGGTTGAGCAAGAAGCAGCCTACTGTGGCCACTTCCAGTTATGAGGCTGAGTATAGGGCAGCTTTCACAGCTACTGTTGAGTGTGTGTGGCTCAGATGCCTTATGGCTGATTTGGGTGTTGGTCAGTCTTCTGCGACCACCATCTTTATTGACAGTCAAAGCGCATTGGCAGTTGCGAGGAACCCTGCGTTCCATGCTCACACTAAGCACATTGACGTGCATTATCATTATGTCAGGGAGAGGTTCTCTGCTGGGGAGATCAGCTTGGCATATGTGCCCACACAGGAGAACATTGCAGACCTTTTCAGGAAGGCTTTGCCCAGGGAGAAGTTTGAAGCTTTCCGCAAAGCTTTGGGCTTACTTCCTTTTGTGGAGTGATTTCCACATAGCTTGGCACTTCCTTATACATGAGTGCCAGCTACTTGTTCACCGCATCACTCCCAAGGAGGATCTGTTGATATATTTAGGTAATGATGTGTGTGAACACTCTACGACCACCTGGGCACTTTTTTCCCTCTTTAGGAGGTTTTTTCCCCCGGCTTGTATATATGCATATTGCCCTAATGGGATACTTATCTTTGTACATTCTCTAGTTTTACATTCAGTATTGTGTGTTGTGCTCCAAGCTTCTTCTTCTTCCTTGTGCTGTTCGCATGCTTCCGCAGACGCTAACTCCAATAGACCTTACAACTTAGAGAATCATGGATCATTTGTGGTCACTTGAGGGTGGAGTGTTGAATATATCTAACATAAACAACCCATTAAGGAGGTTGAAGTGAGAAGAGTGGTGTTTCAACATATTAGTCCTCCAATTAGTATGCATAAAAATACTACACATTGGGATGTTCATGAGAATGTCCAATAAAATTAGTTTGCAAATGTTTCTATTCAGCAACCATTGAGACATTTTGCACATGTCTTGCATCCACTTGATAGATATGTTCCAACTTTGAATTTTGTTATGCTAATAGATGTTGGTGAGACTTCTTTCTACAAAGAGGATATGTAGACAAAGGATCATGTCAAGTGGGAGCATGCCATGAAGAGTGAATTGGATTCTATTCGAAAGAATGGTACTTGGCATTTGGTACCTTTTCCAAAGGGTAAGAATGCTTTAGCATATAAATGGGTATATAAGCTTGGTCTCTATAACAATAAAGTGTTCCAACAATAACCGACCTCTAGGTTGAATATGAATGAATTGCGATGAGCATTAGGGTTTTTATAAAAAAATGCTTGTTAAATATGGCTAGGAATAATATATCGTTATCTAGTTAATCACATTTTTTTGACGGATAAATTGCCCAAAACCTACATAATTCCCTTCTCAATGTGGAATTACTGCCTTTGTACTCAGCTCAAAACCAGGCAATCTTCAAAATAACCTATCAAAATATAAAAAACAAAAATTTATTATTTTATGCGTAAAAAAATAATAAACTATATCATAAAAAATATTTTTTTTTTTGACATGTTTGAACATATGGAACGATATTTCATAGATACCAATAACCGTTCCTACATAGCAAAGTTCAATATCGTATCTTTTGAGCTAGCATGTGATAATTGATTGAAAGAAGCAACAATGCTAGAATCCTCTATTTTACATAACAAATCAATCATTTTGATTCTAATATGCTGTCCAAAAGCCCACATATTAGTAAACATTCGAGCTTGCAATAGAAATCAAATTATTAAAGAGAAACAATATACATATATGTGAAAAAATAGCATATTCTTAAAATTAAATTACCTTTCTTTTACAACCTATCATTAACTCCCTCTACTCATATCAGATTTGATCATTATTTGATCATTCGCTTGTTGCATATGAGTACATAGCCAATCCCTGAAAGAAGATATATTTGTACTCTCATTACCATCGAGATTATATATATATCTTTTATTTTTCCATCTTTTACTTCTGACATTTTGAAGTTCTTGTTCATACTCACTAACAAAGGCTTGCATGCATTTGCTATTATATGCTACAAAGGTAGAAACATCATTTTTTTCATGTAATATAAATTGAAATGGAACTCCCTTGATAATACCTCATCTCTTATTTTTGAAGAAGACTCGTTGGTCCATGCACATAGAGCTTCTTCATGAACTCTTTCAAGTTATTCACTAACATAGTACATGCACTCCTCAAACATCCACCCCTTTGCCATAGATCCTTTTGGTTTTGCTCTTTTTCGCACATAACATTTTAATATTCCCATAAATTGTTCGACCCAAAACATCCATCAAGTGCTTACAACACCTGCAATCTCTATTTCATCCGTATAAGATGGAATAATAAATGAACTTGAATATCAAAAATTGATGTTGAAAGCTTTTTCTCCATCAAACATAGTAGCTCCCTACATTCACATTTCTTTTGTGGGATCGAGCCGTTATCAATCTCTTTTTATGTAATCCACCTATTATTATCATAAGTTATAAAGAAATTATTTCATAAATAAAAGATAACAAATAGTCTTATATATTAAATATAAAAGTATGATAACTACCTTATAAGTGATCCAAGATGATAGATCATGTCTCGTACTCCTTTCTTTGTACATCCATCGATAACCAGAGGTAGAATGTGCTTTAGAAAGTTTTGCCAATCATGTGCCGTTACCCATAAGCTCCTTTCATCCATAGCAAACATGTTTTGGAAAGATTCTCCATATCCTGTAAAATTGTTTCTTGTCGATTTCTATAAAAAATTGGCCATAAATTTGGTTTTGAGTTTTGATCCTCATCCATATATAGGACCACAAAATGACATAAGAGTGACTTCAGAGTTCGGAGGCGCATACAAATCCTCTACAATAAAGAGACCATGACAAGCACCAGTAATAAGTATAGGATGCAATCATATAGTGATTACCCCAAAAGTTAAAAACCTCCCCATCTAAAGGAAGTAGTTCTCTATTCCATCCTCCATATCTTCTTCTATCATATGTTTGTACTAGAGGACGATTACAAGTTGGCAATGGATAATCTTCAGATGTTTCAGTCTATAAACCTAGAGGTAGAGGATTTCAAGAAACCTCTGCTTGTAATTGATGACTGGAAAATTAGTGATGTGTACGAGGTATATTAGCATTATTAGTAGGAGAATCATTTTCATCATTGAGCAAATATTCCTATATATAAGTATAATTTGATTTTGTAAATTATTTTTAGATAAAATAATGACATGAATTTATAGAATCAATATATACCCAAGCTCTATCACATTGATCACATGGTGGTGCATGCTCAAAACTACCATACTATGTCTCATGTTCAACACATTCCAATCGTGGTCTTTCATACGTGCCATAGCAAAAATTACACCAACATATAATATGCTCTTGGTAGTAAAAATCATCATAATTCCTATCAGAGGACACATGTGAAGATGTGGTTGCATGGCCCATCCCCGCGTTTCTGTGGCAGGCCTTTTTTTGGCATTTCTTGGCCATGAAATGCATTAAATAGCATTACCACTTACAACAAGTACAGAAAAAAGAATGATACAACTATGAAAAACACTTCAAAGATGTACTGGAAAAACACACCTACAAACATAGGAGAAATAAACTTCAAAACATGTACACTAAGAGATAAACATTTGGGAGAGCAAATATGAGAAGACAAAGATTATATTCATCATTTGGGTTTTACAAAATATTCATCGTATGGGATATACAAAAGGTTATCCAAACAAGGGAGTACAAATTATGGTTAATGGTTATTCCCTCTAATTCTCCTAGCTAGCTGCAAATCTTTAGGTTGTATTGTCACTCTCTTTGCATGGATGGCACATAGGTTAGAGTCCTCCAACATTGATATAAGATACGCCTCTGCAGCTTTTGGAGAGCTTCAGTGGCTATCCCTTGGATACGAAGTCCAGCGCAATAGCGTTGGATCTCTTCCTTCACAACTCTTGCAAATGACCTTCGTGGCATCAGAAGCTCCACAGACTTTTGATAGTGTCGAATCTTCGCAAAGGCTCTGGTTTGCTTTCTGCGCCTTTGTGGTGCTCTTGCATTTGGGGGGATGTTGGGTTGTGGTCGTTGTGGTCTACGACGTGGTTGATACTTCTTCTTTCTTCTTGGAGGACGCCTAGATGGTCCTGCCTCATCATTTACTTCCTCTACCAGACCTTGCTCTCTTTCTTCATCGGTTGGTCTTTGTCCTTGTCCTGGGGGGAGTGTCTTGCCTCCTTGTGTTACTCGATGGTTCACGGGGATATCATCATTGTTCCATGGTGGCTCATTTATACTTTCTTCATCTGAGGAACATGATAAATTTGATGTCTCAATCACAACTCGTCTATGTCCTCGTTGTTTGGGCCTTGCCTTCATTGGTGTCCTGATTGGGGGCTCATCATGAGATGCAGAAGGGGAATAATTTATTTCTTGGGATACATCTCTCTCTGGTGAACCTTCATCCCCCCGCGATGCAATGCTACCGGACTGTGTCCCTGCACCCGAGTTTCGTCTTGAAGAGTGGCTTGTGGTTCGTCGCTTCTTGTGGGGTGTCATCCATGTTGGGCGTTGAGTACCTTGCACATGGCTAGGGTAGACGACATGATCCTTCCTAGCAGTCTGCTTTGTGCGTGCCATTCTCTTAGGTTGTAAAGTGGTAAAATGAGGAAGGACACCTCTATTTATAGGCTTTCACTTAAGAATTGTCCTGTTCACATTTAAATGGATAAAAATTAGTTTTAAGACATTATAAGTATATTCACAAAAATAGTAGAATTTTATTTGAAGTGAAAGGGGTTATAAAAACCTTGAAAAGTATAATGCATTTTAAGAGTTTGGAAATTATTTCCAAGCAGAACCCTCGCGGACTCTTTGTGCACGCCATTGGGCATGATGTTCGGGTCCTGACGATGTCATCCACTTCTCTCTTGCAATATCATGTTGTAGCTTTCGTGTAATCTTTGCTAGTTGTGACTCACATGCCTTTTCCATTACATATTTTCTAGCAAATGTCGCACGAAAGAACCAATTGAACATTTCTTCTAAATAGTTTGATTGGAGTAGACCACCCCCATGACGAGTGTTTTTAAAGTAAACACCCCTAGCCCTGTAATGTGACTTCTCCATTCCTTGTGTACTAAAAATCTCCAGTGACCCATATCGATTCATAAAATATGCTCCATGTGCAAAAAGAATATGCTATGATCTGGTCAATAAGATATACACATAGTGTTTAAGAACAAATAAAAAAATGTAAGCGAAACTTACTATGTAATGTGTAATGTTGCTTTCTCCCCAAGATAAGATGAATGACTGTGTAAACTCCTTCAAAGTCACTTGGAATAATTCTCGTTGTGAAGCATTAGTGGAAGCCAAACACATCAAATGTAACAATTGATCGAACGATGACCAAACCTTCTTTCGCTTGTTAATGAGATCAACCTGACTATCATTGTCAGTTGTAATTGAACAGAGGTCCTTCCAAAGCTCCCATTTCCCATCATCTTGACTATTCACATCTTTTTTAAAGAAACGTCGTGCCTTCTTCCCAGTCATTGAAACTTGTTGTAAAATCTCTTGAGACTCACCATACTTCTTAACAACTAAAGATACGTGGCCACCATGACAACCTATAGAATTCAAAAGATCTTCTATTTTCTGGATTGCTATTGTAGACCTCTCTAGTGGTTTCATTGCAAATGCATATTCAACATGGAGCTTCAAAAGCCTATCAAAGATCCTCATGAATGCATGCAAAGTACAAAAGTGAACATTGACTAATGGAAATGGGATAATGGGGTTCCAATCATTGCTTATTTTATCACGAGTCGGTTCCTGTAACATTGGACACCTCAAAAGTGATATCTCCCATTCCCTGTGATTCAATGAGTCTGTTTCATCAATTTCTTCAGAGTCATCAACTCTCGTCAATGCCCTTGCATGTTTAGACTGTCTCTTAGATCCTTTGTAACCTTGTGTACAATATGGGCAAGGATAGAGAGAAGATGCTCCTTGTTTACAACCTAACATGCATTTTATACTCTTAAGGTCTCCACCCAAATGCCATTCTACATCAAAATCACCTATATCATCTACAAAAAGCTTTTGCCCATGTATTTGAGAAGAGATTACTTCCGTAATCCACGGAGTCCTACTAAAAATCCATGAAATAACATTATTTGTTTCTTTCGGAACTTCTATAGCACCTAACCACCAGATATCTCTCTCTGATTGCACACTGTAAGTCAAATGGTCCCTCCCTCCTAAAGTTTCATCACTCATTGCATGATCCATAATTTCGTTCATTAGCGTCACACTCAACCTTTCTAGTCGCCGACCCTTTATGATTTGACACTCATCAAGCTTCAGTATGAACTTTAACTTAACATTACAGTCTGCACAAAAGAGAAAACATTATCTTAATATGACACTTGAATGCAATAGAACTTTAACACCAAATAAAATGTAGTAGGGGTACCTTTGATTGTTGAACTATAAAAGTGAACCATTGCTTGTTGAAGCTTCTGAAGATCCACAAATATATTGTTGAATTTAGTGTAAGTAAATCCTTGTGTAGATAGGATTTTTGATTGCTTCTTGGGAATATTTGGATGATAAATAGAGGCAGGCATAGTTTCTTCTATGAATAAATATTGTCCAATAGTACGAGTCACATCCTCATTTGAAGTTTTTTTATTGATAGACAATTTATATGGGCATGGAAATATACTTTGAGAAATACCTTGTGATTGTAAGGCTTCCCTGAGAAGGGTGTACATTGCAGTATACCCATTTCTACTGATGCCTGCTTCGTCACATATTGCCTGCACATCTTGCACTGTGATAAGATTTTTTAACTTCTTTGAAAACTCAGCTTCAACAACAACTCTAATACACTTTCCTATGCGTGAGTCTAAAGCAGAAGTGATTTCTTTGGTGTTTATACAGCTATTCATCAGCTTGAATTGGTCTTGTGTTGTTGATGAAGCAGTTATGTCTTCAATAAACGACCTACACAATGAACTATTCCATTACAAATCTTCATTAAAACATATAAAAGTAAAACAAACACTCACCTTGTTGCATATATACGTCGTTTGCGTGATCCACCACCTTTTGAAAGAGCTTCAAAGGATGACAATGATCTTTTCCTATGTATCATACCAAGTGGAGTCTCTTTCAGCTGCTGGAGATTGGCAGTTAACTTTGAAATTGTGCTTTGTTTTGCTTCAGTATCCTGTTCCAAATCTGCAAGTTGTTTTTGTAAAGATATGATTGTGCTTTCTAAAGTGACCACCCTCATATGATGGATGTGATGTTGTTGGAACCAATACTTAGCAGTAGCAAGTGAATGTGTAGATAATCTCTTGCAGTAACCTAATAATCCAGCTTCACCCGCACCAATGAACTGAAGTAAAGTTGAGAGGTTATGGAATGTTGGATGGTAAGAAGATATTGGATCAAGAGGATAGAGTGAACCATGAGCCCAAAGATCAATACTTTTTTCTCCAGCTGCACGACGTTCATTTTGAGAATTGGCATCATTGTTGCATCGTGTATTTGGAGCAAACTCTCTAGGCACACGAACATGGATACTTGTTGATGCAGGAGCATGAGGACGTTCTACTGTGAAGTTTGTGATACATGTCAACACCATCCTTGCTAATGACCAACAATATCAAAAACAAAGATGAAAAACCGGTTAGAAGGGAGTCTAAAGCATAGGTTTTGCTCAAAAAATGTGTTTTCTTGTATGTGTATGGGTTAAAGTGTATTTTTCCTTTGAGTATGGCTGAAAATGATGAAATTTGAAAAAAGTCATTTTTTGGGGGAAGCATAGTCACGGATTTGATGATGTGGCACTTACTTTTGGAGGGAGTTTGAAAATTATACTTTTTCTAAAAGAAACCTCAGAAAATGGGCCCAAAAAAGTGACTTCTGACATATATATTAAAAAATAGGCTCTTTTGAGTTAATATACACTGAAAATGAGACTTTTTAAAAAAATTCATTTTTTTATTCAAATACATGTACGAGTTTGATGATGTGGAAAGTAGATTCTCTTTCTCTCTCTCTAGACTTTTTAAATGCACTTTGTCCCCTTAAACAAGAACAGAATTAAGCTTAATCCCTAAAAATTAGGGATCCTTACAAGGCCCATATAGTTCTGCAAGTAAAGGCTATCCTCTGTATCATCCATAGACTAAACACATTCTGGTTAGTCGTGATGTTGTTTTAGTGGAAGATGCTATTCAGCCATTGCTTTCATGCACTAAGGAGACATCTGTTAGCTCCAAAGACATGTATGATACTTTGCTGCCTATTTTTACAGGTGGACAGTCTAGTGCTGGTCCTAATGAGGCAACTTCTCAACCTTTGCAGGTTTCATGTGATGATGTAGATAATTCCATTTCTGACGTAGATGTACATGATGCAATATTGATGAGAGAGCTGATATTGAGAAGGCAAGAACTATGCCAAAATGATTGGTTCAGACCTTGCGTGACAACAAATTAGATGCACCTCTGTCATATCGTACTCGATCAGGCTCTCATAGTGCGTCTTTTGCATCAGATTGCTATGCTATGGCTACATCTAGTCTCTGTGATGAGAATGAGCCTGTTTCGTTTGATGAAGCACAAAATTCAGAAAATTGGATGGCTGCTATGCAATCTGAATATGATGCAATAATGAAAAATGGTACTTGGACTTTATGTGACTTACCACCTGGCAAGAAGTCCATTGGCACTAAGTGGGTATACAAGCTGAAGCGTAAACCTGATGGTATAGTTGAAATGTATAATGCTAGGCTTGTTGCAAAGGGTTACGCGCAGGAAAGAGGCATTGATTTTGATGAGACCTTTGCACCTACATGCCGTATGACTATTGTTCGGAGCATTTGTGCACTTGCAACCCATCATGGTTGGAATGTACATCAGTTGGACATTAAAACTGCATTTCTGAATGGTGACTTGCATGAAGAAGTGTATGTTTTTCAGCCCCGTGGCTTTTGTGCAGAAAGGGCATGAAAACCAGATGTGCAGGTTAAAGAAGGCATTATATGGTTTAAAGCAAGCACTACGTGCTTGGTATGAGAAGATACATGCCTATCTGATTGCACATAGTTTTGAGAACAACCCAACTGAAAGCACCTTATATGTTAAGCATGCTAATGATGTGCTTCTGATCATTATTGTCTATGTTGATGACATGCTGCTCACTGGTCCTATTGAGACGCATATTGTTGACTTTAAGGCTGATTTGCATGCCTCATTTGAGATGTCTTATTTGGGGCATTTGCATCACTATTTGGGCATTCAATTTATGCAAGTTGATGGTGGAATGGCTTTGTGTCAAACAAAATATATTGCCACATTATTGTAGCGTTTTGGCCTTGAAGACTGTAAGCCTATTGCCACTCCTATGGAGACAGGTTTACGATTGAGTCTTCATGATGCTGGAGATGCATTTGATGATGTCCTCTATCAGCAGGTTGTTGGATGCCTGATTTACTTATGCATTACTCGGCCAGATATTCAGTTTGCTATCTCACAGATGAGCAGATTTATGCATTGCCCAGGTGTCAAGCATTGGCAGGCGGTTAAGCGCATCTTTCGCTACTTGAGTGGTACTTGGCTACTTGGGTTGTTTTATCCCAAGGTGGGATCACTATCGCCAGATTTGCATGCTTTTTCTGACTCAGACTGGGTTGGTTGCTATGACACTCGTATGTCCATTAGTGGCTTTTGCTTCATGCTTGGTAGCTCATGTATATCTTGGTTGAGCAAGAAGCAGCCTACTGTGGCCACTTCCAGTTATGAGGCTGAGTATAGGGAAGCTTTCACAGCTACTGTTGAGTGTGTGTGGCTCAGATGCCTTATGGCTGATTTGGGTGTTGGTCAGTCTTCTGCCACCACCATCTTTACTGACAGTCAGAGCGCATTGGCAGTTGCGAGGAACCCTGCGTTCCATGCTCACACTAAGCACATTGACGTGCATTATCATTATGTCAGGGAGAGGTTCTCTGCTGGGGAGATCAGCTTGGCATATGTGCCCACACAGGAGAACATTGCAGACCTTTTCAGGAAGGCTTTGCCCAGGGAGAAGTTTGAAGCTTTCCGCAAAGCTTTGGGCTTACTTTCTTTTGTGGAGTGATTTCCACATAGCTTGGCACTTCCTTATACATGAGTGCCAGGTTTACGATTGAGTCTTCATGATGCTGGAGATGCATTTGATGATGTCCTCTATCAGCAGGCTGTTGGATGCCTGATTTACTTATGCATTACTCGACCAGATATTCAGTTTGCTATCTCACAGATGAGCAGATTTATGCATTGCCCAGGTGTCAAGCATTGGCAGGCGGTTAAGCGCATCTTTCGCTACTTGAGTGGTACTTGGCTACTTGGGTTGTTTTATCCCAAGGTGGGATCACTATCGCCAGATTTGCATGCTTTTTCTGACTCAGACTGGGTTGGTTGCTATGACACTCGTATGTCCATTAGTGGCTTTTGCTTCATGCTTGGTAGCTCATGTATATCTTGGTTGAGCAAGAAGCAGCCTACTGTGGCCACTTCCAGTTATGAGGCTGAGTATAGGGCAGCTTTCACAGCTACTGTTGAGTGTGTGTGGCTCAGATGCCTTATGGCTGATTTGGGTGTTGGTCAGTCTTCTGCCACCACCATCTTTACTGACAGTCAGAGCGCATTGGCAGTTGCGAGGAACCCTGCGTTCCATGCTCACACTAAGCACATTGACGTGCATTATCATTATGTCAGTGAGAGGTTCTCTGCTGGGGAGATCAACTTGGCATATGTGCCCACACAGGAGAACATTGCAGACCTTTTCAGGAAGGCTTTGCCCAGGGAGAAGTTTGAAGCTTTCCGCAAAGCTTTGGGCTTACTTCCTTTTGTGGAGTGATTTCCACATAGCTTGGCACTTCCTTATACATGAGTGCCAGCTACTTGTTCACCGCATCACTCCCAAGGAGGATCTGTTGATATATTTAGGTAATGATGTGTGTGAACACTCTACGACCACCTGGGCACTTTTTTCCCTCTTTAGGAGGTTTTTTCCCCCGGCTTGTATATATGCATATTGCCCTAATGGGATACTTATCTTTGTACATTCTCTAGTTTTACATTCAGTATCGTGTGTTGTGCTCCAAGCTTCTTCTTCTTCCTTGTGCTGTTCGCATGCTTCCGCAGACGCTAACTCCAATAGACCTTACAACTTAGAGAATCATGGATCATTTGTGGTCACTTGAGGGTGGAGTGTTGAATATATCTAACATAAACAACCCATTAAGGAGGTTGAAGTGAGAAGAGTGGTGTTTCAACATATTAGTCCTCCAATTAGTATGCATAAAAATACTACACATTGGGATGTTCATGAGAATGTCCAATAAAATTAGTTTGCAAATGTTTCTATTCAGCAACCATTGAGACATTTTGCACATGTCTTGCATCCACTTGATAGATATGTTCCAACTTTGAATTTTGTTATGCTAATAGATGTTGGTGAGACTTCTTTCTACAAAGAGGATATGTAGACAAAGGATCATGTCAAGTGGGAGCATGCCATGAAGAGTGAATTGGATTCTATTCGAAAGAATGGTACTTGGCATTTGGTACCTTTTCCAAAGGGTAAGAATGCTTTAGCATATAAATGGGTACATAAGCTTGGTCTCTATAACAATAAAGTGTTCCAACAATAACCGACCTCTAGGTTGAATATGAATGAATTGCGATGAGCATTAGGGTTTTTATAAAAAAATGCTTGTTAAATATGGCTAGGAATAATATATCGTTATCTAGTTAATCACATTTTTTTGACGGATCAATTGCCCAAAACCTACATAATTCCCTTCTCAATGTGGAATTACTGCCTTTGTACTCAGCTCAAAACCAGGCAATCTTGAAAATAACCTATCAAAATATAAAAAACAAAAATTTTTTATTTTATGTGTAAAAAAATAATAAACTATATCATAAAAAATAAATTTTTTTTTTGACATGTTTGAACATATGGAACGATATTTCATAGATACCAACAACCGTTCCTACATAGCGAAGTTCAATATCGTATCTTTTGAGCTAGCATGTGATAATTGATTGAAAGAAGCAACAATGCTAGAATCCTCTATTTTACATAACAAATCAATCATTTTGATTCTAATATGCTGTCCAAAAGCCCACATATTAGTAAACATTCGAGCTTGCAATAAAAATCAAATTATTAAAGAGAAACAATATACATATATGTGAAAAAATAGCATATACTTAAAATTAAATTACCTTTCTTTTACAACCTATCATTAACTCCCTCTACTCATATCAGATTTGATCATTATTTGATCATTCGCTTGTTGCATATGAGTACATAGCCAATCCCTGAAAGAAGATATATTTGTACTCTCATTACCATCGAGATTATATATATATCTTTTGTTTTTCCATCTTTTACTTCTGACATTTTGAAGTTCTTGTTCATACTCACTAACAAAGGCTTGCATGCATTTGCTATTATATGCTACAAAGGTAGAAACATCATTTTTTTCATGTAATATAAATTGAAATGGAACTCCCTTGATAATACCTCATCTCTTTTTTTTGAAGAAGACTCGTTGGTCCATGCACATAGAGCTTCTTCATGAACTCTTTCAAGTTATTCACTAACATAGTACATGCACTCCTCAAACATCCACCCCTTTGCCATAGATCCTTTTGGTTTTGCTCTTTTTCGCACATAACATTTTAATATTCCCATAAATTGTTCGACCCAAAACATCCATCAAGTGCTTACAACACCTGCAATCTCTATTTCATCCGTATAAGATGGAATAATAAATGAACTTGAATATCAAAAATTGATGTTGAAAGCTTTTTCTCCATCAAACATAGTAGGTCCCTACATTCACATTTCTTTTGTGGGATCGAGCCGTTATCAATCTCTTTTTATGTAATCCACCTATTATTATCATAAGTTATAAAGAAATTATTTCATAAATAAAAGATAACAAATAGTCTTATATATTAAATATAAAAGTATGATAACTACCTTATAAGTGATCCAAGATGATAGATCATGTCTCGTACTCCTTTCTTTGTACATCCATCGATAACCAGAGGTAGAATGTGCTTTAGAAAGTTTTGCCAATCATGTGCCGTTACCCATAAGCTCCTTTCATCCATAGCAAACATGTTTTGGAAAGATTCTCCATATCCTGTAAAATTGTTTCTTGTCGATTTCTATAAAAAATTGGCCATAAATTTGGTTTTGAGTTTTGATCCTCATCCATATATAGGACCACAAAATGACATAAGAGTGACTTCAGAGTTCGGAGGCGCATACAAATCCTCTACAATAAAGAGACCACGACAAGCACCAGTAATAAGTATAGGATGCATTCATATAGTGATTACCCCAAAAGTTAAAAACCTCCCCATCTAAAGGAAGTAGTTCTCTATTCCATCCTCCATATCTTCTTCTATCATATGTTTGTACTAGAGGACGATCACAAGTTGGCAATGGATAATCTTCAGATGTTTCAGTCTATAAACCAAGAGGTAGAGGATTTCAAGAAACCTCTGCTTGTAATTGATGACTGGAAAATTAGTGATGTGTACGAGGTATATTAGCATTATTAGTAGGAGAATCATTATCATCATTGAGCAAATATTCCTATATATAAGTATAATTTGATTTTGTAAATGATTTTTAGATAAAATAATGACATGAATTTATAGAATCAATATATACCCAAGCTCTATCACATTGATCACATGGTGGTGCATGCTCAAAACTACCATACTATGTCTCATGTTCAACACATTCCAATCGTGGTCTTTCATACGTGCCATAGCAAAAATTACACCAACATATAATATGCTCTTGGTAGTAAAAATCATCATAATTCCTATCAGAGGACACATGTGAAGATGTGGTTGCATGGATGGGAGGTGGTAGAGTACACTGTGATTGATCAGAATCTGATTCTAATATAACAAAAAAAAAACATATATTAGTCATGTATGTATCTATCAAATATTAGAATTAAAAGTTTGATATACTTACAATATGTAGTCCTTGCATGATTAGGATACGGTGGTGGAGTTCCCTATGATTGTTCAGAATCTGATTGTGTAGCAAATAAAGGTACTATATTAATAATTTGATTATTTACATACTTACACATTCACATATACACATTTACACATACACACATATTCATAAATACACAGATATACATTCTGACATATAAATCCACATACAAAACTATAAATGTATGACGTGTGTATGTATGTATGTATGTATGTATGTATGTATGTATGTATGTATGTATATGTGGATGTATGTGTGTGTATGTGTATGTGTGCATATATTTATTATGTATGTGTGTGTATCTATACATGTGGGTATGTGTATGCATGTATTTATTATGTATGTGTGGGTATGTATATATGTATGTGTATGCATGTATGTGTGTGTATATATGCATGTGTGTGCTTATGTATTTACTATGTATGTGTATGTGTATGCATGTATGTGTGTGTATGTGTATGTGTAGGTATGTATGTATGTGTAAGTGTATGCATATGTGTATGTGTATACATGTATGTGTGTGTATCTATGTATATATAAGTGTATGTATGTATGTGGAAGTTTATGTATATGTTTATGTGTATGCATGTATGTATTTGTATGCATGTATGTATGTGTATATACGTATGTGTGTGGGTATGTATTTACTATGTATGTGTTTGTATAAAAATAACGACCAATCACCAGAGAACTCCGAAAACCTCTCGTGAAGATGACGATGAAAACTCAAAGAAGATGATGAAGAAGATGATGACCATGTATGTATAAAAATAACGACCAATCACCAGAGAACTCTGAAAACCTCTCGTGAAGATGACGATGAAAACTCGAAGAAGATGATGAAGACTTCAAAATCTCACACTGTATGCTCTGCGGATATCCAGGCTCTGATACCACTGTTATCAAGATCTTGCTCACACGCACATAGAGGTTATGGATGCAAAAAACACACAGAAAATTAGAGACAGCAAGAAACGAGATTGAACGCAGTATTGGGTGCAATCTTCCCCCATGCACTCTGTTTCGACAGTCCACAAAGTGTATGTATTTATAGGAATTTTCGATTATGTCGAAAAGAGTGGTTACATGAAAGCGGCTTCGAAAAACATGTATGAAAGTAAAAGTTGGTCTCTTTTGTAGAGAGCCTTTGCTTTTAATTACAAAAATGGTGGTCTACAATGATTCTTATTGTAAACACTACTTTTCTAATTTTTCTAAAAAGAGAACTACTTCTAAAAATATTCCTTCTAAAAATAGAAAGTTCTAAAAATAGGATATTTTCTAAAAATCATCTTCTAAATATCTCCAAAAGTATTTGAATAAATCCATGTGCATTCACACTTGTTCACCTATTAAATCAAAACACAAAACAGTATTTCAATAAATCCATGCGCATTCACACTCGTTCACATTCTAAATCAAAACACAAAACACATTAAAATCCTCAAGGCATTAAACCTTCATTCCAAATATTCCATAAAGTATAACACTTAAACTCCTAGAAGGATAAGGTTCTTGACGTACTTCTAAATAAGAAAAAGAAAGTTAGTGAAATATGTTTTAGGCTAGCACATATACGTGCACAAAGAGAATAATTGTAGAATATCCAACAAACCTTTCAATGCACAAACTTAATTCTAAGTATCCCACATCATTACTCTATCTCACGTTAAATGTACGAGACATCTCACGTTCAATGAAATTCTTGACATCTATCTCTGACTGTATGGAAGTGGAAATTGGTGGAGTGTATTATAGGTAATTTCCATGGAATCCTTTCTTTTATAGGAGAGTTTCATTACCACACGAGAAAAGCAAAGAATTAAAGATAAAGTTGATGCAAATACTAAGATAAGTGAGCCTTCAAAAGCTACTAATTAAATATGGGGACATCTCTCTCATCACATGTGTGTATGTGTATTTGTTTGTTCACCACATGTTTGCTTTGGTCACCTTTGTATTGGACTAGACACTAATTAAATACACTAGAAGATGCTTGTGAGTGGATGCATGCAAATGCACCTCCCCTCGAATGCTAGGAAGCTACATTGGAAATTATATTTCAAAAATTTGGTGGCATCACATGAGCAACAATCCCTCATTGCAAGAAGTTTGCTGACACTACAACATATCGAGGGTATACCGAGGTTGCTACCGAGGCAAATGAACGGGCGTGAATTCTTCGCGACGTCAGTGTTGCAGTCGGTGTAGGCATCGGAATCAGGGCGCCGGTATGGGCGTCGGTATAAACGTCGTTATAAGCATCGGTATAAGCGTCGGTAATTCCGGCGCAAATACCGACGTCTATACCAACGTCCGTTGGGTGTACCGGCGCATATACGGACGACCATACTGGACCTACCAACACGTATACCGACGACCATACCTGCACAAATTTTTTTGGACAGAGTGTGTTGTCTTTTGCTAAAGCATGATGTTGTTTAGCAAAAGACAATACACTCTGCCCAACTGAGTACATGTGTTATGTACTCTAATGGCAACCAAAACATAAACTTATATGAACAAAAATGAACAATGATTCATGTACAGAAAGTTGTATATTCCATAAATGAAAAATGTACAAAAGTGTGGCAAAGCACTTACATATAGGAATCGAATACAAAATTATGGTACATCATTGCCACATAGGAGTGTAATACAAAATTGTGGCAATGTGACAAAACACTTCCATATAGGAATCGAATACAAAATTATGGTTCATCATTGTTGTATGCGAGTGTGATACAAAATTGTGGCATTGATGAAAATATTTACACCTACAATCCTGCAACAAAACATATGTATAAAATAAGACCAATTAACATGACATTTATAAACAACTACTAGAAACACGAAACCAAGATATAACTTTACCTAATCAAGAATATTCTCCCATGAGACGATTTCACCGCGTCCCTCTAAGTCTTGTAACAATGCAGTCACTCCATGTCGATATCGATATGATTCTTCAGTTCGCATTGGAGGACGACCCACTGCCAACTCCTATAGTAAATATGCAAAATGTTAGATGAATATACATAATATACTTAACACAAACAACTTCATAATTAACATCATGTATATATGCATATGCATTCATGCATGTATGCATATGCATGCATGCATGCATGTATGCATATGCATGCATGTATACATATGCATTCATGTATGTATGCATATGCATGCATGTATATATATGAATTCATGTATGTATGTATGTATGTATGTGTATGTATGTATGTATGTATATATGTATGTATGCATGTATGTATGTATGCATATG
>CM035441.1:101262487-101279987 GCA_020310875.1 Ceratopteris richardii | reverse complement strand
AAGGCTTTGCCCAGGGAGAAGTTTGAAGCTTTCCGCAAAGCTTTGGGCTTAATTCCTTTTGTGGAGTGATTTCCACATAGCTTGGCACTTCCTTATACATGAGTGCCAGCTACTTGTTCACCGCATCACTCCCAAGGAGGATCTGTTGATATATTTAGGTAATGATGTGTGTGAACACTCTACGACCACCTGGGCACTTTTTTCCCTCTTTAGGAGGTTTTTTCCCCCGGCTTGTATATATTATATTGCCCTAATGGGATACTTATCTTTGTATATTCTCTAGTTTTACATTCAGTATTGTGTGTTGTGCTCCAAGCTTCTTCTTCTTCCTTGTGCTGTTCGCATGCTTCCGCAGACGTCTAACTCCAATAGACCTTACAACTTAGAGAATCATGGATCATTTGTGGTCACTTGAGGGTGGAGTGTTGAATATATCTAACATAAACAACCCATTAAGGAGGTTGAAGTGAGAAGAGTGGTGTTTCAACATATTAGTCCTCCAATTAGTATGCATAAAAATACTACACATTGGGATGTTCATGAGAATGTCCAATAAAATTAGTTTGCAAATTTTCTATTCAGCAACCATTGAGACATTTTGCACATGTCTTGCATCCACTTGATAGATATGTTCGAACTTTGAATAGGTCTTTGTTAGTCTTTGTTCTGTTGCAGGAAGATCAGTCCAGGGCAGAATAGGTCCATTATGCGAGTTGCAGATCAAGCTTTCCTGGCTAGTCAGAAGGGCAAAGGAAAATGAAGCTCTTCAACTAGTAAGCAAAAATCTGCTAATTTTGCATATTCAAAGAAGGAAGATAAAGATGAGAAGAAATAAAAAAAAGCAGAAATTGTTTCGTAAGTACTGTAAAGGGAATGATCATATCATAAAGAACTGTCCAAAACTGGCTGCTAAAGAGGCAAAGAAGAAAGAGGCAGGAATAGTTGTTGCAGAGGCCTCTACACCAAAAACAGAGTCTGCTAATCTTATGCAAGAAGAAGAATGGGCGTTTACTACTGTCTGCAGTTTTGACCCATCTTCTCATGAGCAGTGCATGTCTGCAGTAGACTCTGATGTTTGGTATTTTGACAGTGGGGCAACCCAACATATTACCTTGCAGTGCAATTTCTTCTCTTCACTCGAGCCTGCCCCTATAGGGAATACTGTTACATGCGCCAACAACTCCTCTTATCCTGTTATGGGAGTTGGTAAGATCATTTTGACTACTACTGATGGTAGTTCTTTCACTTTGTTAGATGCTTTATTTGTGCCAGGGATCAAAAAGAACCTCTTATCAGTTTTTGCATTAGCCAAGATTGGCTTGGTTGTGAAATTTGTTGATGAAAGGTGTACAGTTCATGATCTGTCAAATGGCGATGTGATTATTGCTTCTGGGATTTTATGTCGTGGGCTGTATAAGCTCATAGACTATGAAAGATCTGTAAATTATTTGGCATGTGCAGTAAATGATTCTCAGGCTATGTCAGATCTTCCATGATGGTTCCTTGCAGCTCTTCTTTTTGGATGAGCTGGAATGGATACTTCATGTTTCATTAGCTGAGCACAGAGGCACCTGGAAAACATGTTTGTGAAGGCTGTATTTTGGGCAAAATGCAGTGTTCATCCTTTGCAAAAGATGGTTCAGTTCGGGCTACTAAGAAATTGCAGCTTGTACATAGTGATGTCTGTGGTCCTATGCAAACACCTTCTTTTGGGAATTATCTTTACTTCGTGACTTCCATCGATGTTTTTTCCAGGCATGCATGGGTATATCCATTGAAGGGAAAGTCCAATGTGTTCATGTGCTTCAAACATTTTTTGGTTTTGGCAGAAAATCTTTCATCATGTAAAATGGGCAACCTCCGTTCTGATCAAGGGGGGGAGTATATGTCTTTTGATTTTAATACATTTCTGGCTGAACGTGGGATAAAACACCAGTGTACAGTGCTGATTTGAAGATGATGATATTTTACATATTCCTGTTCATGCTGCAGTTTTTGCTGCACCTACTGCAAAGCAGATTCGTTGGGATGGTAGAGATGCCGAGGCACATGCATTGATAGCTTTGTCTGTCAAACGTGCCATTATTCCTCACATTCGCTCTTGCAGAACAGCTAAGGATGCTTGGGATACACTTACCACATTGTACCAAGCTAGGAATGAGGCTCGTGTTGCTTACCTCTGAAAACAGTTGGAGAGTGAGCACGTGAATGAAGGTGATTCTATGGATAGTTTCCTAACGAAGATCAAAGACTTGAAGGAACAGTTGATTTCTACTGATGAGGTTATACCAGATAGCTCACTTGTGCAGACCGTTCTGAATGGTCTTCTCGATTCATATCAGAGTTTTGCTTCTACTCTTCGGCTGATGATGAAAGGCAATCCAAATGCCTTATCATTTGAGGAGTTAGTCTTTGTTCTGTTGCACGAAGATCAGTCTAGGGCAGAATAGGTCCATTATGCGAGTTGCAGATCAAGCTTTCCTGGCTAGTCAGAAGGGCAAAGGAAAATGGAGCTCTTCAACTAGTAAGCAGAAATCTACTAATTCTGCATATTCAAAGAAGGAAGATAAAGATGAGAAGAAATCAAAAAAGCAGAAATTGTTTCGTAAGTACTGTAAAGGGAATGATCATATCATAAAGAACTGTCCAAAACTGACTGCTAAAGAGGCAAAGAAGAAAGAGGCTGGAATGGTTGTTGAGAGGCCTCTACACCAAAAATAGAGTCTGCTAATCTTGTGCAAGAAGAAGAATGGGTGTTTACTACTGTCTAAAGTTTTGACCCATCTTCTCATGAGCAGTGCATGTCTGCAGTAGACTCAGATGTTTGGTATTTTGACAGTGGGGCAACCAAACATATTACCTTGCAGTGCAATTTCTTCTCTTCACTCGAGCCTGCCCCTATAGGGAATACTATTACATGCGCCAACAACTCCTCTTATCCTGTTATGGGAGTTGGTAAGATCATTTTGACTACTTCTGATGGTAGTTCTTTCACTTTGTTAGATGCTTTATTTGTGCCAGGGATCAAGAAGAACCTCTTATCAGTTTTTGCATTAGCCAAGATTGGCTTGGTTGTGAAATTTGTTGATGACAGGTGTACAGTTCATGATCTGTCAAATGGCGATGTGATTATTGCTTCTGGGATTTTATGTCGTGGGCTGTATAAGCTCATAGACTATGAAAGATCTGTAAATGATTTGGCATGTGCAGTAAATGATTCTCAGGCTATGTCAGATCTTCCATGATGGTTCCTTGCAGCTCTCCTTTTTGGATGAGTTGGAATGGATACTTCATGTTTCATTAGCTGAGCACACAGGCACCTAGAAAACATGTTTGTGAAGGCTGTATTTTGGGCAAAATGCAGTGTTCATCCTTTGCAAAAGATGGTTCAGTTCGGGCTACTCAGAAATTGCAGCTTGTACATAGTGATGTCTGTGGTCCTATGCAAACACCTTCTTTTGGGAATTATCTTTACTTCGTGACTTTCATCGATGTTTTTTCCAGGCATGCATGGGCATATCCATTGAAGGGAGAGTCCGAAGTGTTCATGTGCTTCAAACATTTTTTGGTTTTGGCTGAAAATCTTTCATCAAGTAAAATGGGCACCCTCCGTTCAGATCGAGGGGGGGAGTATATGTCTTTTGATTTTAATACATTTCTGGCTGAACGTGGGATAAAACACCAGTGTACAGTGCCGTATACACCTCAACAGAATGGAATTGCTGAATGAAAGAACAGGTCACTCATAGAGATGGCGAGGTGTATGGTCAAGAGTCAGACTTTACCACATAGTTTCTGGGTTGAGGCTGTCATGTGTGCATCATATGTACTGAACAGGTGTCCCACTAAAGCACTACAGTCTATCACTCCATATGAGGCTTGGCATGACCGCAAGCCATCTGTTGCTCATCCGCATATTTTTGGTTGTTTGGCATATGCATTAGTGCCTGAACAATATCGCAGAAAATTGGATGATAAAGCAGTAAAGGGCATGAAAACCAGATGTGCAGGTTAAAGAAGGCATTATACGGTTTAAAGCAAGCACCACGTGCTTGGTATGAGAAGATACATGCCTATCTGATTGCACATAGTTTTGAGAACAACCCAACTGAAAGCACCTTATATGTTAAGCATGCTAATGATGTGCTTCTGATCATTATTGTCTATGTTGATGACATGCTGCTCACTGGTCCTATTGAGACGCATATTGCTGACTTTAAGGCTGATTTGCATGCCTCATTTGAGATGTCTTATTTGGGGCATTTGCATCACTATTTGGGCATTCAATTTATGCAAGTTGATGGTGGAATGGCTTTGTGTCAAACAAAATATATTGCCACATTATTGTAGCGTTTTGGCCTTGAAGACTGTAAGCCTATTGCCACTCCTATGGAGACAGGTTTACGATTGAGTCTTCATGATGTTGGAGATGCATTTGATGATGTCCTCTATCAGCAGGCTGTTGGATGCCTGATTTACTTATGCATTACTCGGCCAGATATTCAATTTGCTATCTCACAGATGAGCAGATTTATGCATTGCCCAGGTGTCAAGCATTGGCAGGCGGTTAAGCGCATCTTTCGCTACTTGAGTGGTACTCGGCTACTTGGGTTGTTTTATCCCAAGGTGGGATCACTATCGCCAGATTTGCATGCTTTTTCTGACTCAGACTGGGCTGGTTGCTATGACACTCGTGTGTCCATTAGTGGCTTTTGCTTCATGCTTGGTAGCTCATGTATATCTTGGTTGAGCAAGAAGCAGCCTACTGTGGCCACTTCCAGTTATGAGGCTGAGTATAGGGCAGCTTTCACAGCTACTATTGAGTGTGTGTGGCTCAGATGCCTTATGGCTGATTTGGGTGTTGGTCAGTCTTCTGCCACCACCATCTTTATTGACAGTCAGAGCGCATTGGCAGTTGCGAGGAACCCTGCGTTCCATGCTCACACTAAGCACATTGACATGCATTATCATTATGTCAAGGAGAGGTTCTCTGCTGGGGAGATCAGCTTGGCATATGTGCCCACACAGGAGAACATTGCAGACCTTTTCAGGAAGGCTTTGCCCAGGGAGAAGTTTGAAGCTTTCCGCAAAGCTTTGGGCTTACTTCCTTTTGTGGAGTGATTTCCACATAGCTTGGCACTTCCTTATACATGAGTGCCAGCTACTTGTTCACCGCATCACTCCCAAGGAGGATCTGTTGATATATTTAGGTAATGATTTGTGTGAACACTCTACAACCACCTGGGCACTTTTTTCCCTCTTTAGGAGGTTTTTTCCCCCGGCTTGTATATATGCATATTGCCCTAATGGGATACTTATCTTTGTACATTCTCTAGTTTTACATTCAGTATTGTGTGTTGTGCTCCAAGCTTCTTCTTCTTCCTTGTGCTGTTCGCATGCTTCCGCAGACGCTAACTCCAATAGACCTTACAACTTAGAGAATCATGGATCATTTGTGGTCATTTGAGGGTGGAGTGTTGAATATATCTAACATAAACAACCCATTAAGGAGGTTGAAGTGAGAAGAGTGGTGTTTCAACATATTAGTCCTCCAATTAGTATGCATAAAAATACTACACATTGGGATGTTCATGAGAATGTCCAATAAAATTAGTTTGCAAATGTTTCTATTCAGCAACCATTGAGACATTTTGCACATGTCTTGCATCCACTTGATAGATATGTTCCAACTTTGAATTTTGTTATGCTAATAGATGTTGGTGAGACTTCTTTCTACAAAGAGGATATGTAGACAAAGGATCATGTCAAGTGGGAGCATGCCATGAAGAGTGAATTGGATTCTATTCGAAAGAATGGTACTTGGCATTTGGTACCTTTTCCAAAGGGTAAGAATGCTTTAGCATATAAATGGGTATATAAGCTTGGTCTCTATAACAATAAAGTGTTCCAACAATAACCGACCTCTAGGTTGAATATGAATGAATTGCGATGAGCATTAGGGTTTTTATAAAAAAATGCTTGTTAAATATGGCTAGGAATAATATATCGTTATCTAGTTAATCACATTTTTTTGACGGATCAATTGCCCAAAACCTACATAATTCCCTTCTCAATGTGGAATTACTGCCTTTGTACTCAGCTCAAAACCAGGCAATCTTCAAAATAACCTATCAAAATATAAAAAACAAAAATTTATTATTTTATGCGTAAAAAAATAATAAACTATATCATAAAAAATAATTTTTTTTTTTGACATGTTTGAACATATGGAACGATATTTCATAGATACCAACAACCGTTCCTACATAGCGAAGTTCAGTATCGTATCTTTTGAGCTAGCATGTGATAATTGATTGAAAGAAGCAACAATGCTAGAATCCTCTATTTTACATAACAAATCAATCATTTTGATTCTAATATGCTGTCCAAAAGCCCACATATTAGTAAACATTCGAGCTTGCAATATAAATCAAATTATTAAAGAGAAACAATATACATATATGTGAAAAAATAGCATATTCTTAAAATTAAATTACCTTTCTTTTACAACCTATCATTAACTCCCTCTACTCATATCAGATTTGATCATTATTTGATCATTCGCTTGTTGCATATGAGTACATAGCCAATCCCTGAAAGAAGATATATTTGTACTCTCATTACCATCGAGATTATATATATATCTTTTATTTTTCCATCTTTTACTTCTGACATTTTGAAGTTCTTGTTCATACTCACTAACAAAGGCTTGCATGCATTTGCTATTATATGCTACAAAGGTAGAAACATCATTTTTTTCATGTAATATAAATTGAAATGGAACTCCCTTGATAATACCTCATCTCTTATTTTTGAAGAAGACTCGTTGGTCCATGCACATAGAGCTTCTTCATGAACTCTTTCAAGTTATTCACTAACATAGTACATGCACTCCTCAAACATCCACCCCTTTGCCATAGATCCTTTTGGTTTTGCTCTTTTTCGCACATAACATTTTAATATTCCCATAAATTGTTCGACCCAAAACATCCATCAAGTGCTTACAACACCTGCAATCTCTATTTCATCCGTATAAGATGGAATAATAAATGAACTTGAATATCAAAAATTGATGTTGAAAGCTTTTTCTCCATCAAACATAGTAGCTCTCTACATTCACATTTCTTTTGTGGGATCGAGCCGTTATCAATCTCTTTTTATGTAATCCACCTATTATTATCATAAGTTATAAAGAAATTATTTCATAAATAAAAGATAACAAATAGTCTTATATATTAAATATAAAAGTATGATAACTACCTTATAAGTGATCCAAGATGATAGATCATGTCTCGTACTCCTTTCTTTGTACATTCATCGATAACCAGAGGTAGAATGTGCTTTAGAAAGTTTTGCCAATCATGTGCCGTTACCCATAAGCTCCTTTCATCCATAGCAAACATGTTTTGGAAAGATACTCCATATCCTGTAAAATTGTTTCTTGTCGATTTCTATAAAAAGTTGGCCATAAATTTGGTTTTGAGTTTTGATCCTCATCCATATATAGGACCACAAAATGACATAAGAGTGACTTCAGAGTTTGGAGGTGCATACAAATCCTCTACAGTAAAGAGACCATGACAAGCACCAGTAATAAGTATAGGATGCAATCATATAGTGATTACCCCAAAAGTTAAAAACCTCCCCATCTAAAGGAAGTAGTTCTCTATTCCATCCTCCATATCTTCTTCTATCATATGTTTGTACTAGAGGACGATCACAAGTTGGCAATGGATAATCTTCAGATGTTTCAGTCTATAAACCAAGAGGTAGAGGATTTCAAGAAACCTCTGCTTGTAATTGATGACTGGAAAATTAGTGATGTGTACGAGGTATATTAGCATTATTAGTAAGAGAATCATTATCATCATTGAGCAAATATTCCTATATATAAGTATAATTTGATTTTGTAAATGATTTTTAGATAAAATAATGACATGAATTTATAGAATCAATATATACCCAAGCTCTATCACATTGATCACATGGTGGTGCATGCTCAAAACTACCATACTATGTCTCATGTTCAACACATTCCAATCGTGGTCTTTCATACGTGCCATAGCAAAAATTACACCAACATATAATATGCTCTTGGTAGTAAAAATCATCATAATTCCTATCAGAGGACACATGTGAAGATGTGGTTGCATGGCCCATCCCCGCGTTTCTGTGGCAGGCCTTTTTTTGGCATTTCTTGGCCATGAAATGCATTAAATAGCATTACCACTTACAACAAGTACAGAAAAAAGAATGATACAACTATGAAAAACACTTCAAAGATGTACTGGAAAAACACACCTACAAACATAGGAGAAATAAACTTCAAAATATGTACACTAAGAGATAAACATTTGGGAGAGCAAATATGAGAAGACAAAGATTATATTCATCATTTGGGTTTTACAAAATATTCATCGTATGGGATATACAAAAGGTTATCCAAACAAGGGAGTACAAATTATGGTTAATGGTTATTCCCTCTAATTCTCCTAGCTAGCTGCAAATCTTTAGGTTGTATTGTCACTCTCTTTGCATGGATGGCACATAGGTTAGAGTCCTCCAACATTGATATAAGATACGCCTCTGCAGCTTCTTGTAGAGCTTCAGTGGCTATCCCTTGGATACGAAGTCCAGCGCAATAGCGTTGGATCTCTTCCTTCACAACTCTTGCAAATGACCTTCGTGGCATCAGAAGCTCCACAGACTTTTGATAGTGTCGAATCTTCGCAAAGGCTCTGGTTTGCTTTCTGCGCCTTTGTGGTGCTCTTGCATTTGGGGGGATGTTGGGTTGTGGTCGTTGTGTCTACGACGTGGTTGATACTTCTTCTTTCTTCTTGGAGGACGCCTAGATGGTCCTGCCTCATCATTTACTTCCTCTACCCGACCTTGCTCTCTTTCTTCATCGGTTGGTCTTTGTCCTTGTCCTGGGGGGGGTGTCTTGCCTCCTTGTGTTACTCGATGGTTCACGGGGATATCATCATTGTTCCATGGTGGCTCATTTATACTTTCTTCATCTGAGGAACATGATAAATTTGATGTCTCAATCACAACTCGTCTATGTCCTCGTTGTTTGGGCCTTGCCTTCATTGGTGTCCTGATTGGGGGCTCATCATGAGATGCAGAAGGGGAATAATTTATTTCTTGGGATACATCTCTCTCTGGTGAACCTTCATCCCCCCGCGATGCAATGCTACCGGACTGTGTCCCTGCACCCGAGTTTCGTCTTGAAGAGTGGCTTGTGGTTCGTCGCTTCTTGTGGGGTGTCATCCATGTTGGGCGCTGAGTACCTTGCACATGGCTAGGGTAGACGACATGATCCTTCCTAGCAGTCTGCTTTGTGCGTGCCATTCTCTTAGGTTGTAAAGTGGTAAAATGAGGAAGGACACCTCTATTTATAGGCTTTCACTTAAGAATTGTCCTGTTCACATTTAAATGGATAGAAATTAGTTTTAAGACATTATAAGTATATTCACAAAAATAGTAGAATTTTATTTGAAGTGAAAGGGGTTATAAAAACCTTGAAAAGTATAATGCATTTTAAGAGTTTGGAAATTATTTCCAAGCAGAACCCTCGCGGACTCTTTGTGCACGCCATTGGGCATGATGTTCGGGTCCTGACGATGACATCCACTTCTCTCTTGCAATATCATGTTGTAGCTTTCGTGTAATCTTTGCTAGTTGTGACTCACATGCCTTTTCCATTACATATTTTCTAGAAAATGTCGCACGAAAGAACCAATTGAACATTTCTTCTAAATAGTTTGATTGGAGTAGACCACCCCCATGACGAGTGTTTTTAAAGTAAACACCTCTAGCCCTGTAATGTGACTTCTCCATTCCTTGTGTACTAAAAATCTCCAGTGACCCATATCGATTCATAAAATATGCTCCATGTGCAAAAAGAATATGCTATGATCTGGTCAATAAGATATACACATAGTGTTTAAGACCAAATAAAAAAATGTAAGCGAAACTTACTATGTAATGTGTAATGTTGCTTTCTCCCCAAGATAAGATGAATGACTGTGTAAACTCCTTCAAAGTCACTTGGAATAATTCTCGTTGTGAAGCATTAGTGGAAGCCAAACACATCAAATGTAACAATTGATCGAACGATGACCAAACCTTCTTTCGCTTGTTAATGAGATCAACCTGACTATCATTGTCAGTTGTAATTGAACAGAGGTCCTTCCAAAGCTCCCATCCCATCATCTTGACTATTCACATCTTTTTTAAAGAAACATCGTGCCTTCTTCCCAGTCATTGAAACTTGTTGTAAAATCTCTTGAGACTCACCATACTTCTTAACAACTAAAGATACGTGGCCACCATGACAACCTATAGAATTCAAAAGATCTTCTATTTTCTGGATTGCTATTGTAGACCTCTCTAGTGGTTTCATTGCAAATGCATATTCAACATGGAGCTTCAAAAGCCTATCAAAGATCCTCATGAATGCATGCAAAGTACAAAAGTGAACATTGACTAATGGAAATGGGATAATGGGGTTCCAATCATTGCTTATTTTATCACGAGTCGGTTCCTGTAACATTGGACACCTCAAAAGTGATATCTCCCATTCCCTGTGATTCAATGAGTCTGTTTCATCAATTTCTTCAGAGTCATCAACTCTCGTCAATGCCCTTGCATGTTTAGACTGTCTCTTAGATCCTTTGTAACCTTGTGTACAATATGGGCAAGGATAGAGAGAAGATGCTCCTTGTTTACAACCTAACATGCATTTTATACTCTTAAGGTCTCCACCCAAATGCCATTCTACATCAAAATCACCTATATCATCTACAAAAAGCTTTTGCCCATGTATTTGAGAAGAGATTACTTCCGTAATCCACAGAGTCCTACTAAAAATCCATGAAATAACATTATTTGTTTCTTTCGGAACTTCTATAGCACCTAACCACCAGATATCTCTCTCTGATTGCACACTGTAAGTCAAATGGTCCCTCCCTCCTAAAGTTTCATCACTCATTGCATGGTCCATAATTTCGTTCATTAGCGTCACACTCAACCTTTCTAGTCGCCGACCCTTTATGATTTGACACTCATCAAGCTTCAGTATGAACTTTAACTTAACATTACAGTCTGCACAAAAGAGAAAACATTATCTTAATATGACACTTGAATGCAATAGAACTTTAACACCAAATAAAATGTAGTAGGGGTACCTTTGATTGTTGAACTATAAAAGTGAACCATTGCTTGTTGAAGCTTCTGAAGATCCACAAATATATTGTTGAATTTAGTGTAAGTAAATCCTTGTGTAGATAGGATTTTTGATTGCTTCTTGGGAATATTTGGATGATAAATAGAGGCAGGCATAGTTTCTTCTATGAATAAATATTGTCCAATAGTACGAGTCACATCCTCATTTGAAGTTTTTTTATTGATAGACAATTTATATGGGCATGGAAATATACTTTGAGAAATACCTTGTGATTGTAAGGCTTCCCTAAGAAGGGTGTACATTGCAGTATACCCATTTCTACTGATGCCTGCTTCGTCACATATTGCCTGCACATCTTGCACTGTGATAAGATTTTTTAACTTCTTTGAAAACTCAGCTTCAACAACAACTCTAATACACTTTCCTATGCGTGAGTCTAAAGCAGAAGTGATTTCTTTGGTGTTTATACAGCTATTCATCAGCTTGAATTGGTCTTGTGTTGTTGATGAAGCAGTTATGTCTTCAATAAACGACCTACACAATGAAATATTCCATTACAAATCTTCATTAAAACATATAAAAGTAAAACAAACACTCACCTTGTTGCATATATACGTCGTTTGCGTGATCCACCACCTTTTGAAAGAGCTTCAAAGGATGACAATGATCTTTTCCTATGTCTCATACCAAGTGGAGTCTCTTTCAGCTACTGGAGATTGGCAGTTAACTTTGAAATTGTGCTTTGTTTTGCTTCAGTATCCTGTTCCAAATCTGCAAGTTGTTTTTGTAAAGATATGATTGTGCTTTCTAAAGTGACCACCCTCATATGATGGATGTGATGTTGTTGGAACCAATACTTAGCAGTAGCAAGTGAATGTGTAGATAATCTCTTGCAGTAACCTAATAATCCAGCTTCACCCGCACCAATGAACTGAAGTAAAGTTGAGAGGTTATGGAATGTTGGATGGTAAGAAGATATTGGATCAAGAGGATAGAGTGAACCATGAGCCCAAAGATCAATACTTTTTTCTCCAGCTGCACGACGTTCATTTTGAGAATTGGCATCATTGTTGCATCGTGTATTTGGAGCAAACTCTCTAGGCACACGAACATGGATACTTGTTGATGCAGGAGCATGAGGACGTTCTACTGTGAAGTTTGTGATACATGTCAACACCATCTTTGCTAATGACCAACAATATCAAAAACAGAGATGAAAAACTGGTTAGAAGGGAGTCTAAAGCATAGGTTTTGCTCAAAAAATGTGTTTTCTTGTATGTGTATGGGTTAAAGTGTATTTTTCCACTGAGTATGGCTGAAAATGATGAAATTTGAAAAAAGTCATTTTTTGGGGGAAGCATAGTCACGGATTTGATGATGTGGCACTTACTTTTGGAGGGAGTTTGAAAATTATACTTTTTCTAAAAGAAACCTCAGAAAATGGGCCCAAAAAAGTGACTTCTGACATATATATTAAAAAATAGGCTCTTTTGAGTTAATATACACTGAAAATGAGACTTTTTAAAGAAATTCATTTTTTTATTCAAATACATGTACGAGTTTGATGATGTGGAAAGTAGATTCTCTTTCTCTCTCTCTAGAATAAGAAAGAGAGAGGCCTATTGAAGCCTAAAAAAAAGCCTACTCTAGCCTACTAAAAAGTGCCCTATTAAATGCACTTTGTCCCCTTAAACAAGAACAGAATTAAGCTTAATCCCTAAAAATTAGGGATCCTTACAAGGCCCATATAGTTCTGCAAGTAAAGGCTATCCTCTGTATCATCCATAGACTAAACACATTCTGGTTAGTCGTGATGTTGTTTTAGTGGAAGATGCTATTCAGCCATTGCTTTCATGCACTAAGGAGACATCTGTTAGCTCCAAAGACATGTATGATACTTTGCTGCCTATTTTTACAGGTGGACAGTCTAGTGCTGGTCCTAATGAGGCAACTTCTCAACCTTTGCAGGTTTCATGTGATGATGTAGATAATTCCATTTCTGATGTAGATGTACATGATGCAATTATTGATGAGAGAGCTCATATTGAGAAGGCAAGAACTATGCCAAAATGATTGGTTCAGACCTTGCGTGACAACAAATTAGATGCACCTTTGTCATATCGTACTCGATCAGGCTCTCATAGTGCGTCTTTTGCATCAGATTGCTATGCTATGGCTACATCTAGTCTCTGTGATGAGAATGAGCCTGTTTCGTTTGATGAAGCACAAAATTCAGAAAATTGGATGGCTGCTATGCAATCTGAATATGATGCAATAATGAAAAATGGTACTTGGACTTTATGTGACTTACCACCTGGCAAGAAGTCCATTGGCACTAAGTGGGTATACAAGCTGAAGCGTAAACCTGATGGTATAGTTGAAATGTATAATGCTAGGCTTGTTGCAAAGGGTTACGCGCAGGAAAGAGGCATTGATTTTGATGAGACCTTTGCACCTACATGCCGTATGACTATTGTTCGGAGCATTTGTGCACTTGCAACCCATCATGGTTGGAATGTACATCAGTTGGACATTAAAACTGCATTTCTGAATGGTGACTTGCATGAAGAAGTGTATGTTTTTCAGCCCCGTGGCTTTGTGCAGAAAGGGCATGAAAACCAGATGTGCAGGTTAAAGAAGGCATTATACGGTTTAAAGCAAGCACCACGTGCTTGGTATGAGAAGATACATGCCTATCTGATTGCACATAGTTTTCAGAACAACCCAACTGAAAGCACCTTATATGTTAAGCATGCTAATGATGTGCTTCTGATCATTATTGTCTATGTTGATGACATGCTGCTCACTGGTCCTATTGAGACGCATATTGTTGACTTTAAGGCTGATTTGCATGCCTCATTTGAGATGTCTTATTTGGGGCATTTGCATCACTATTTGGGCATTCAATTTATGCAAGTTGATGGTGGAATGGCTTTGTGTCAAACAAAATATATTGCCACATTATTGTAGCGTTTTGGCCTTGAAGACTGTAAGCCTATTGCCACTCCTATGGAGACAGGTTTACGATTGAGTCTTCATGATGTTGGAGATGCATTTGATGATGTCCTCTATCAGCAGACTGTTGGATGCCTGATTTACTTATGCATTACTCGGCCAGATATTCAATTTGCTATCTCACAGATGAGCAGATTTATGCATTGCCCAGGTGTCAAGCATTGGCAGGCGGTTAAGCGCATCTTTCGCTACTTGAGTGTGTATGTATGTATGTATGTATGTATGTATGTATGTATGTATGTATGTATGTATGTATGTATGTATGTATATGTGGATGTATGTGTGTGTATGTGTATGTGTGCATATATTTATTATGTATGTGTGTGTATCTATACATGTGGGTATGTGTATGCATGTATTTATTATGTATGTGTGGGTATGTATATATGTATGTGTATGCATGTATGTGTGTGTATATATGCATGTGTGTGCTTATGTATTTACTATGTATGTGTATGTGTATGCATGTATGTGTGTGTATGTGTATGTGTAGGTATGTATGTATGTGTAAGTGTATGCATATGTGTATGTGTATACATGTATGTGTGTGTATCTATGTATATATAAGTGTATGTATGTATGTGGAAGTTTATGTATATGTTTATGTGTATGCATGTATGTATTTGTATGCATGTATGTATGTGTAAATACGTATGTGTGTGGGTATGTATTTACTATGTATGTGTTTGTATAAAAATAACGACCAATCACCAGAGAACTCCGAAAACCTCTTGTGAAGATGACGATGAAAACTCAAAGAAGATGATGAAGAAGATGATGACCATGTATGTATAAAAATAACGAACAATCACCAGAGAACTCCGAAAACCTCTCGTGAAGATGACGATGAAAACTCGAAGAAGATGATGAAGACTTCAAAATCTCACACTGTATGCTCTGCGGATATCCAGGCTCTGATACCACTGTTATCAAGATCTTGCTCACACGCACATAGAGGTTATGAATGCAAAAAACACACTGAAAATTAGAGACAGCAAGAAACGAGATTGAACGCAGTATTGGGTGCAATCTTCCCCCATGCACTCTGTTTCGACAGTCCACAAAGTGTATGTATTTATAGGAATTTTCGATTATGTCGAAAAGAGTGGTTACATGAAAGCGGCTTCGAAAAACATGTATGAAAGTAAAAGTTGGTCTCTTTTGTAGAGAGCCTTTGCTTTGAATTACAAAAATGGTGGTCTACAATGATTCTTATTGTAAACACTACTTTTCTAATTTTTCTAAAAAGAGAACTACTTCTAAAAATAGTCCTTCTAAAAATAGAAAGTTCTAAAAATAGGATATTTTCTAAAAATCATGTTCTAAATATCTCCAAAAGTATTTGAATAAATCCATGTGCATTCACACTCGTTCACCTATTAAATCAAAACACAAAACAGTATTTCAATAAATCCATGCGCATTCACACTCGTTCACATTCTAAATCAAAACACAAAACACATTAAAATCCTCAAGGCATTAAACCTTCATTCCAAATATTCCATAAAGTATAACACTTAAACTCCTAGAAGGATAAGGTTCTTGACGTACTTCTAAATAAGAAAAAGAAAGTTAGTGAAATATGTTTTAGGCTAGCACATATACGTGCACAAAGAGAATAATTGTAGAATATCCAACAAACCTTTCAATGCACAAACTTAATTCTAAGTATCCCACATCATTACTCTATCTCACGTTAAATGTACGAGACATCTCACGTTCAATGAAATTCTTGACATCTATCTCTGACTGTATGGAAGTGGAAATTGGTGGAGTGTATTATAGGTAATTTCCATGCAATCGTTTCTTTTATAGGAGAGTTTCATTACCACACGAGAAAAGCAAAGAATTAAAGATAAAGTTGATGCAAATACTAAGATAAGTGAGCCTTCAAAAGCTACTAATTAAATATGGGGACATCTCTCTCATCACATGTGTGTGTGTATTTGTTTGTTCACCACATGTTTGCTTTGGTCACCTTTGTATTGGACTAGACACTAATTAAATACACTAGAAGATGCTTGTGAGTGGATGCATGCAAATGCACCTCCCCTCGAATGCTAGGAAGCTACATTGGAAATTATATTTCAAAAATTTGGTGGCATCACATGAGCAACAATCCCTCATTGCAAGAAGTTTGCTGACACTACAACATATCGAGGGTATACCGAGGTTGCTACCGAGGCAAATGAACGGGCGTGAATTCTTCGCGACGTCAGTGTTGCAGTCGGTGTAGGCATCGGAATCAGGGTGCCGGTATGGGCGTCGGTATAAACGTCGTTATAAGCATCGGTATAAGCGTCGGTAATTCCGGCGCAAATACCGACGTCTATACCAACGTCCGTTGGGTGTACCGGCGCATATACGGACGACCATACTGGACCTACCAATGCGTATACCGACGACCATACCTGCACAAATTTTTTTGGACAGAGTGTGTTGTCTTTTGCTAAAGCATGATGTTGTTTAGCAAAAGACAATACACTCTGCCCAACTGAGTACATGTGTTATGTACTCTAATGGCAACCAAAACATAAACTTATATGAACAAAAATGAACAATGATTCATGTACAGAAAGTTGTATATTCCATAAATGAAAAATGTACAAAAGTGTGGCAAAGCACTTACATATAGGAATCGAATACAAAATTATGGTACATCATTGTCACATAGGAGTGTAATACAAAATTGTGGCAATGTGACAAAACACTTCCATATAGGAATCGAATACAAAATTATGGTTCATCATTGTTGTATGCGAGTGTGATACAAAATTGTGGCATTGATGAAAATATTTACACCTACAATCCTGCAACAAAACATATGTATAAAATAAGACCAATTAACATGACATTTATAAACAACTACTAGAAACACGAAAGCAAGATATAACTTTACCTAATCAAGAATATTCTCCCATGAAACGATTTCACCGCGTCCCTCTAAGTCTTGTAACAGTGCAGTCACTCCATGTCGATATCGATATGATTCTTCAGTTCGCATTGGAGGACGACCCACTGCCAACTCCTATAGTAAATATGCAAAATGTTAGATGAATATACATAATATACTTAACACAAACAACTTCATAATTAACATCATGTATATATGTATATGCATTCATGCATGTATGCATATGCATGCATGCATGCATGTATGCATATGCATGCATGTATACATATGCATTCATGTATGTATGCATATGCATGCATGTATATATATGAATTCATGTATGTATGTATGTATGTATGTATGTATGTATGTGTATGTATGTATGTATGTATGCATGTATGTAT
>CM035441.1:101247487-101257487 GCA_020310875.1 Ceratopteris richardii | reverse complement strand
CTACTGATGGTAGTTCTTTCACTTTGTTAGATGCTTTATTTGTGCCAGGGATCAAAAAGAACCTCTTATCAGTTTTGGCATTAGCCAAGATTGGCTTGGTTGTGAAATTTGTTGATGAAAGGTGTACAGTTCATGATCTGTCAAATGGCGATGTGATTATTGCTTCTGGGATTTTATGTCGTGGGCTGTATAAGCTCATAGACTATGAAAGATCTGTAAATTATTTGGCATGTGCAGTAAATGATTCTCAGGCTATGTCAGATCTTCCATGATGGTTCCTTGCAGCTCTTCTTTTTGGATGAGCTGGAATGGATACTTCATGTTTCATTAGCTGAGCACAGAGGCACCTGGAAAACATGTTTGTGAAGGCTGTATTTTGGGCAAAATGCAGTGTTCATCCTTTGCAAAAGATGGTTCAGTTCGGGCTACTAAGAAATTGCAGCTTGTACATAGTGATGTCTGTGGTCCTATGCAAACACCTTCTTTTGGGAATTATCTTTACTTCGTGACTTTCATCGATGTTTTTTCCAGGCATGCATGGGTATATCCATTGAAGGGAAAGTCCAATGTGTTCATGTGCTTCAAACATTTTTTGGTTTTGGCTGAAAATCTTTCATCATGTAAAATGGGCAACCTCCGTTCTGATCAAGGGGGGGAGTATATGTCTTTTGATTTTAATACATTTCTGGCTGAACGTGGGATAAAACACCAGTGTACAGTGCTGATTTGAAGATGATGATATTTTACATATTCCTGTTCATGCTGCAGTTTTTGCTGCACCTACTGCAAAGCAGATTCGTTGGGATGGCAGAGATGCCGAGGCACATGCATTGATAGCTTTGTCTGTCAAACGTGCCATTATTCCTCACATTCGCTCTTGCAGAACAGCTAAGGATGCTTGGGATACACTTACCACATTGTACCAAGCTAGGAATGAGGCTCGTGTTGCTTACCTCTGAAAACAGTTGGAGAGTGAGCACGTGAATGAAGGTGATTCTATGGATAGTTTCCTAACGAAGATCAAAGACTTGAAGGAACAGTTGATTTCTACTGATGAGGTTATACCAGATAGCTCACTTGTGCAGACCGTTCTGAATGGTCTTCTCGATTCATATCAGAGTTTTGCTTCTACTCTTCGGCTGATGATGAAAGGCAATCCAAATGCCTTATCATTTGAGGAGTTAGTCTTTGTTCTGTTGCAGGAAGATCAGTCTAGGGCAGAATAGGTCCATTATGCGAGTTGCAGATCAAGCTTTCCTGGCTAGTCAGAAGGGCAAAGGAAAATGGAGCTCTTCAACTAGTAAGCAGAAATCTGCTAATTCTGCATATTCAAAGAAGGAAGATAAAGATAAGAAGAAATAAAAAAAGCAGAAATTGTTTCGTAAGTACTGTAAAGGGAATGATCATATCATAAAGAACTGTCCAAAACTGACTGCTAAAGAGGCAAAGAAGAAAGAGGCTGGAATGGTTGTTGAGAGGCCTCTACACCAAAAATAGAGTCTGCTAATCTTGTGCAAGAAGAAGAATGGGTGTTTACTACTGTCTACAGTTTTGACCCATCTTCTCATGACCAGTGCATGTCTGCAGTAGACTCAGATGTTTGGTATTTTGACAGTGGGGCAACCAAACATATTACCTTGCAGTGCAATTTCTTCTCTTCACTCGAGCCTGCCCCTATAGGGAATACTATTACATGCGCCAACAACTCCTCTTATCCTGTTATGGGAGTTGGTAAGATCATTTTGACTACTTCTGATGGTAGTTCTTTCACTTTGTTAGATGCTTTATTTGTGCCAGGGATCAAGAAGAACCTCTTATCAGTTTTTGCATTAGCCAAGATTGGCTTGGTTGTGAAATTTGTTGATGACAGGTGTACAGTTCATGATCTGTCAAATGGCGATGTGATTATTGCTTCTGGGATTCTATGTCGTGGGCTGTATAAACTCATAGACTATGAAAGATCTGTAAATGATTTGGCATGTGCAGTAAATGATTCTCAGGCTATGTCAGATCTTCCATGATGGTTCCTTGCAGCTCTCCTTTTTGGATGAGTTGGAATGGATACTTCATGTTTCATTAGCTGAGCACAGAGGCACCTGGAAAACATGTTTGTGAAGGCTGTATTTTGGGCAAAATGCAGTGTTCATCCTTTGCAAAAGATGGTTCAGTTCGGGCTACTCAGAAATTGCAGCTTGTACATAGTGATGTCTGTGGTCCTATGCAAACACCTTCTTTTGGGAATTATCTTTACTTCGTGACTTTCATCGATGTTTTTTCCAGGCATGCATGGGCATATCCATTGAAGGGAAAGTCCGAAGTGTTCATGTGCTTCAAACATTTTTTGGTTTTGGCTGAAAATCTTTCATCAAGTAAAATGGGCACCCTCCGTTCAGATCGAGGGGGGGAGTATATGTCTTTTGATTTTAATACATTTCTGGCTGAACGTGGGATAAAACACCAGTGTACAGTGCCGTATACACCTCAACAGAATGGAATTGCTGAATGAAAGAACAGGTCACTCATAGAGATGGCGAGGTGTATGGTCAAGAGTCAGACTTTACCACATAGTTTCTGGGTTGAGGCTGTCATGTGTGCATCATATGTACTGAACAGGTGTCCCACTAAAGCACTACAGTCTATCACTCCATATGAGGCTTGGCATGACCGCAAGCCATCTGTTGCTCATCCGCATATTTTTGGTTGTTTGGCATTTGCATTAGTGCCTGAACAATATCGCAGAAAATTGGATGATAAAGCAGTAAAGGGCATGAAAACCAGATGTGCAGGTTAAAGAAGGCATTAGACGGTTTAAAGCAAGCACCACGTGCTTGGTATGAGAAGATACATGCCTATCTGATTGCACATAGTTTTCAGAACAACCCAACTGAAAGCACCTTATATGTTAAGCATGCTAATGATGTGCTTCTGATCATTATTGTCTATGTTGATGACATGCTGCTCACTGGTCCTATTGAGACGCATATTGCTGACTTTAAGGCTGATTTGCATGCCTCATTTGAGATGTCTTATTTGGGGCATTTGCATCACTATTTGGGCATTCAATTTATGCAAGTTGATGGTGGAATGGCTTTGTGTCAAACAAGATATATTGCCACATTATTGTAGCGTTTTGGCCTTGAAGACTGTAAGCCTATTGCCACTCCTATGGAGACAGGTTTAGGATTGAGTCTTCATGATGTTGGAGATGCATTTGATGATGTCCTCTATCAGCAGACTGTTGGATGCCTGATTTACTTATGCATTACTCGGCCAGATATTCAATTTGCTATCTCACAGATGAGAAGATTTATGCATTGCCCAGGTGTCAAGCATTGGCAGGCGGTTAAGCGCATCTTTCGCTACTTGAGTGGTACTCGGCTACTTGGGTTGTTTTATCCCAAGGTGGGATCACTATCGCCAGATTTGCATGCTTTTTCTGACTCAGACTGGGCTGGTTGCTATGACACTCGTGTGTCCATTAGTGGCTTTTGCTTCATGCTTGGTAGCTCATGTATATCTTGGTTGAGCAAGAAGCAGCCTACTGTGGCCACTTCCAGTTATGAGGCTGAGTATAGGGCAGCTTTCACAGCTACTATTGAGTGTGTGTGGCTCAGATGCCTTATGGCTGATTTGGGTGTTGGTCAGTCTTCTGCCACCACCATCTTTATTGACAGTCAGAGCGCATTGGCAGTTGCGAGGAACCCTGCGTTCCATGCTCACACTAAGCACATTGACGTGCATTATCATTATGTCAGGGAGAGGTTCTCTGCTGGGGAGATCAGCTTGGCATATGTGCCCACACAGGAGAACATTGCAGACCTTTTCAGGAAGGCTTTGCCCAGGGAGAAGTTTGAAGCTTTCCGCAAAGCTTTGGGCTTACTTCCTTTTGTGGAGTGATTTCCACATAGCTTGGCACTTCCTTATACATGAGTGCCAGCTACTTGTTCACCGCATCACTCCCAAGGAGGATCTGTTGATATATTTAGGTAATGATGTGTGTGAACACTCTACAACCACCTGGGCACTTTTTTCCCTCTTTAGGAGGTTTTTTCCCCCGGCTTGTATATATGCATATTGCCCTAATGGGATACTTATCTTTGTACATTCTCTAGTTTTACATTCAGTATTGTGTGTTGTGCTCCAAGCTTCTTCTTCTTCCTTGTGCTGTTCGCATGCTTCCGCAGACGCTAACTCCAATAGACCTTACAACTTAGAGAATCATGGATCATTTGTGGTCATTTGAGGGTGGAGTGTTGAATATATCTAACATAAACAACCCATTAAGGAGGTTGAAGTGAGAAGAGTGGTGTTTCAACATATTAGTCCTCCAATTAGTATGCATAAAAATACTACACATTGGGATGTTCATGAGAATGTCCAATAAAATTAGTTTGCAAATGTTTCTATTCAGCAACCATTGAGACATTTTGCACATGTCTTGCATCCACTTGATAGATATGTTCCAACTTTGAATTTTGTTATGCTAATAGATGTTGGTGAGACTTCTTTCTACAAAGAGGATATGTAGACAAAGGATCATGTCAAGTGGGAGCATGCCATGAAGAGTGAATTGGATTCTATTCGAAAGAATGGTACTTGGCATTTGGTACCTTTTCCAAAGGGTAAGAATGCTTTAGCATATAAATGGGTATATAAGCTTGGTCTCTATAACAATAAAGTGTTCCAACAATAACCGACCTCTAGGTTGAATATGAATGAATTGCGATGAGCATTAGGGTTTTTATAAAAAAATGCTTGTTAAATATGGCTAGGAATAATATATCGTTATCTAGTTAATCACATTTTTTTGACGGATCAATTGCCCAAAACCTACATAATTCCCTTCTCAATGTGGAATTACTGCCTTTGTACTCAGCTCAAAACCAGGCAATCTTCAAAATTACCTATCAAAATATAAAAAACAAAAATTTATTATTTTATGCGTAAAAAAATAATAAACTATATCATAAAAAATAATTTTTTTTTGACATGTTTGAACATATGGAACGATATTTCATAGATACCAACAACCGTTCCTACATAGCGAAGTTCAATATCGTATCTTTTGAGCTAGCATGTGATAATTGATTGAAAGAAGCAACAATGCTAGAATCCTCTATTTTACATAACAAATCAATCATTTTGATTCTAATATGCTGTCCAAAAGCCCACATATTAGTAAACATTCGAGCTTGCAATAAAAATCAAATTATTAAAGAGAAACAATATACATATATGTGAAAAAATAGCATATACTTAAACATAAAATACCTTTCTTTTACAACCTATCATTAACTCCCTCTACTCATATCAGATTTGATCATTATTTGATCATTCGCTTGTTGCATATGAGTACATAGCCAATCCCTGAAAGAAGATATATTTGTACTCTCATTACCATCGAGATTATATATATATCTTTTGTTTTTCCATCTTTTACTTCTGACATTTTGAAGTTCTTGTTCATACTCACTAACAAAGGCTTGCATGCATTTGCTATTATATGCTAAAAAGGTAGAAACATCATTTTTTTCATGTAATATAAATTGAAATGGAACTCCCTTGATAATACCTCATCTCTTATTTTTGAAGAAGACTCATTGGTCCATGCACATAGAGCTTCTTCATGAACTCTTTCAAGTTATTCACTAACATAGTACATGCACTCCTCAAACATCCACCCCTTTGCCATAGATCCTTTTGGTTTTGCTCTTTTTCGCACATAACATTTTAATATTCCCATAAATTGTTCGACCCAAAACATCCATCAAGTGCTTACAACACCTGCAATCTCTATTTCATCCGTATAAGATGGAATAATAAATGAACTTGAATATCAAAAATTGATGTTGAAAGCTTTTTCTCCATCAAACATAGTAGCTCCCTACATTCACATTTCTTTTGTGGGATCGAGCCGTTATCAATCTCTTTTTATGTAATCCACCTATTATTATCATAAGTTATAAAGAAATTATTTCATAAATAAAAGATAACAAATAGTCTTATATATTAAATATAAAAGTATGATAACTACCTTATAAGTGATCCAAGATGATAGATCATGTCTCGTACTCCTTTCTTTGTACATCCATCGATAACCAGAGGTAGAATGTGCTTTAGAAAGTTTTGCCAATCATGTGCCGTTACCCATAAGCTCCTTTCATCCATAGCAAACATGTTTTGGAAAGATACTCCATATCCTGTAAAATTGTTTCTTGTCGATTTCTATAAAAAATTGGCCATAAATTTGGTTTTGAGTTTTGATCCTCATCCATATATAGGACCACAAAATGACATAAGAGTGACTTCAGAGTTCGGAGGCGCATACAAATCCTCTACAATAAAGAGACCATGACAAGCACCAGTAATAAGTATAGGATGCAATCATATAGTGATTACCCCAAAAGTTAAAAGCCTCCCCATCTAAAGGAAGTAGTTCTCTATTCCATCCTCCATATCTTCTTCTATCATATGTTTGTACTAGAGGACGATCACAAGTTGGCAATGGATAATCTTCAGATGTTTCAGTCTATAAACCAAGAGGTAGAGGATTTCAAGAAACCTCTGCTTGTAATTGATGACTGGAAAATTAGTGATGTGTACGAGGTATATTAGCATTATTAGTAGGAGAATCATTATCATCATTGAGCAAATATTCCTATATATAAGTATAATTTGATTTTGTAAATGATTTTTAGATAAAATAATGACATGAATTTATAGAATCAATATATACCCAAGCTCTATCACATTGATCACATGGTGGTGCATGCTCAAAACTACCATACTATGTCTCATGTTCAACACATTCCAATTGTGGTCTTTCATACGTGCCATAGCAAAAATTACACCAACATATAATATGCTCTTGGTAGTAAAAATCATCATAATTCCTATCAGAGGACACATGTGAAGATGTGGTTGCATGGATGGGAGGTGGTAGAGTACACTGTGATTGATCAGAATCTGATTATAATATAACAAAAAAAAAACATATATTAGTCATGTATGTATCTATCAAATATTAGAATTAAAAGCTTGATATACTTACAATATGTAGTCCTTGCATGATTAGGATACGGTGGTGGAGTTCCCTATGATTGTTCAGAATCTGTTTGTGTAGCAAATAAAGGTACTATATTAATAATTTGATTATTTACATACTTACACATTCACATATACACATTTACACATACACACATATTCATAAATACACAGATATACATTCTGACATATAAATCCACATACAAAACTATAAATGTATGACGTGTGTATGTATGTATGCATGTATGTATGTATGTATGTATGTATATGTGGATGTATGTGTGTATGTGTATGTGTGCATATATTTATTATGTATGTGTGTGTATCTATACATGTGGGTATGTGTATGCATGTATTTATTATGTATGTGTGGGTATGTATATATGTATGTGTATGCATGTATGTGTGTGTATATATGCATGTGTGTGCTTATGTATTTACTATGTATGTGTATGTGTATGCATGTATGTGTGTGTATGTGTATGTGTAGGTATGTATGTATGTGTAAGTGTATGCATATGTGTATGTGTATACATGCATGTGTGTGTATCTATGTATATATAAGTGTATGTATGTATGTGGAAGTTTATGTATATGTGTATGTGTATGCATGTATGTATTTGTATGCATGTATGTATGTGTATATACGTATGTGTGTGGGTATGTATTTACTATGTATGTGTTTGTATAAAAATAACGACCAATCACCAGAGAACTCCGAAAACCTCTCGTGAAGATGACGATGAAAACTCGAAGAAGATGATGAAGAAGATGATGACCATGTATGTATAAAAATAACGACCAATCACCAGAGAACTCCGAAAACCTCTCGTGAAGATGACGATGAAAACTCGAAGAAGATGATGAAGACTTCAAAATCTCACACTGTATGCTCCGTGGATATCCAGGCTCTGATACCACTGTTATCAAGATCTTGCTCACACGCACATAGAGGTTATGAATGCAAAAAACACACAGAAAATCAGAGACAGCAAGAAACGAGATTGAACGCAGTATTGGGTGCAATCTTCCCCCATGCACTCTGTTTCGACAGTCCACAAAGTGTATGTATTTATAGGAATTTTCGATTATGTCGAAAAGAGTGGTTACATGAAAGCGGCTTCGAAAAACATGTATGAAAGTAAAAGTTGGTCTCTTTTGTAGAGAGCCTTTGCTTTTAATTACAAAAATGGTGGTCTACAATGATTCTTATTGTAAACACTACTTTTCTAATTTTTCTAAAAAGAGAACTACTTCTAAAAATAGTCCTTCTAAAAATAGAAAGTTCTAAAAATAGGATATTTTCTAAAAATCATCTTCTAAATATCTCCAAAAGTATTTGAATAAATCCATGTGCATTCACACTCGTTCACCTATTAAATCAAAACACAAAACAGTATTTGAATAAATCCATGCGCATTCACACTCGTTCACCTTCTAAATCAAAACACAAAACACATTAAAATCCTCAAGGCATTAAACCTTCATTCCAAATATTCCATAAAGTATAACACTTAAACTCCTAGAAGGATAAGGTTCTTGACGTACTTCTAAATAAGAAAAAGAAAGTTAGTGAAATATGTTTTAGGCTAGCACATATACGTGCACAAAGAGAGTAATTGTAGAATATCCAACAAACCTTTCAATGCACAAACTTAATTCTAAGTATCCCACATCATTACTCTATCTCACGTTAAATGTACGAGACATCTCACGTTCAATGAAATTCTTGACATCTATGTCTGACTGTATGGAAGTGGAAATTGGTGGAGTGTATTATAGGTAATTTCCATGCAATCGTTTCTTTTATAGGAGAGTTTCATTACCACACGAGAAAAGCAAAGAATTAAAGATAAAGTTGATGCAAATACTAAGATAAGTGAGCCTTCAAAAGCTACTAATTAAATATGGGGACATCTCTCTCATCACATGTGTGTATGTGTATTTGTTTGTTCACCACATGTTTGCTTTGGTCACCTTTGTATTGGACTAGACACTAATTAAATACACTAGAAGATGCTTGTGAGTGGATGCATGCAAATGCACCTCCCCTCGAATGCTAGGAAGCTACATTGGAAATTATATTTCAAAAATTTGGTGGCATCACATGAGCAACAATCCCTCATTGCAAGAAGTTTGCTGACACTACAACATATCGAGGGTATACCGAGGTTGCTACCGAGGCAAATGAACGGGCGTGAATTCTTCGCGACGTCAGTGTTAGAGTCGGTGTAGGCATCGGAATCAGGGCGCCGGTATGGGCGTCGGTATAAACGTCGGTATAAGCATCGGTATAAGCGTCGGAAATTCCGGCGCAAATACCGACGTCTATACCAACGTCCGTTGGGTGTACCGGCGCATATACCGACGACCATACTGGACCTACCAACGCGTATACCGACGACCATACCTGCACAAATTTTTTTGGACAGAGTGTGTTGTCTTTTGCTAAAGCATGATGTTGTTTAGCAAAAGACAATACACTCTGCCCAACTGAGTACATGTGTTATGTACTCTAATGGCAACCAAAACATAAACTTATATGAACAAAAATGAACAATGATTCATGTACAGAAAGTTGTATATTCCATAAATGAAAAATGTACAAAAGTGTGGCAAAGCACTTACATATAGGAATCGAATACAAAATTATGGTACATCATTGCCACATAGGAGTGTAATACAAAATTGTGGCAATGTGACAAAACACTTCCATATAGGAATCGAATACAAAATTATGGTTCATCATTGTTGTATGCGAGTGTGATACAAAATTGTGGCATTGATGAAAATATTTACACCTACAATCCTACAACAAAACATATGTATAAAATAAGACCAATTAACATGACATTTATAAACAACTACTAGAAACACGAAACCAAGATATAACTTTACCTAATCAAGAATATTCTCCCATGAGACGATTTCACCGCGTCCCTCTAAGTCTTGTAAC
>CM035441.1:101202487-101244987 GCA_020310875.1 Ceratopteris richardii | reverse complement strand
AGGGAAGGGAGGGAGAGAGGGAGAGGGAGAGAGAGAGAGAGAGAGAGAGAGAGAGAGAGAGAGAGAGAGAGAGAGAGAGAGAGAGAGAGAGAGAGAGAGAGAGAGAGAGAGAGAGAGAAAGAGAGAGAGAGAGAGAGAGAGAGAGAGAGAGAGAGAGGGAAGGGAGGGAGAGAGGGAGAGAGAGAGAGAGGGAAGGGAGGGAGAAAGGGAGAGAGAGAGAGAGAGGATGACAAATAGAGTTCTGTTGTTGGCGCGCACAAACCCGAAAGTAGAAGTTCTACATTCAAAACGAGCAGAATGACGAATTTCGGGTTCGGGCCTAGTTAAAAAGAGAGCGTCGGTGTAAGCGTCGGTATATGCGTCGATATTTCCAGCAAACTATCGACGCATATACCGAAGAATATACTGACGCATATACCGACGCCGTGATTCCGAGGCAACGTAGCTATGATTCCGAGGCATTGCAGCTTTCCCAAATTTGCCGAGGGGTATAATGACGCCGACAACTGCCCGTTGGTACACTGACCATTGGTATTCCCTCGATATGTTGTAGTGTGGGGTTACAAATGGCCTGAGTCTTAAGAATCACATAAGTGATGTCCATCTCAATGATGCTTTTTCAAATCACATATGCAACTTGTTCAATCACTTGTATGCTTGTAGTTATTCTCTAATAAAAGAAAATTATGAGTGAGTGTGGCTTATGCAGCTACCCCACTCTACCATAAGTGATGTTTTATATTTTTAAAACAAAAAGGTACGTTTGTTTCACAAGCTTTCTCACAAGCGTTAGGATATTATGTCCAAGGGAAACATCCAGCAATGACATGAATGTCCACTATTCACATTATAGTTGGGGATATTAAGCATGGAAAGTGCTAAATAGATGTGCAAAAAGATCATTACTGAATGGGTGCATTTGGAGTATATATATATATATATATATATATATATATCAAGCAATAGTTTTAAATATATCCTATTAAAATAACATTTGTACATTATATGGCATTAAACAAGCTTCAAGAGTGAATTGATAGTTTCCTCAAAAAACTAGGACTTTGCAAGAAGTATTGTAGTGAATCATGTGAATTCTATCAAACAACCCCATTCTTGCTTTGATTTGTGATGGTCGTTTACAAGTTGCTTCAATATTTCCTTGAAATTAAAGTACAGTAGAAAGGATATATATGGCATTTGTATAAAATTATACAATTATGATATTGAAAGTCTTAAACCTTTTGGGATTATGGATTACAAACCATTGGTACAACTATGGGGTTAAAATTGTAAAGTTTCAACAAATGATTATACACTTGATATAGATGACAAAAAGTATAAAGCTATTTCTAATAAATCTCATCTTCTTGTACAATGTTTGACTAGATATTTGTTATGTTACTAAAAGTGTTGATAAAGTAATCCAAGGTTATGCAAGAAGTGCTATTCCATAATTCTATTTTGATTTAGGTAGAACAAGAGTTTGTGATGCTAGACATTCAAATCCTATCTATATTATTATTCACTTGCTTTAGGTGTCTTTTTGTGGATGACTAGAAGTGGAGCACAAAATAACCTTCTTTTTCTTGCGGATTACTATGGATAAAGAGACCTCCTATAAACTTAGGCTTTCTATTGGAAACTAAACATATAGTTAAATGTGAAAATTAAAATTACATGGACATTACAAAGAATTTAGTATTTCATGCTCATACAAAACACAAAGAGGTATATTATCACTATATAAATAATCTTATAAAGGATAATATTATGGAATCGGGTAAATGTGCGACCATTTTCACTTAAGCACATGAAAAGGAGCAGATTAATCAACATCTGCAATAGATGGACCTAAAACCTAGAGTTACTAAATTCATTATCAGATACATAATGGGGGAGGGGATTAGTATATGATCAATGTCTATCTAATTTCAAGATTGCATGTTGTATTGCCTATTTTTAAGGGCACTATGAGTAAAATGTATTCAAGCATTATTCTAAGGTTGAGTCCTAATTTTCTACATGTTGAATATTTTTCTTTTACGAATATAATCATACAAGTATGCATACATGAATTTGCACATGTGTTTATTTATATATGCATATTCTAACATACGCAGACTAGCTTTCTTGTATATATTTGACGAAGGGTTGGTATTACTATGGACATGAGCTTATGTCTATTTCATTTTCTTTTTATGGTCTTATATTAATAAAAATTATCTTAAAACTCATCTATGCATGTATCCATGTGTGCGTATAGTATCTACATATGCATGTATGTATAAATATACAAATTTGCATGTATGTACGTTTTTAACAGATTAGTTAGCTCAACAAAATGTAGCAATTGCAGACGATATTAGCATCAACCCATATTCAAGAAATCTTTCCAAAACAATAAAGTCCACCGTTCAATGAATCCAATAAGCTTCTTGGACATAAGCTTCTATTGATAGATCAGTGCAAAAGGAAGAAATGGCTCAATATATTGGCATAAAAGTTCTCAATTGTTTTACGAATGAATACAATGGCTTAGAGGAGAACATTGCAGACCTTTTCAGGAAGGCTTTGCCCAGGGAGAAGTTTGAAGCTTTCCGCAAAGCTTTGGGCTTACTTCCTTTTGTGGAGTGATTTCCACATAGCTTGGCACTTCCTTATACATGAGTGCCAGCTACTTGTTCACCGCATCACTCCCAAGGAGGATCTGTTGATATATTTAGGTAATGATGTGTGTGAACACTCTACGACCACCTGGGCACTTTTTTCCCTCTTTAGGAGGTTTTTTCCCCCGGCTTGTATATATGCATATTGCCCTAATGGGATACTTATCTTTGTACATTCTCTAGTTTTACATTCACTATTGTGTGTTGTGCTCCAAGCTTCTTCTTCTTCCTTGTGCTGTTCGCATGCTTCCGCAGACGTCTAACTCCAATAGACCTTACAACTTAGACAATCATGGATCATTTGTGGTCAATTGAGGGTGGAGTGTTGAATATATCTAACATAAACAACCCATTAAGGAGGTTGAAGTGAGAAGAGTGGTGTTTCAACATATTAGTCCTCCAATTAGTATGCATAAAAATACTACACATTGGGATGTTCATGAGAATGTCCAATAAAATTAGTTTGCAAATGTTTCTATTCAGCAACCATTGAGACATTTTGCACATGTCTTGCATCCACTTGATAGATATGTTCCAACTTTGAATAGGTCTTTGTTAGTCTTTGTTCTGTTGCAGGAAGATCAGTCCAGGGCAGAATAGGTCCATTATGCGAGTTGCAGATCAAGCTTTCCTGGCTAGTCAAAAGGGCAAAGGAAAATGGAGCTCTTCAACTAGTAAGCAAAAATCTGCTAATTCTGCATATTCAAAGAAGGAAGATAAAGATGAGAAGAAATAAAAAAAGCAGAAATTGTTTCGTAAGTACTGTAAAGGGAATGATCATATCATAAAGAACTGTCCAAAACTGACTGCTAAAGAGGCAAAGAAGAAAGAGGCAGGAATGGTTGTTGCAGAGGCCTCTACACCAAAAACAGAGTCTGCTAATCTTATGCAAGAAGAAGAATGGGCGTTTACTACTGTCTGCAGTTTTGACCCATCTTCTCATGAGCAGTGCATGTCTGCAGTAGACTCTGATGTTTGGTATTTTGACAGTGGGGCAACCCAACATATTACCTTGCAGTGCAATTTCTTCTCTTCACTCGAGCCTGCCCCTATAGGGAATACTGTTACATGCGCCAACAACTCCTCTTATCCTGTTATGGGAGTTGGTAAGATCATTTTGACTACTACTGATGGTAGTTCTTTCACTTTGTTAGATGCTTTATTTGTGCCAGGGATCAAAAAGAACCTCTTATCAGTTTTTGCATTAGCCAAGATTGGCTTGGTTGTGAAATTTGTTGATGAAAGGTGTACAGTTCATGATCTGTCAAATGGCGATGTGATTATTGCTTCTGGGATTTTATGTCGTGGGCTGTATAAGCTCATAGACTATGAAAGATCTGTAAATGATTTGGCATGTGCAGTAAATGATTCTCAGGCTATGTCAAATCTTCCATGATGGTTCCTTGCAGCTCTTCTTTTTGGATGAGCTGGAATGGATACTTCATGTTTCATTAGCTGAGCACAGAGGCACCTGGAAAACATGTTTGTGAAGGCTGTATTTTGGGCAAAATGCAGTGTTCATCCTTTGCAAAAGATGGTTCAGTTCGGGCTACTAAGAAATTGCAGCTTGTACATAGTGATGTCTGTGGTCCTATGCAAACACCTTCTTTTGGGAATTATCTTTACTTCGTGGCTTTCATCGATGTTTTTTCCAGGCATGCATGGGTATATCCATTGAAGGGAAAGTCCAATTTGTTCATGTGCTTCAAACATTTTTTGGTTTTGGCTGAAAATCTTTCATCATGTAAAATGGGCAACCTCCGTTCTGATCAAGGGGGGGAGTATATGTCTTTTGATTTTAATACATTTCTGGCTGAACGTGGGATAAAACACCAGTGTACAGTGCTGATTTGAAGATGATGATATTTTACATATTCCTGTTCATGCTGCAGTTTTTGCTGCACCTACTGCAAAGCAGATTCGTTGGAATGGCAGAGATGCCGAGGCACATGCATTGATAGCTTTGTCTGTCAAACGTGCCATTATTCCTCACATTCGCTCTTGCAGAACAGCTAAGGATGCTTGGGATACACTTACCACATTGTACCAAGCTAGGAATGAGGCTCGTGTTGCTTACCTCTGAAAACAGTTGGAGAGTGAGCACGTGAATGAAGGTGATTCTATGGATAGTTTCCTAACGAAGATCAAAGACTTGAAGGAACAGTTGATTTCTACTGATGAGGTTATACTAGATAGCTCACTTGTGCAGACCGTTCTGAATGGTCTTCTCGATTCATATCAGAGTTTTGCTTCTACTCTTCGGTTGATGATGAAAGGCAATCCAAATGCCTTATCATTTGAGGAGTTAGTCTTTGTTCTGTTGCAGGAAGATCAGTCTAGGGCAGAATAGGTCCATTATGCGAGTTGCAGATCAAGCTTTCCTGGCTAGTCAGAAGGGCAAAGGAAAATGGAGCTCTTCAACTAGTAAGCAGAAATCTGCTAATTCTGCATATTCAAAGAAGGAAGATAAAGATGAGAAGAAATCAAAAAAGCAGAAATTGTTTCGTAAGTACTGTAAAGGGAATGATCATATCATAAAGAACTGTCCAAAACTGACTGCTAAAGAGGCAAAGAAGAAAGAGGCTGGAATGGTTGTTGAGAGGCCTCTACACCAAAAATAGAGTCTGCTAATCTTGTGCAAGAAGAAGAATGGGTGTTTACTACTGTCTACAGTTTTGACCCATCTTCTCATGACCAGTGCATGTCTGCAGTAGACTCAGATGTTTGGTATTTTGACAGTGGGGCAACCAAACATATTACCTTGCAGTGCAATTTCTTCTCTTCACTCGAGCCTGCCCCTATAGGGAATACTATTACATGCGCCAACAACTCCTCTTATCCTGTTATGGGAGTTGGTAAGATCATTTTGACTACTTCTGATGGTAGTTCTTTCACTTTGTTAGATGCTTTATTTGTGCCAGGGATCAAGAAGAACCTCTTATCAATTTTTGCATTAGCCAAGATTGGCTTGGTTGTGAAATTTGTTGATGACAGGTGTACAGTTCATGATCTGTCAAATGGCGATGTGATTATTGCTTCTGGGATTCTATGTCGTGGGCTGTATAAGCTCATAGACTATGAAAGATCTGTAAATGATTTGGCATGTGCAGTAAATGATTCTCAGGCTATGTCAGATCTTCCATGATGGTTCCTTGCAGCTCTCCTTTTTGGATGAGTTGGAATGGATACTTCATGTTTCATTAGCTGAGCACAGAGGCACCTGGAAAACATGTTTGTGAAGGCTGTATTTTGGGCAAAATGCAGTGTTCATCCTTTGCAAAAGATGGTTCAGTTCGGGCTACTCAGAAATTGCAGCTTGTACATAGTGATGTCTGTGGTCCTATGCAAACACCTTCTTTTGGGAATTATCTTTACTTCGTGACTTTCATCGATGTTTTTTCCAGGCATGCATGGGCATATCCATTGAAGGGAAAGTCCGAAGTGTTCATGTGCTTCAAACATTTTTTGGTTTTGGCTGAAAATCTTTCATCAAGTAAAATGGGCACCCTCCGTTCAGATCGAGGGGGGGAGTATATGTCTTTTGATTTTAATACATTTCTGGCTGAACGTGGGATAAAACACCAGTGTACAGTGCCGTATACACCTCAACAGAATGGAATTGCTGAATGAAAGAACAGGTCACTCATAGAGATGGCGAGGTGTATGGTCAAGAGTCAGACTTTACCACATAGTTTCTGGGTTGAGGCTGTCATGTGTGCATCATATGTACTGAACAGGTGTCCCACTAAAGCACTACAGTCTATCACTCCATATGAGGCTTGGCATGACCGCAAGCCATCTGTTGCTCATCCGCATATTTTTGGTTGTTTGGCATATGCATTAGTGCCTGAACAATATCGCAGAAAATTGGATGATAAAGCAGTAAAGGGCATGAAAACCAGATGTGCAGGTTAAAGAAGGCATTATATGGTTTAAAGCAAGCATCACGTGCTTGGTATGAGAAGATACATGCCTATCTGATTGCACATAGTTTTGAGAACAACCCAACTGAAAGCACCTTATATGTTAAGCATGCTAATGATGTGCTTCTGATCATTATTGTCTATGTTGATGACATGCTGCTCACTGGTCCTATTGAGACGCATATTGCTGACTTTAAGGCTGATTTGCATGCCTCATTTGAGATGTCTTATTTGGGGCATTTGCATCACTATTTGGGCATTCAATTTATGCAAGTTGATGGTGGAATGGCTTTGTGTCAAACAAAATATATTGCCACATTATTGTAGCGTTTTGGCCTTGAAGACTGTAAGCCTATTGCCACTCCTATGGAGACAGGTTTACGATTGAGTCTTCATGATGTTGGAGATGCATTTGATGATGTCCTCTATCAGCAGGCTGTTGGATGCCTGATTTACTTATGCATTACTCGGCCAGATATTCAATTTGCTATCTCACAGATGAGCAGATTTATGCATTGCCCAGGTGTCAAGCATTGGCAGGCGGTTAAGCGCATCTTTCGCTACTTGAGTGGTACTCGGCTACTTGGGTTGTTTTATCCCAAGGTGGGATCACTATCGCCAGATTTGCATGCTTTTTCTGACTCAGACTGGGCTGGTTGCTATGACACTCGTGTGTCCATTAGTGGCTTTTGCTTCATGCTTGGTAGCTCATGTATATCTTGGTTGAGCAAGAAGCAGCCTACTGTGGCCACTTCCAGTTATGAGGCTGAGTATAGGGCAGCTTTCACAGCTACTATTGAGTGTGTGTGGCTCAGATGCCTTATGGCTGATTTGGGTGTTGGTCAGTCTTCTGCCACCACCATCTTTACTGACAGTCAGAGCGCATTGGCAGTTGCGAGGAACCCTGCGTTCCATGCTCACACTAAGCACATTGACGTGCATTATCATTATGTCAGGGAGAGGTTCTCTGCTGGGGAGATCAGCTTGGCATATGTGCCCACACAGGAGAACATTGCAGACCTTTTCAGGAAGGCTTTGCCCAGGGAGAAGTTTGAAGCTTTCCGCAAAGCTTTGGGCTTACTTCCTTTTGTGGAGTGATTTCCACATAGCTTGGCACTTCCTTATACATGAGTGCCAGCTACTTGTTCACCGCATCACTCCCAAGGAGGATCTGTTGATATATTTAGGTAATGATGTGTGTGAACACTCTACGACCACCTGGGCACTCTTTTCCCTCTTTAGGAGGTTTTTTCCCCCGGCTTGTATATATGCATATTGCCCTAATGGGATACTTATCTTTGTACATTCTCTAGTTTTACATTCAGTATTGTGTGTTGTGCTCCAAGCTTCTTCTTCTTCCTTGTGTTGTTCGCATGCTTCCGCAGACGCTAACTCCAATAGACCTTACAACTTAGAGAATCATGGATCATTTGTGGTCACTTGAGGGTGGAGTGTTGAATATATCTAACATAAACAACCCATTAAGGAGGTTGAAGTGAGAAGAGTGGTGTTTCAACATATTAGTCCTCCAATTAGTATGCATAAAAATACTACACATTGGGATGTTCATGAGAATGTCCAATAAAATTAGTTTGCAAATGTTTCTATTCAGCAACCATTGAGACATTTTGCACATGTCTTGCATCCACTTGATAGATATGTTCCAACTTTGAATTTTGTTATGCTAATAGATGTTGGTGAGACTTCTTTCTACAAAGAGGATATGTAGACAAAGGATCATGTCAAGTGGTAGCATGCCATGAAGAGTGAATTGGATTCTATTCGAAAGAATGGTACTTGGCATTTGGTACCTTTTCCAAAGGGTAAGAATGCTTTAGCATATAAATGGGTATATAAGCTTGGTCTCTATAACAATAAAGTGTTCCAACAATAACCGACCTCTAGGTTGAATATGAATGAATTGCGATGAGCATTAGGGTTTTTATAAAAAAATGCTTGTTAAATATGGCTAGGAATAATATATCGTTATCTAGTTAATCACATTTTTTTGACGGATCAATTGCCCAAAACCTACATAATTCCCTTCTCAATGTGGAATTACTGCCTTTGTACTCAGCTCAAAACCAGGCAATCTTCAAAATAACCTATCAAAATATAAAAAACAAAAATTTATTATTTTATGCGTAAAAAAATAAAACTATATCATAAAAAATAATTTTTTTTTTTGACATGTTTGAACATATGGAACGATATTTCATAGATACCAACAACCGTTCCTAGATAGCGAAGTTCAGTATCGTATCTTTTGAGCTAGCATGTGATAATTGATTGAAAGAAGCAACAATGCTAGAATCCTCTATTTTACATAACAAATCAATCATTTTGATTCTAATATGCTGTCCAAAAGCCCACATATTAGTAAACATTCGAGCTTGCAATAGAAATCAAATTATTAAAGAGAAACAATATACATATATGTGAAAAAATAGCATATTCTTAAAATTAAATTACCTTTCTTTTACAACCTATCATTAACTCCCTCTACTCATATCAGATTTGATCATTATTTGATCATTCGCTTGTTGCATATGAGTACATAGCCAATCCCTGAAAGAAGATATATTTGTACTCTCATTACCATCGAGATTATATATATATCTTTTATTTTTCCATCTTTTACTTCTGACATTTTGAAGTTCTTGTTCATACTCACTAACAAAGGCTTGCATGCATTTGCTATTATATGCTACAAAGGTAGAAACATCATTTTTTTCATGTAATATAAATTGAAATGGAACTCCCTTGATAATACCTCATCTCTTATTTTTGAAGAAGACTCGTTGGTCCATGCACATAGAGCTTCTTCATGAACTCTTTCAAGTTATTCACTAACATAGTACATGCACTCCTCAAACATCCACCCCTTTGCCATAGATCCTTTTGGTTTTGCTCTTTTTCGCACATAACATTTTAATATTCCCATAAATTGTTCGACCCAAAACATCCATCAAGTGCTTACAACACCTGCAATCTCTATTTCATCCGTATAAGATGGAATAATAAATGAACTTGAATATCAAAAATTGATGTTGAAAGCTTTTTCTCCATCAAACATAGTAGCTCCCTACATTCACATTTCTTTTGTGGGATCGAGCCGTTATCAATCTCTTTTTATGTAATCCACCTATTATTATCATAAGTTATAAAGAAATTATTTCATAAATAAAAGATAACAAATAGTCTTATATATTAAATATAAAAGTATGATAACTACCTTATAAGTGATCCAAGATGATAGATCATGTCTCGTACTCCTTTCTTTGTACATCCATCGATAACCAGAGGTAGAATGTGCTTTAGAAAGTTTTGCCAATCATGTGCCGTTACCCATAAGCTCCTTTCATCCATAGCAAACATGTTTTGGAAAGATACTCCATATCCTGTAAAATTGTTTCTTGTCGATTTCTATAAAAAATTGGCCATAAATTTGGTTTTGAGTTTTGATCCTCATCCATATATAGGACCACAAAATGACATAAGAGTGACTTCAGAGTTCGGAGGCGCATACAAATCCTCTACAATAAAGAGACCATGACAAGCACCAGTAATAAGTATAGGATGCAATCATATAGTGATTACCCCAAAAGTTAAAAACCTCCCCATCTAAAGGAAGTAGTTCTCTATTCCATCCTCCATATCTTCTTCTATCATATGTTTGTACTAGAGGACGATCACAAGTTGGCAATGGATAATCTTCAGATGTTTCAGTCTATAAACCAAGAGGTAGAGGATTTCAAGAAACCTCTGCTTGTAATTGATGACTGGAAAATTAGTGATGTGTACGAGGTATATTAGCATTATTAGTAGGAGAATCATTATCATCATTGAGCAAATATTCCTATATATAAGTATAATTTGATTTTGTAAATGATTTTTAGATAAAATAATGACATGAATTTATAGAATCAATATATACCCAAGCTCTATCACATTGATCACATGGTGGTGCATGCTCAAAACTACCATACTATGTCTCATGTTCAACACATTCCAATCGTGGTCTTTCATACGTGCCATAGCAAAAATTACACCAACATATAATATGCTCTTGGTAGTAAAAATCATCATAATTCCTATCAGAGGACACATGTGAAGATGTGGTTGCATGGATGGGAGGTGGTAGAGTACACTGTGATTGATCAGAATCTGATTATAATATAACAAAAAAAAAACATATATTAGTCATGTATGTATCTATCAAATATTAGAATTAAAAGCTTGATATACTTACAATATGTAGTCCTTGCATGATTAGGATACGGTGGTGGAGTTCCCTATGATTGTTCAGAATCTGTTTGTGTAGCAAATAAAGGTACTATATTAATAATTTGATTATTTACATACTTACACATTCACATATACACATTTACACATACACACATATTCATAAATACACAGATATACATTCTGACATATAAATCCACATACAAAACTATAAATGTATGACGTGTGTATGTATGTATGCATGTATGTATGTATGTATGTATGTATATGTGGATGTATGTGTGTATGTGTATGTGTGCATATATTTATTATGTATGTGTGTGTATCTATACATGTGGGTATGTGTATGCATGTATTTATTATGTATGTGTGGGTATGTATATATGTATGTGTATGCATGTATGTGTGTGTATATATGCATGTGTGTGTATATATGCATGTGTGTGCTTATGTATTTACTATGTATGTGTATGTGTATGCATGTATGTGTGTGTATGTGTATGTGTAGGTATGTATGTATGTGTAAGTGTATGCATATGTGTATGTGTATACATGCATGTGTGTGTATCTATGTATATATAAGTGTATGTATGTATGTGGAAGTTTATGTATATGTGTATGTGTATGCATGTATGTATTTGTATGCATGTATGTATGTGTATATACGTATGTGTGTGGGTATGTATTTACTATGTATGTGTTTGTATAAAAATAACGACCAATCACCAGAGAACTCCGAAAACCTCTCGTGAAGATGACGATGAAAACTCGAAGAAGATGATGAAGAAGATGATGACCATGTATGTATAAAAATAACGACCAATCACCAGAGAACTCCGAAAACCTCTCGTGAAGATGACGATGAAAACTCGAAGAAGATGATGAAGACTTCAAAATCTCACACTGTATGCTCTGCGGATATCCAGGCTCTGATACCACTGTTATCAAGATCTTGCTCACACGCACATAGAGGTTATGAATGCAAAAAACACACAGAAAATTAGAGACAGCAAGAAACGAGATTGAACGCAGTATTGGGTGCAATCTTCCCCCATGCACTCTGTTTCGACAGTCCACAAAGTGTATGTATTTATAGGAATTTTCGATTATGTCGAAAAGAGTGGTTACATGAAAGCGGCTTCGAAAAACATGTATGAAAGTAAAAGTTGGTCTCTTTTGTAGAGAGCCTTTGCTTTTAATTACAAAAATGGTGGTCTACAATGATTCTTATTGTAAACACTACTTTTCTAATTTTTCTAAAAAGAGAACTACTTCTAAAAATAGTCCTTCTAAAAATAGAAAGTTCTAAAAGTAGGATATTTTCTAAAAATCATCTTCTAAATATCTCCAAAAGTATTTGAATAAATCCATGTGCATTCACACTCGTTCACCTATTAAATCAAAACACAAAACAGTATTTGAATAAATCCATGCGCATTCACACTCGTTCACCTTCTAAATCAAAACACAAAACACATTAAAATCCTCAAGGCATTAAACCTTCATTCCAAATATTCCATAAAGTATAACACTTAAACTCCTAGAAGGATAAGGTTCTTGACGTACTTCTAAATAAGAAAAAGAAAGTTAGTGAAATATGTTTTAGGCTAGCACATATACGTGCACAAAGAGAGTAATTGTAGAATATCCAACAAACCTTTCAATGCACAAACTTAATTCTAAGTATCCCACATCATTACTCTATCTCACGTTAAATGTACGAGACATCTCACGTTCAATGAAATTCTTGACATCTATCTCTGACTGTATGGAAGTGGAAATTGGTGGAGTGTATTATAGGTAATTTCCATGCAATCGTTTCTTTTATAGGAGAGTTTCATTACCACACGAGAAAAGCAAAGAATTAAAGATAAAGTTGATGCAAATACTAAGATAAGTGAGCCTTCAAAAGCTACTAATTAAATATGGGGACATCTCTCTCATCACATGTGTGTATGTGTATTTGTTTGTTCACCACATGTTTGCTTTGGTCACCTTTGTATTGGACTAGACACTAATTAAATACACTAGAAGATGCTTGTGAGTGGATGCATGCAAATGCACCTCCCCTCGAATGCTAGGAAGCTACATTGGAAATTATATTTCAAAAATTTGGTGGCATCACATGAGCAACAATCCCTCATTGCAAGAAGTTTGCTGACACTACAACATATCGAGGGTATACTGAGGCTGCTACCGAGGCAAATGAACGGGCGTGAATTCTTCGCGACGTCAGTGTTAGAGTCGGTGTAGGCATCGGAATCAGGGCGCCGGTATGGGCGTCGGTATAAACGTCGGTATAAGCATCGGTATAAGCGTCGGTAATTTCGGCGCAAATACCGACGTCTATACCAACGTCCGTTGGGTGTACCGGCGCATATACCGACGACCATACTGGACCTACCAACGCGTATACCGACGACCATACCTGCACAAATTTTTTTGGACAGAGTGTGTTGTCTTTTGCTAAAGCATGATGTTGTTTAGCAAAAGACAATACACTCTGCCCAACTGAGTACATGTGTTATGTACTCTAATGGCAACCAAAACATAAACTTATATGAACAAAAATGAACAATGATTCATGTACAGAAAGTTGTATATTCCATAAATGAAAAATGTACAAAAGTGTGGCAAAGCACTTACATATAGGAATCGAATACAAAATTATGGTACATCATTGCCACATAGGAGTGTAATACAAAATTGTGGCAATGTGACAAAACACTTCCATATAGGAATCGAATACAAAATTATGGTTCATCATTGTTGTATGCGAGTATGATACAAAATTGTGGCATTGATGAAAATATTTACACCTACAATCCTGCAACAAAACATATGTATAAAATAAGACCAATTAACATGACATTTATAAACAACTACTAGAAACACGAAACCAAGATATAACTTTACCTAATCAAGAATATTCTCCCATGAGACGATTTCACCGCGTCCCTCTAAGTCTTGTAACAATGCAGTCACTCCATGTCGATATCCATATGATTCTTCAACTCGCATTGGAGGATGACCCACTGCCAACTCCTATAGTAAATATGCAAAATGTTAGATGAATATACATAATATACTTAACACAAACAACTTCATAATTAACATCATGTATATATGCATATGCATTCATGCATGTATGCATATGCATGCATGCATGTATGCATATGCATGCATGTATACATATGCATTCATGTATGTGTGCATATGCATGCATGTATATATATGCATTCATGTATGTATGTATGTATGTATGTATGTATGTATGTATGTATGTGTATGTATGTATGTATGTATGCATGTATGTATGTATGCATATGCATGCATGCATGCATGTATGCATATGCATGTATGCATGTATCCATGTATGCATGTATGTATGTATGCATATGCATGCATGCATGTATGCATATGCATGCATGTATGCATATGCATGCATGTATGCATATGCATGCATGTATGCATATGCATGCATGTATGCATATGCATGCATGTATGCATATGCATATCCCTCATGCATGCATGCATGCATATGCATGCATGTATGCATATGCATTCATGTATACATATGCATGCATGTATGCATATGCATGCATGCATGTATGCATATGCATGCATGCATGCATGTATGCATATGCATGCATGCATGTATGCATATGCATGTATCCATATGCATGCATGCATGCATGTATGCATATGCATGCATGCATGTATGCATATGCATGCATGTATGCATATGCATGCATGCATGTATGCATATGCATTTCCCTCATGCATGCATGCATGCATGCATATGCATTCATGTATACATATGCATGCATGTATGCATATGCATGCATGCATGTATGCATATGCATGCATGCATGTATGCATATGCATGCATGCATGTATGCATATGCATGCATGCATGTATGCATATGCATGCATGCATGCATGTATGCATATGCATGCATGCATGCATGTATGCATATGCATGCATGCATATGCATGTATTCATATGCATGCATGTATGCATATGCATGCATGTATACATATGCATATGTATGTATCATGTATGCATATGCATTCATGTATGTATGCATATGCATGCATTCATGTATGTATGCATATGCATTCATGTATGTATGCATATGCATTCATGTATGTATGCATATGCATTCATGTATGTATGCATATTCATGCATGTATGCATATGCATGCATGTATACATATGCATTCATGTATGTATGCATATGCATTCATGTATGTATGTATGTATGTATGTATGTATGTATGTATGCATGTATGTATGTATGCATATGGATGCATGCATGTATGCATATGCATGCATGCATGTATGCATGTATCCATGTATGCATATGCATGTATGTATGTATGCATATGCATGCATGCATGTATGTATGCATATGCATGCATGTATGCATATGCATATCCCTCATGCATGCATGCATGCATGTATGCATATGCATTCATGTATACATATGCATGCATGTTATATGCATATGCATGCATGCATGTATGCATATGCATGTATCCATATGCATGCATGCATGCATGCATATGCATGCTTGCATGTATGCATATGCATGCATGCATGTATGCATATGCATATCCCTCATGCATGCATGCATGTATGCATATGCATTCATGTATACATATGCATGCATGTATGCATATGCATGTATGCATATGCATGCATGCATGTGTGCATATGCATGCATGCATGTGTGCATATGCATGCATGCATGCATGTGTGCATATGCATGCATGCATGTGTGCATATGCATGCATGCATGTGTGCATATGCATGCATGCATGTGTGCATATGCATGCATGCATGTGTGCATATGCATGCATGCATATGCATGTATCCCTCTCTCTCTCTCACAAACAAAAATAAAGAGAGAAGATATTAGAAAACAAAAATATAAAGAAAGATAAAAGAGTGATATATATTTTACTTAGATTTATGTAATTTTTGAATCAAAGTTGTCAAAATCCACTTGAAATTCTCCTTCGTTGAATTTCCAAAGATTTGATCTCAAATATCTCTTGCAAAAGTAAAGAGAGAAGATATTATAAAAGCAAAAATATAAAGAAAAAAAGCAGAGTGATACAATATGTGCGATCTACTTACCAAAGCGTCAGATCTATAAAAATAGAGGTGTGTTTAGAGAGAGAGAGGGGGAAGGAGAGGGAAAGAGAGAGAGAGAGAGAATTGTTTGACACGATCGTCAAAATCCACTTGAAGTTCTTCTTCATCGAATTTCCAAAGATTTGATCCCAAAATCTCTTGCAAAACCAAACAAAGAACATATTAGTAAAGAAAAAACATAGAAATAGAAAAGAGAGAGAGAGAGAGAGGGAGAGAGAAAGAGGGAGAGAGACGGAGAGAGAGTGAGAGAGAGAGAGGGAGAGAGAGAGAGAGAGAGGGAGGGAGAGAGAGAGAGAGGAAGAGAGAGAGAGAGAGGGAAGGGAGGGAGAGAGGGAGAGGGAGAGAGAGAGAGAGAGAGAGAGAGAGAGAAAGAGAGAGAGAGAGAGAGAGAGAGAGAGAGAGGGAAGGGAGGGAGAGAGGGAGAGAGAGAGAGAGGATGACAAATAGAGTTCTGTTGTTGGCGCGCACAAACCCGAAAGCAGAAGTTCTACATTCAAAACGAGCAGAATGACGAATTTCGGGTTCGGGCCTAGTTAAAAAGAGAGCGTCGGTGTAAGCGTCGGTATATGCGTCGATATTTCCAGCAAACTACCGACGCATATACCGAAGAATATACTGACGCATATACCGACGCCGTGATTCTGAGGCAACGTAGCTATGATTCCGAGGCTCTGTGGCTTTCCCAAATTTTCCGAGGGGTATAATGACGCCGACAGCTGCCCGTTGGTACACTGACCATCGGTATTCCCTCGATATGTTGTAGTGTGGGGTTACAAATGGCCTGAGTCTTAAGAATCACATAAGTGATGTCCATCTCAATGATGCTTTTTCAAATCACATATGCAACTTGTTCAATCACTTGTATGCTTGTAGTTATTCTCTAATAAAAGAAAATTATGAGTGAGTGTGGCTTATGCAGCTACCCCACTCTACCATAAGTGATGTTTTATATTTTTAAAACAAAAAGGTACGTTTGTTTCACAAGCTTTCTCACAAGTGTTAGGATATTATGTCCAAGGGAAACATCCAGCAATGACATGAATGTCCACTATTCACATTATAGTTGGGGATATTAAGCATGGAAAGTGCTAAATAGATGTGCAAAAAGATCATTACTAAATGGGTGCATTTGGAGTATATATATATATATATATATATATATATATATATATATATATATATATCAAGCAATAGTTTTAAATATATCCTATTAAAATAACATTTGTACATTATATGGCATTAAACAAGCTTCAAGAGTGAATTGATAGTTTCCTCAAAAAACTAGGACTTTGCAAGAAGTATTGTAGTGAATCATGTGAATTCTATCAAACAACCCCATTCTTGCTTTGATTTGTGATGGTCGTTTACAAGTTGCTTCAATATTTCCTTGAAATTAAAGTACAGTAGAAAGGATATATATGGCATTTGTATAAAATTATACAAATATGGTATTGAAAGTCTTAAACCTTTTGGGATTATGGATTACAAAACATTGGTACAACTATGGGGTTAAAATTGTAAAGTTTCAACAAATGATTATACACTTGATATAGATGACAAAAAGTATAAAGCTATTTCTAATAAATCTCATCTTCTTGTACAATGTTTGACTAGATATTTGTTATGTTACTAAAAGTGTTGATAAAGTAATCCAAGGTTATGCAAGAAGTGCTATTCCATAATTCTATTTTGATTTAGGTAGAACAAGAGTTTGTGATGCTAGACATTCAAATCCTATCTATATTATTATTCACTTGCTTTAGGTGTCTTTTTGTGGATGACTAGAAGTGGAGCACAAAATAACCTTCTTTTTCTTGCGGATTACTATGGATAAAGAGACCTCCTATAAACTTAGGCTTTCTATTGGAAACTAAACATATAGTTAAATGTGAAAATTAAAATTACATGGACATTACAAAGAATTTAGTATTTCATGCTCATACAAAACACAAAGAGGTATATTATCACTATATAAATAATCTTATAAAGGATAATATTATGGAATCGGGTAAATGTGCGACCATTTTCACTTAAGCACATGAAAAGGAGCAGATTAATCAACATCTGCAATAGATGGACCTAAAACCTAGAGTTACTAAATTCATTATCAGATACATAATGGGGGAGGGGATTAGTATATGATCAATGTCTATCTAATTTCAAGATTGCATGTTGTATTGCCTATTTTTAAGGGCACTATGAGTAAAATGTATTCAAGCATTATTCTAAGGTTGAGTCCTAATTTTCTACATGTTGAATATTTTTCTTTTACGAATATAATCATACAAGTATGCATACATGAACTTGCACATGTGTTTATTTATGTATGCATATTCTAACATACGCAGACTAGCTTTCTTGTATATATTTGACGAATGGTTGGTATTACTATGGACATGAGCTTATGTCTATTTCATTTTCTTTTTATGGTCTTATATTAATAAAAATTATCTTAAAACTCATCTATGCATGTATCCATGTGTGCGTATAGTATCTACATATGCATGTATGTATAAATATACAAATTTGCATGTATGTACGTTTTTAACAGATTAGTTAGCTCAACAAAATGTAGCAATTGCAGACGATATTAGCATCAACCCATATTCAAGAAATCTTTCCAAAACAATAAAGTCCACCGTTCGATGAATCCAATAAGCTTCTTGGACATAAGCTTCTATTGATAGATCAGTGCAAAAGGAAGAAATGGCTCAATATATTGGCATAAAAGTTCTCAATTGTTTTACGAATGAATACAATGGCTTAGAGACACTCATTCATAAAATTACCCAAATGGAGATCCATCATCTCCCATCCTCTTCTAGTTCTCCAACATCAGGGAATCCTTTTCAGCGGTGGAGATTTTTGTGTCAACAGACATCCATCCTCTTTTCAATGCAGAGTCTTCATCGACTACTTAGGAAGGAATGAAGGTTTAATGTGTCTACCAACAACTTCAAATCCTTAGAGCATTGGAGCATGGTTTTGCAGGGAGAACCATCCTTCCAGCAGTTGAACAAAGATAGAGGGGGGTGAACATTAATATCGTTGACAATATTCATTAATATAGAACGGCTATAGAACAAGGGAACTCTAAGTCAAAAAGACTATGGTAAGCACGGTCAAAGTTGATAGAGGAAACCACGGATTGAGTGTTTTTCTACTATTCGTCAAAACAGGAGCTGGATCGCTTCCATGCATTGTTACGTCTCTGCCAAGACAGAAAAAAGAGCAGTTTGGCCATTGAAATTGATAGAATGATGTCTTATATCTCTAGAAGATGAACTTCATTACACTTCGTTAGCATCAGGTGCTCAAGGTAGGAGCGAGAATGAGCAAAGAACGGCTCGGCAATCTGTATATAGTAGCCACTTGAAAATGCGTATCAGATGTTGGTGGGAATGATAAGTTGAGAAGAGACAAACAGATGGATTATGGATAAGCTATGGTGTGCTTGAGTTAAGTTCAGCAGCACTGGAAAAAGCAGGACATTTCAGATAGATTGCGCGACTACGATTGCTGACAGATATCGCGACTGCGATTGCTGACAGATATCGCGACTCCAATCGCTGACAGATTTGCGCGACTACGATTTAAGTCGTCGTCTTCATGTGGGGCTTCTATCAAAGTTGCAACTGTTGATGGCATGGATACAGCAGGAGAAGACTTTGTATTGCTTGAGTCGAGGTGGGTCTAATCTAGAACCAACCGCTTGATATGCATGCACCATGGTGATGAAACGCACAAAAAATCACGAGCTGCTAAAGAGGGGGAGACGGGGAGAGGGAGGTAAAGGGGAAGTTGGTGCGAGCTTTCGTGCCCCTCAGCCGTCGGGCGGCTGCGTCGTAAGCTCTTGCAGCATCCTCTGCAGTGTCGAAGGTCCCCAACCAGTGCCTGCACTTGCCTATGCGATCCCGTATTTCCGCTGACCACCTTCCCCATGGTCTCCTTCTCACCCCCCTGTATCCATGCCCGCTCGGCAGCCTTATATTTGAGCTTGCATTTCCGTTTCCTTCAGTGTCCTTCATTCTTTCTCCTTCTCCCAGGGTTTTAGCCTTCGGGCTTCTCACCTCAATCTCTTCTGTTTTCGTCCCATCTTCTGTTTCTTCGTCTTCTTCTTCTTCCTCTTTGACGTGGCGATACAGGTTTCCCATTCCATGGCTCTGTCTGCCGCGGGTGGCAAGCACTGATCCTACATCCGCAGGGCTAGTCCGTAAGCGCGTGTTGGTTGCTGGTCTAGCTGGGTATAAAATGTGCTCCCCAACTACGGCAGCAAGGTCCTCGTCGCCACGACCGGAGCAGCTACGAAAAGTCCAGACGGCTTGAGGCGAGGCGAAATATTTCTGGGTGAGGACATCGGACTCCCTTAACGAAGAGACCCTATAGTCGTCGGAAGATTCCAGTGTTGGAGATGGTGGGCGCACTGGCGATGAAGTAGATGCCGAGCAGCTGGCGTTACTGTCGCGGCGGTGGGGACGGCATGAATTGATCACGTCGTAAAGCTCCATAAGAGAGAGAGAGAGAGAGAGAGAGAGAGAGAGAGAGAGAGAGAGAGAGAGAGGAAACGGATTATAGAGCTTGCTAGCTCTGGAGAGGCCGAACTGCGAGCTGCAAGTCTGCAAGGGCTGAGGCTGGCTGCGTTTGAATGCTGGAGATTGGGCGGTCGTGTCGATACAAGGGGATATGACATCGAGTGTCTGCATCACCTGCAACGTAGGCGAAATAACGATAATGATAAGGGTCCGGAAGGGCACGTACGGGGGGTGGTTCGTGTGTGTCCGTGATTGTGAGAGAATGGCGATGGAAAGCTTTCGCCATCCTCACCCTAAATTCGACACACAGCCTGAGATAACGACATTTCGCGTAGCCCTCCAAATGCCGAGAACTCTTTGGTAATGTCGTTGAGCACTCCCTATCCCGTCCTTCGCTGTCAGTGTATCTCGAGTCGACTCCTGAGCACTGACTGATAATGTCCGAACGATTGTTGGCATTCCCAATCCTGTCCTTGGAATCACATTACGGCCCTGCTTTTCGTTTTCCCAGATTCGATGCCACATATTAATAAAGAAAGTGATGTATTATTCGCATAGGGTGAATGTGATGTATTATTCAGATAAGGTGAGGTTCTTATGTTCCCGTGCGTTAGGTTGTTTGGTTGGGTTTTTTTGTTTTTTTTTTAAATAAGGGAAGTTCGGCCTTAGTCTACTCTCTGAGACTTGTATTAATAAAAGAAAAGTACAAGTGAAGGGGACTAATGCCCAAGGGACACCCCGAATCCCACAAAGTAAAGGTGGATTTTATAGAGTTTAGATGGCATTACAAAGAAGGTTAATTGCCCACTTTATGCGGGGCCCACTTGGGTTTAAGCTTGTTGTTGATCAGAAGGAGCACTTGATGATGTTTAAAGGGGGGAGATTCTTTACAGTTAGCAATTCTTTTGCCAAGGAGGAACATGGATTTCTCAATTGACCACTCTTTGGGGGAGCCCCCAAAGTTGTAAGCACATCTTTCTCGCCAGATCTTCCATAGGACCTACCCATTGATGGCGTTCCAGAGAGCCACAGAGCAATCGATCGCTTCTCCCAGCAGAGCTTGTTTTCAGCTGATCTGTTTCTGAATTCTAATTTTCATTCCGACAATCTGCCAGAGCTTGTTGGAGTAGGGACAAGTAAAGACGATGTGAGCAACATCTTCAATGGACCGGTAGCAGTGCTAAAACCAAGAAGGCACCCCACAAATTTTCCTTTCCATTTCTTGATTTCTTCCTTTTTCTTCGTGGAAGATCTTACAAAGCTTACATGAAGTTATAGAGGAGGTTGATAAACCATGTGGAGCCCACTTGGTTTTAAGCTTATTGTTGACATACTGTAGCTCTTTGAGATGTCTGAAGGGGGGGGGGGGTTTCTTACAGTTAGCAATTCTTTTGCAGAGAAGGAATAGGGACTTCTCGATCGACCACTCCTTGGGGGTATTGCCAAAGTTGTGAGCGCATCTTTCCCACCAAATCTTCCAAAGGATCTCTCCCCTGATCGCATTTCACAATGTCGTAGAGCAATCGATCGCTTCACCAATGAGGGCTTGCTTCTAATTGATTTGTTCTTGGAGCCCCAGAGAACGACCAAGGACCCTCTATAACCGAAGGGATTTAGGGCAAGCAAAGAACAAGTGACCAATATCCTCTTTACTACGGCAACATCGCTTGCACCAGGGTGGAACACCACAAATCTTGTTAGCTTTTGCATTGGTCCATATTCCATGGTGTAAAATTTTCCATAGGAGGATCGACTTTTTGTTTTCAATGAGAGGGTGCCAGATATACATAGATTTCATATCCCATCAAAGTCGCGTCCAGTTGAGACACCATTTATTGTTGAGACTGTTGTGAATGTCATTGCGAGCTTTGACATATGGAAGCTTGGAGAGGCGATTACCATTATACCATTTAAGGCCCAGTAGGTTCGAAGCATCTTGTCCCATAAGTAGTCGGATTTTAGAGCGGTCCCAAGCATGGCATCTACTAAATAAAATATTCCATTCCTCGTAGGTGAACGCAACACTAGGATCAAGGTCCTCAAAGTCCACCCACCTATTCGTGTCCTGTTTCCAGAGGTGCTTCCATTGTTTGAATCCCTTATTCCAGAGTCTCTTGGCACTTAAGACATTCCAAGGCTCCACATTTCTCATGCCTTGGATCGAGAACCAGATAGAGTCATTTTGTCTTATACTTGCAGCCCACTACCAATCTTCACTGATTTTGATGTGAGGTTTGAATCTGTTCCAACTCATCCACAAGGATCTTACCAAGATCGATCCTTTGGGTGAGACCAGAATCAGAGAGAATAAGAGGGTGAGGATGTCGAGGTTTTTCCATCTAGGGTATCCACCAGAGTAATCGCATTCGTGTTTTTGAAAATTAATGTAGCCCAAGAGGAATCTTTGTTGCACCATGCCTTAATCATCCACTTTGCCGCAAGTTTATTGACCATGCTGCCAATGTCCATAATACCCAGACCTCCACTCTCCTTTCGGTTAGTGCATATGGACCATTTGATTTTAGGCACTCCCATCCTGTTATGGTCCCCAATCCAAAGAAAGTTCCTACAAGTAATTTCCAATTTGGGTAATTCTTGATCCTTCAGTCTCCAGCAAGAAAGAAAGTATATGATTGAGGATATGAGGAACGTGTTGATCACCATGGCCCAACCAACAAGATTAATTTCCAAACCCCTCCAATAGTTAAGTTTATTATTACGTATGGCGAGGATCCAAGCCCACCTTTGTTCCAGAGTAACAATGAATCCCATGGGGATACCAAGAATGCGAATGACCTAACCTGATTGAATGCTTTGGCATCCCTGCACAGTGAGGATATTGGGTTGATTCCCTTTGATAGCCCTAAACATAGCCTTGGAATGGTTAATTATGGACCCAAAGGACTCACAAAAAGTGTCGAGGCACCACCAAAAGGTTTCCAGGTTGGTATCTTCATTGTGAACAAAGGCATTCGTGTCATCCGCAAATAGCCTCATGGTCATTTGCCCAGAGTTGTGTGGAAAAGTGATGCCTCTTATGCAACCAAGATCCATCTGTGGTGATGGCAAAGAGCAGCGGAGCCAACGGGCAACCTTTCCTGATTGATCGTTTCAGTTTGATTACCTTTGAAAGTTGCCCATTGACATTGACTTTGGTCGAAGCATTACCAAGGAGAGTGGAGATCATCCTCAGGAATCTCTGACTACACCCGAGGTCTTTTAGCAATCGTAAAATATAGTCCCATTCCAATCTGTCGTAGGCTTTGTCAAAGTCAATGTTGAGGAAGACAATGTCCTGATTAGATTCTTCAGCGAAATCCAGACCTTCCCAGATATCAATGATGGCTTCCAATATTGACCTTCCCTTAATGAAGCCTTTTTGGTCTTTGCTAAGCCACTGGTCTAAATGGTAGGATATCTTGTTGGCAATGACTTTACCAAGAATCTTGTATACGGTTTGAAGCATTGTGATAGGTCTCCAGTTTTCAATTCTATTCCTCTCCCCTTTTTTATGAATAAGTTTGATGATGCCATTGTTGAGAGAAGCGGGAAGGGCACCAAAATCAAGTGTCTCAAGCCAAACAAGACGCAAGGGGGTGGCCACCACATATTTGAACGGTTTAAAGAACTCATTAGTGAGCCCATCAAGCCCTGGGCTCTTGTCATTCGAAAGAAAATCAATAACTTCAAGGATATCTTGTTTAGAAATGGTGGCATCAAGCAGAGTGCTCAAGTTGCATGGGATTCTATGCAAGGAAGTACAAGAGATGGTGGCCATGCAATCCTGCCTATGGGGGGAGAGGGGACATGCACCACCCAAGAAACTCGTGAAGTGTGCTTCTATAATGCCAATGTTCTCTTCCTCTGTCTTACATTCCACCCCATTCTTGTCAAGCAGTAGTGGGATCTCGTCTCTAATTTGTTTTCTTTTGAGAATATTGCACATCTCTTTGGAAGGTCTATCTGCCTTACTGGCCCACCATTCCTTAAAATAAATTTGAAGATTTTTCCTTTTGATCTCCTCCTCGTACCTTAATCTTCCTCTGATATTTTGGAGTCCCTTCTGAGATTGAATCTTCTCTTTATTAACTTCTTCTTCGAGTCTCGGGAGCCTGCGATCTAGGTTTTCTCTACGTCTTCGGTAGATGGTTTCGAGAACCTTCGTGGTCCTAATCAAGATCTGATGAGAATTTTCCACTGCATTTCTTCAACACTTGGCTAGAGAGGTGTAGACGACGAAGGCATCAAGCCAAGCATTAATGATTTCTTGATGGATTGAGAAGACAAACAGACTAGCATGAAACCAAGGTGCCTTGTGACTTGAGGTCGATACATTGCGTTGGGGTGGGAGTACCTCATTGATGGACAAGATTCTGCGAAATGTAGCTTCTATCGAGTCTTGCTTTCCTCAAGTCCTCACCCGATTGAAGATTGGACCAAGAAAAACCATTCGAGTCCTTGACTTCGACCAGATCCAAAAACAGTTTGGTTTGGTCCCATGTATCTTTCTCCTGTCCATCAATGATGCGGCCCTTGTTGCTTCACCTATCTTCCATCATATTGAAGACACCGCAAATCATGACATTATGAGAAAACAAGTCCAAGGAGGACATGGTATCGATCCTCACAGCATCCTCATTTGGAGCATACATAGAGATTAGGGAGAATTGAAAGGGGGTGCTGAATGTAATTGCCATCCACCTATGATTTCTATCTTCATTGGTGTAGTCAAGCTTATTAACCCAAAAGTGATTGATACCAATGGTAGCTCCACCAGAACCATGCTAATGGGTTATGGAATACCACACATGGGACTAAGAGATGCCCTTAGGTCTTTTTTGAAGGTCTTCTCCTTCAATTTCAATCTCCTGAAGACAAATGAAATCTGGGTTTAAGCTTATGTCACGAAGCCATTGACCAATAATGGTGGCTCTTGTGGGGTGAGTTAGCCCCCTAGAGTTTAGTGAAGGGATGATCATTTTCTTGCAGTTCCCTCATTTCGAGGGTGGGACTTCTCTTTTTTCCTCTTGGAGTCTTCTTTCTTTCTTGAGGGGGGATGGTCCCAACCATGCGGCTTTGATTTAAGGGGGTTTTCAAGGGCATACCTGCCAATTGTTTCCCCTTGCAGGAAGCCTCCTGTGGGGGAGATGGAGAAGCCATTTCTGGTATTGTTGTTCCGATGATGGAACTTTCACTTTCCATATTGTCCTCATTACTTGATCGATCTCATTAGAGGGGGGCCACTCCAACAGTAAGTTACTTGTGCCTACAAAGTCCTCAATCCCTCCCGGATAATCAAGCTCATTAACCTCCTTCTTGAGGTTGCAGTATAAGTTATTGAGTGACTTTTCTGGTGTGTGGGTCTTCTCTGAACGTCTCCTTGGACTTGAGATTCTCCTAGGGCTAGCTTTCCTTCTTCTTCTAACCTCTGTAAACCCTTCTGAGCTGTTTTCTGGGATTTGGTCATCCTTGTCTTTCTCTTCAAAGGTTGGGCCAACCTGCTTCCCGTTGAGTGTTTGGGCTTTGCTGGCTGTTTCTTTCTTATTCTTCTGCTTCAGGGGGCAATCTTTAATTGTATGGCCTTGTTGACCACATTGAAAGCAAGCATTGGGTAAGTTTTTAAAAGTGATCTCCTGAATCCAAGATTCCCCTTCACCCAAGTCGACAATAATTTTCGAGGGGAGAGGCTTGCTAAGATCTGCCTCCACACACGTTTGAAGATGCCAACAAGGATTAAATGCATGTTTTGTGCCCTCATATATGAGACCCCCAACATCTCCGTGCGAGGCAAGAGACTTGCCAATCGGAGAGACAATATCCCACAAAAAGTCGTAAAGGAAGTAAGGGAGATTGGGGAGCTCAACCTAGAGAGGGTACCGAAGGGGTTTAGAGTTGTTGGGCATGAAATTGGGGGCCCATTTGAAGAGGCACAGAGTGGCACACCCGACTTGCCAAAACCCGACACTGAGGGCCTGGAGTACCATTTCTTCGTTCTCAAAAACTAGCAAGAGGTGTCTGGCTAGAAGGAATTGGCACTTACTCACTACTATGCCATGAGGGAACCACTCTTTGCGAAACCACTGGTGCACAAAATCCAATGGGGGCCTGGGATTGAACAACTAGCTGACGAGGCAAGTTCTCTTGCCTTCTTCTTGCATTGAAAGGATCGCCTCATGATTAAGAGCAACCTGAGGGGCCACCATGGTCTCTGAGGAACTAGGGGCAACATCCGCTTCACTAGTGATAACTGGAGGTAAATTACTGATAACAAGGGAAGGGACCCTGGCATCCATAGAGGCGTCCACAAGGAGAACGGAGCTATGTCTTCTTATATCCACGTCGAAATGCCCACGCATCATAGCCCGAGCTCCAAAAGGCCGAGAAGAAGAAGAACCCATGAACAATGGACTTAGTTCCTTTGTATCCTTCGAATTTCTTTGAGTTCAAGCTGCGAGTAAAAGCTTCATGTCCATTGTCAGCGTCCATCGTCGGCTACACCATCGAGGAAGTTCCAACCTTCTTGGAAGTCCAAGAAGTGAGAATTTACAATTAAGCTTCACTTAAAAGAGCTAAAATGCCCAAGTAAAAGGATGTATCGATGAAACTGATTGCTTCTTCCATGCACACAAGACATAATGAGAATCGCTTTGGCTAGCAAATTGGATTAACCACAACCCTATGGTTTTAGAGGAGAACAAAGATGCTCCGCAACACACACACACACACAGAAGAAACTGAGGTAAGTACAAGGGTCGAATTCGAGTTGATGAATGAACAAGGGTCGATTGCGTCTTGAAGAAAGGGTGCACAAAGGAGAAGAACGTGTAAAGCTTTGCTCATGCATTTAGATGGAGGAACTCAAAGAGCAAGAAGTTTTATGTCAAAAGATTCAAAAAGTCCATCTTTTCAAGTATGCTTTTGTCAATCATTGATCAGTCAATCGTGGCTCTATCAATCGTGCCCATCAGTCAGTCGTGATGGATTCATGTCCTCTGAGTCATATGGATAGACGATCGCGAGCAAGAAAGACAGGAAGCACTCAGAGTTGGCTATCGCCACGTTGCATTCTGGCCTTCACGACAACAAATAGCCTCCATCCTTTGCATTCTGAAATTCACGACAATAGATTTATCTCTGATTTCTCGATATATTTGTCAGTCACGCCCTCTAGTTCGTCGTGATTAATCCTCCTCGTGATTGACATGCAATCAATCGTGGCCGCCAGTAGGTCGCGATAGATTCCAGTCAGTCGTGCTTGCCAGTCAGCCGTTAGGGAGTTTCACGACCTGGATCGATAACTACAGTGTACATTATTTTGCATCACAAATTGTGCAATCATAGAGTAGCCCGTACTATCGTAAAGAAAAGCGCAGATGTGTCCGAGTTCGCTGGCCTAGTGGTTGGGCCTCTCACCTCTTGAGGCGGGGGCGAGGGTTCAATCCCTGGCAGCAATATGTAAGGGACATGTAATCTGAAAAGATGTTGCATTGTGGCTGAGTGTCATCGTTTGTCTATCCCTGCTGTAGTGTTGACCGCAGTTTAACCCAGTCTTGTAAACCCCTGTTCTTGTGGGATAAGGGGGGTCCCATGGGTACTATGCCCTTCTTGTACAATTGCAATTTCAAAGTTAAAGTTCGGGGGAGTAGGCCTCAGTCGAACCTCCATTTAAAAAAAAAAGCACAGATGTGTTTCTACAAATAGAGCGGTGAGGAAAGACTCAAGGGTGAGGGTTCAATTCTTCTCTAGGATAGGATAGTTGTGGCCCCAGGCCATCGTATTGCCTTTGGACATAGTTAAACCAGTTGCCTTCAAGAAATCCTTTTCAAGCGTCATCTTCACGCAATCTAATCCTTGCTTTGTGGCATACGAGGGACATTGATACCATGCCCCTTCACCTGTAAAAAATATTTTTTTCAATCTAATTCAAGCTATGAAGGAGATTAGGCTTTGGCCGCACTTTCTTTTAGAAAAAGATCAGGTTCCTATCTGTCCAACAATGTTATCTCAAACTGGTGAATCATTAGCCTTTTTTTGGTGGGGAGGTCGGATTGGATGGGTGTGAGTCTAAGTCATGTTGGTTGTATTAGTAGGACACTCCTCATTACATGTTATGATGAGATGTAAAATCATTTCCCTTTGGGAAATCGCTAGTCCCTGCTCTTGTCAGACTATTCCTAGTGGCAAAGGTTATGCTCAAAACTTGTTGCCTACATTTGCACGACATTCTTCATCACATGATATGATGAGATGTCAAACCAGAACCCTTTGGAGAATCATTGGAGTTTTCCCTCATTGGATTATCTTCAATGGCAAGGCCGTGTGCGTTGTGACAAGACCCACTTCAACTCAAATCAGTCTCCTCATCTAGCCTTAAGGCTATCCCTACACAGTTCCTCCCCTTAGCAGGCCTAGTAGGTACAAAGCATTCTACCCTTGATTGTGTCGGCTTCAAGGATCTCATGGGTACTTTGCCTTTCACAATTGTACTTTCAATTAAGCATAAGCATTTGGGGAGTCCCATGGTACTATGCCCTTCGCAAATTAATTAATCCAAGCTTTTAGGAAGAGTAGACTACAAGATGAAACTTTCTTTATGGAAAGAACATGTTCCTCTTGCACCAACATCCTCCATAGTAGTTCCTCTATGTCATTCCTTACCACACGAATGGAATCTCCACGTAGAGCAAGTTTTTGAGGAACAAACTTTTAATTAGCGAATAATTTGACATTAAATCTATGGGTGTGAGATGAGTAATAGGGATTCTCTACCCAACCATGCAACCTTCCCCATGACATTCAATTTTTCCTATAGATTTCCATACTCGCTTTTTATCCGTCTCAAGACTACACCACCCCTTTGATGTGTGGCCATTAAAATTCAAGTGCTCTTTCACATTATAACATTTCCTAGCCTTTAAGTAGATTCTTATCCTCAAAAATGGTACTAGAAGATGTAATAGAAGACATGACAATAGTTTCTCCCACTGAACCCTATATTACTAAGCGATGATACTATTTTTTTATTAAAAAAAAGACGATTCATCGCATAAGTGATGCATAGCGTCGCTTATGCGACGCTAAAAATATGCATCGTAAAGAGCATCGCTAGCCAGCGACGCTTTTAATGATGTTGGCAAACTGCTTGCGATGCTCAAGCATCGCATATAGGATATCTTGATATTCCAGAGCATTGCATAAGCAATGCTCTGGAATGTTTAAAAAAAAATTTGATTTCTCTTGACACATTTGTGTCGGGATTAGGATGTGAGAGAGAGAGAGAGAGAGAAAATAGACCTTCATTTATAGTACCCTTTAGATACTTTAAGATCCTCTTGTAAGCTTCCATTTGAGGTTTTCTTGATGTATGAAAAATTTGACGTAATGTACTTACTCCATAGCATATGTCCACTCTTGTTAGGTTGCATAATTGAGACTCCCAACAAGCCTTTGATAACATATAGTGTATTCAAGTAGTTCTTCCTCATGAGAAATGAGTTTGTGATTGAGTTCCATGGGTGTACCTACAACTTTAGTGTTTCTCCATCTTGAGTTTAACCAACATATCATGAATGTACTTCCTCTGAATAATAAAGACACCAGAATCTGAATGTACAAGTTCTAATCCAAGAAAGTATGTTGTTGTTCTAGTACTCCTTTGGGAATCCTAGACCTTCACCACCTTGCATGGAAGCAAGGAAGGCTCAAGAAACACTCTCCTCTCATCCAACCCAATGTCCAACATGCCCATGCCATTGGCCATCAGCCCTAGGCTATGCCACATGCCCATGTCGAAATGGAGAGAAGGTTGTCAAGGATCCTTTTCACATAGGTAAAATGCTAGAAATGCAACTACTCTACTCAAACATCAAAGGAGTGACAATCATGGACACACACACACACCTCACTCTCTCACACTCACTACAAAGACAAGATACAAAAATGTACAAAGCCTAGGAGTAAAAGGGAGCTCTTCCATTAAAAAGATATATGCATGAGGAACACGTCGAACCAACAACCACCTTCTTTACAAAAATGAAGCTCTATATATAGGCTAAGCACATTTACCCATGTGATCCTTTTGACTAGTCAAATGGGAATAGCTCTCACTAACATACCTCTAGGAGATTCCAAAATCTCTTTTGTAAGAAACAAATCCCCATAAAGGACATGCATGGTATTTTCATGTGTGATCTCCTAGATGTGTGCAAAATGTGGGGTATTTTACAAGGATTCTCTACCATAGTGTTAGAGAAATATTCAAAAAAGGCAAGGAGACTGCTCGCCAACAAATAGTTAGTTAGTTAAATAAATGGATAGATATATAGATAGATAGATAGATAGTTAGATAGATAGATAGATAGATAGATAGATAAATAGATAGATAGATAGATAGATAGATAGATAGATAGATAGATAGATAGATAGATAGATAGATAGATAGATAGATAGATAGGTAGAATATCAAGATACATATATAGATAGATAGATAGATAGATAGATAGATAGATAGATAGATAGATAGATAGATAGATAGATAGATAGATAGATAGATAGAAAGGTGGATAGAGAGACAGAGAGACATACAAATAGATAGATAGATAGATAGATAGATAGATAGATAGATAGATAGATAGATAGATAGATAGATAGATAGATAGATAGATAGATAGATAGATAGATAGATAGATGGATGGATGGATAGATAGATATATAGATAGATCAATAGATCGATAGATAGATAGATAATTGGATAAACAAATAGAAAGAAAGGAAGAAAGAAAGAAAGAAAGAAAGAAAGAAAGAAAGAAAGAAAGATAGATAGATAGATAGATAGATAGATAGATAGATAGATACATAGATATGTAGATAGATATGTAGCCAAATAGATAGATAAATAAATATATAGATAGACAGATAAATAGATAGATAGATAGATAGATAGATAGATAGATAGATAGATAGATAGATAGAAAGAAATATAGATAGATAGATAGATAGATAGATAGATAGATAAATCGATAGATAGATAGATAGATAGATAGATGCATAGATAGATAGATAGATAGATAGAAAGGAAGAAAGAAAGATAGACAAATAGATAGATAGGAATATATATATATATATATATATATATATATATATATAGCCCAAGGCCGTGCGCGAGCTGCAGACAATTCCTAATCACTGAGCGGCTGATTACTTGTCAGGAAAAATTTCTCTGCCTTCATTCACTTCAGAGAGCGCAGCGCTGCGCCATCGTTGGCCCTGAAACTGATGCTCCCTCTCCGACCGCCGGTTGGCTAGGGGATCTCCCTGGTCCTCGGTTGGTCGGGGGGGGGGGTAATCCTTCTTTAATCGTGTTTGTACCTTGAGCTGTAAAGCTACAAGGTTTTGGCAACGCTCAGATGTGACTGCTCTTAGGTGACGCCAGACGTTCTTTTTCTCTCTCTAGACTGCAAGGATTCGGCGGCACCTTAAATGAAGACTTTGCTTGCATTGACAACTTCTACTTCGTTTAATGTGCGCATGGGAAGAGCTGAGACACTCTCACAGCTTGTACTCTGGGGCTTAAATCGATGATGTTAGCCTCCACGCCTCACCATGAGCTCTCAGAACAGACGCAGGTTGCATAGTACTTGATGAATTTGAATTTTCTATTATAGCTTCAAGAAGATTGCCTGCACATGAATCAAGAAACACTACAAGTACTTGAAAAAGAACTTGGCTCTGATTACCACTGTTGTGAAAACTTCTTCCTAGAGTATAGCATCCACCAGAGAGTGAGTGTGTACGTATCCACCCATCCAACTCCACCCATATATATACCAAAGGTCCAAGAGTTGCATGCCTTAATTTTTAGCCATGTGTCCTACCAAGTGTCCTTCATGTGGACACTTTCCAAAGAGAATCACATGGCTTCTATTTCAATTGAAGTCACGTACGAGTCAAGGTGTCCCTTGGGAGAAGCTTCTCCCAAGACTAAGGTTTTATTCCCTTAGGTTAATTATTCCTAAGGTAACAAACCCTTCAATTGAGACTTCTATGAAATAAAACTTCAAGGGTTAAATCCAAGAAACATAGGTTCCTTTTGGAGGGTCTAACCCATGATTTATACAACAGATAGATAGATAGATAGATAGATAGATAGATAGATAGATAGATAGATAGATAGATAGATAGATAGATAGATAGATAGATAGATAGATAGATAGATAGATAGATAGGTAGATAGGTAGAAGAACTTTATATCCACATCCTTGCACAAAACTTTTTCTCGAACATAATGATAATGCACTTCTATGTGCTTACTTCGTGCATGAAACATTGGATTGTTTGTCAAGTGAATGCTTGACATGTTGTCATCATAAATTGAAATGGTCTCCACCTGCACATCAAGATCAGCCAAGAGCTTCTTAATCCACATAGCTTCACAAGTTGCAAAGGCTAATCCTCTATATTCAGCTTCCATAGATGATAGTACAACAGTAGGTTGCTTCTTCGAGCTCCATGTGATAGGTTTGCTACCTATCATGAACACATAACCTGAAGTGGATCTTCTATCTTCCTTAGAACCAGCCCAATCAGCATCACTGAAGCCTTTTACCTGCAATTCTTCATTATATCTATAAAACAAGGCATGATTGATTGTGTGCTTCACATATCTTAGCACTCATTTGGCTGAATTTAAATGCTCACTTGTTGGAGCTTGCATAAATTGAGAAAGAACTCCAACAATATAACACAAATTTGGTCTTGTCATCATAGCATAGATCAATGAACCTATAATACTCGTGTATGTAGTTACATCATGTAACTTCTCGCCATCATTTGAGCTTAGCTTCACATTTGTGTCCATAGGTTGAGTGAGTGGTTTGCATTCACTCATTCCAAATCTGAAAAGAACATCCAAAAAATACTTTCTTTGCATCAAGTAGATGCCATCTTTCCCATAGACTATCTCAATGCCTAAAAAGTATTTGAGCTCAGCAAGATTTGAAATTTTAAACTCCTTACCGAGTTTTCTTTTTATCTCTTGTATTCCTGCAACATTACTTCCTCTTATGATGAGATCATCAACGTATATGCAAATATATACCTGCTTTCCTTCTTCTTTCTTCATGTACAGAGAGGGATCTGCACTACTTGGACTATACCCACACCTTGTGAGATACTCCACCAATCTTTGATTCCAAGCACGTGGTGCTTGCTTCAGCCCATGCAAAGCTTTCTTCAATCTACAAACAAAATCTAGATGCTTTTTATCTTCAAATCCAATCGATTGACGCATGTATACCTCTTTTGGAAGTTCACCATTGAGGAAAGCATTTTTTATGTCAAGTTGTTACAATGGCCATCTCCTTGTTGCGCTCACTACAATCAAGGTTCTAATTGTTCCCATCTTTGCAACCGGGCTGAAAGTCTCTTCATAGTCCATGCCGTGAGTTTGCTTGAATCTTTTGCTACTAGTCTAGCTTTATGCCTTGCAAGAGAACCATCAACATTCTCTTTATTTTAAACACCCATTTATTTGGAACAATATTCATACCTTCAGCCCTTGGAACTAGCTCCCATGTGTGATTGTCCTTGAGAGCTTTTATCTCTTCTTGCATAGCTTCTTGCCATGGTTTTTGTGTACAGGCTTCTTCATATGCATCCGGTTCTTTATCTTTGACCACCTGTGTCATATATGCAAAATGCTTTGCAATAAAACTATCATAGCTCAGCCTTTGAATTGGATACCTTCCCATTGAAGACCTCCTTTCTTTTCCTTTTGAATATTGCTTCTTCAACCGGTTCAGCTTTACCTTTGGTGTAATCACCTCTTCATACTCTTCTTCACTTGCATTTGAATCACTATTTTGGGCAGCACTTTCAGCTTCAAATCTCTCATAAGGTGATGTTGGTGATGAGGAATGACTTCTTAGTCTCCCCTTCCATGTTGAGCTTTCTCCAAGTAATGTAGAAGCTTTTGGACCTGACATTTGAGTGCTTGTTTGCTAAAACTCTTCTTGGACAACACCTCCATCATCTTCGCAATCTTCTTCAAGAATCTTCTCTTTCCCTTTGTCTCCAAACCATGGTCTTAGCTCATCAAATACCACATCTTGTGAGACTCGTAGCTCCTTTGTCACCGGATTGTAGCACCTGTATCCCTTTTGCTCCGATTAATATCCAATGAAAATACATTTTTCTGAATTTGCCTCCATCTTTGTCCTTAGTTCTTGAGGGATGTGAACATAACACACACATCCAAAAACTTTGAGATGTGTAAGGTCAGGTTTCTTATCGGAATAAACCTCCTCGGGAGTTAGATTATGCACTCCAGCCGTTGTACACTTGTTCATCAAATAAACAGCCGTACTAGTTGCTTCAGCCCAATATTTTAGTGGCATCTTCATCTCATTGAGCATGCATCTTGCAACTTCTATGATATGTCTATTCTTCCTTTCAGCTATTCCATTTTGTTGAGGCGTGTACCTACATGTAAATTGTCGCTTGATGCCATTTTCATGAAGAAAATCTGAAAATTCTTTGGAGAAATATTCTCCTCCTCGATCGGACCTCAAGGTCTGTATATAGCATCCTATTTCCTTTTCTACCTATGCTTTAAATCTCTTGAACATGGAGAACACATCTGATTTTTGTTTTATGGAAAAAATCCATACTTTTCTTGAATGATCATCAAGAAAAGTGATAAAATATCTAAAATCAGCCACTGATGGTTGTTGTCATGGTCCCCACACATCCGTGTGTATCAAATTGAGGACTTCTTTGCCACATAGTTGCTCTTCTTGAATGGTTGTCGAGTTTTCTTTCCTAGTTGGCATGCTTCTCAAAACTCATGTAGTCCAACATCATTGAAACTTGGAAGACCTCTTACCACTTCATGATTGCTCATGTCGTTGAGCTTGGGAATGTTGATATGTCCAAACCTTTTGTGTAACAAATCGATTTCAACAATCCTCTTGTTTCCAAACTGAATATACATCACCTTTCTATGTGGTTGTTGAATGTTCAAAGTGAACATCCTACCTTCTTCCCTTCCTTGAGCAATGACCTTGAATCCTTCTTTTGGATTCTTTATAAAGCAGCCTTTTTCATTGAAGATAACATGATATCCTTTCTCTACCATTTGTCCTACTGAAATCAAATTCTTTGCAATAGTAGGAACATGAAGAACATCAGCCAATACCTTCTTATCTCCAAGCTTGATATCTCCAACATGCTCAATTGCATGTTGAGTTTCATCACCGGTCTCCACACATCCTTTTCCACTTGGAGCTTGTAGTGTTGTGAATAAATCTCCTTGGTATGTCATATGGTTGTTGCAACCTGAAGCTATGAACCATTTTTTATCATCAGTTCTCGAGTTGTTGTACTCATGCTTCATGGCAAGCATGGCGATGTACTCTATAATAAAGTAAGTCTATGGTCTAGGGATCCGACTGCTTCAGATAGATCTAAAATTGGATACAGTTTGGTCACTCATCTATAGAACCAAAGATCTCAAGAATAGACTCAAGCATAAGTTCATATTCAAGTGATCCACTTAGCCTAGTGGTTAAGTCTCATGGTTATGAAGGAGGAGGTCTTGGGTTCAATCCCCATGGGGTGTATGGGGAGAGAATTTTTCCTAAAGAGCTCTAGAGCCTTCTAACTCAAGTTAACATGAGTTAACTTGAGTCCAGGGAGACATAAGTCGAGAGGTGAGTACAACCACCACTAGTGGACTCTAGTGGTAGATATGAAAGGAGTGGAGGAGATTGCACATGCACTTGTGGACTCTAGTTACATTTGTGGTCCTCGTTGATTCAAGCAGCTATATATACAAGCAGAAGGTTGGGAGGAGAGTCATCTCTCTAGCACGTGGTGGTCATAATTTCCTAGTTTATTGCATTTGTATCAGAGCACTAGGCAAGCTTTCATGGTGACCTTGGAGGTTCATCATCATCTTCTCTGATGTAGAGCTTTAGTGGAGATCTTGGTGAGACCTTTCATCATCATTATATTCTTCATATGTCATACATTTAGGATCGATTTTCATATGCATGTGCATCTCTCTCCACCCGAGACTGCGTATAGCTTTGTATCTTCAATGTTACTGTCGTGAATTCTTCCGTGTAGAAAAATAGATATAGTTCATCATATGCACGCGGATGGAGATGCCCAAATTCAAACTCACAACCTTGACGAAGAGAGGGTTGTCCTCTATCCAAGGTGACAAGCCACCTTCGTGAATGTATAGCGATACAATTCTCTACAGACGCTCTGTCAATTGGCGCTGCTGAAGCTTCCATATCAGGACAAAAAGGAGATAATTAGACATCAATTGCAGTAGTGGCACGCATGGTGCTCAAACCTGTGACCTCCCGCTCGTGGGGTCTTTCCCTTATCCAAGAAAGAATAGCTCTTGCGTGAGAAAGTTCTCCAGAAAACAATTTTATAGCTGTTTGTCGGGTGCTGTAGTAGCCTAAAGATCAGTTCAAAAAGGAGAAGGACTTGAGACGAAGGTCGACGGGATTTGAACCAACGAGCTTGATGTGTGGAGGTGTCCGTTCTATCCACAGCAGCAAGGCGATTTGCTCCTTCATTTCTTATTATATTTACATGTACTCAAAGCCTTTTCATGGCTCATGGGCAGACCAATCAATGATGAAGCACAACCCATGCGCTCATAGCCGTTCAGTGTGAGAGGAGAAGCTCCAATCACGAGCGAGAAGAGAGCAAGGGAGTTCCATCTACAGTGAATATTTTTCTTCAATTTCTTTAAGTATTCAACGGAGTACATACACATATCGTTCTTGGAGCTTGTAAATTAAGTGAACAGGAGATTCTTTTATCAAGGACATGTTGGGAAACTCATGAAGCTCAAGAGGATGGAAAGTTGGCTCCTCACAAGGATTAGAGGATGGATGAAGCTATGATCAAAGCTAAGTATTCTCCAGTTTCTACTTGGCCTTAATGCTTGATTTATCTTATTTTCATTATTCTACACTTAATCCTAGATGCAGCCAGGATTTCAACTGATTAAGTCTAGATTATGATAATGAAGCAATCCATTTCTCATTCCAAGCATTAGTTTGCATTAAGGAAAGACTTGGTTTAAAAAAGGATCCTTGTGCATCAAAGAATGTATTTTGGTAGTTTAATTCCAGATTTCCTTTCCATTGAGTAAGCTTTTTATTGCACCTCAAGGATATGTTTTTATATCATAGTGAATTAGGACAAAGGAAAGGATATACATGCATCAAGATTGCATGATATACATTCTTAGTACAAGGAAAAGTCATGCATCAAGCTCATGCATGATTGTTGCATTAATTTTTTGGACATACAAAGAACATGCATGCATACACATGTGAGCCTACGGATTTGCATGAAGATACATGCATTTGCATGATAGAACGGGATGTTGTTTGCAAGTAGATATGAAAATGTACTCTCTTAGTATTTAGCTTACTTTATAAAGCTCACGGTTTGACATTACGGAAGACAGAGGAATAGTTAGTTGCAAACACATGTAAGTTCTAGTTTGCAGCTCAAGTAATTAGTTGATTCCTTCCCAAGTTGATACTTCACTATCGAAGACAAATATTTAATGATAATTAAGTATGTTTGATGTCTTACTAGGTATAAGTAGGCACTAGGAAAAAGTTAAGTATTAAATTTTCTTGATGACCAAGCAAATTTAATTACTTGCAAACCTTTTGCGATGTATGATGACTCTAAGTCTCGGATGTACTTAGGGAGTCATGAAGATAAGCTTCTAATGATTTCTCTAAGTATAGGTCATATTTAGGAAGTCATGCAGATAAGCTTTAGTTGATTAGTTACGTAATTTATGTAACTTCTCAAGCATCTCAAGATTGGATGATAACTTTAGCTATGTTTCCAAGTTCCATGAGCACTCTTCGATTCCATGGAACTCACTAACCAAATTGATGAACTTAAATACAAATTGAACTTTGAAGTTCAATAGATTTGTGTTTTGTTCATGTTTTGCATCTCTGGTAATGATGCATAGGGCCATGAAAACATGGAAATATGTTCTATAGTTGCATCTCTGGTAAATGATGCAACTAGTTAAGCAATATTTAGGAAATAAGATAAGTTCCTAAGGACTTGAAGCAAGTGTGAACTTTTCCTAAATAAGCTATAAAGTTCAAAATTATGTGTTCATAGTAGCATTACTATTGGATCAATCATCAATAGATGCTTGGAGTTCAAACATAATTTTGATTGGTGAAATATGTTTAAAGTACTCTAGTAACATCTAAAGATTGACCAATAATAATGAATCTTGTATCAAACTCAAGAATAGGAGTCAATATCACATAAATGAAAGTTCAAACTTAAACTTTCATAGTGACATGGGAAACCATATCCAAAGGGTGATATTTAGTCTCTAGTTTGATACTCAAGAAATGGATACAATTGAATAAATAAACTTTCTGAATATTGTTTGAAAGAATTTCTTTCAAATATCCTTCCAACATTGCAAAAGATTCCAAAATGAATCATTTGCTCAAGATATTTGATTCCCTAGAAGGAATCTCAAGTCTTTGAAGAATAACATTCTTCCAAGTATTGAGAATGAAGTTCTTTATACTCTTTAGTCAGTAAGTAGTTCCCTAGCAATTCCAAACCTCAAGTATTGGTACTTAAGTCTGAATAGTGATATAACTTAGAGGTATATCAAAGATTCTTAGCTATGGAATCAGAAAGGCATTAGTGTATGTTGGGACTTAAGTTAGGAAAAGATCTCTAAAAAATCTTGCAAGTAAGCCAAAAAGCTTAGAAAAGCTCAAGAGATCTTAATGATAAAGATAAAGTCTTTATTACTATCGCATGATCAACAAGACTTGATCAATCTTGGCCATGGTTGTCCAAGATAATTGGGATTGGAACTATTGTGAAGTTTGCCCAAGTATTGGCAATCGAAATAGTAAGTTGTTCCAAGTTTGAATAGAGTAAATATTCCAAGTATGTAGTCTACAACCGTGTCAATGGTAATTAAGTTTGTGGAAGGTAAAACATAATGTTTGCCTATCCTTAAAGGGATTTTGGTACAAATCCAAAAAGCATGCACAGATGCTTAAGACTTAGGCAGTAGAAAGATTCTTATAAAGTCCCCGAAGTAGGCACCTAAAGCATCAATAAGAAAGGAATCTAAAGACAAGAAGTCAACAGCTCTTGTCACTACAAATTGGTTAAGGATAAACCAATTGAACTTGAATCTATGAAAATTCAAGTACTTGGAATTTGGATTGGTTTTCATTTTGAAAACCCTAGCAAAGAAGGATGGATGTTCCATCAAAAGGTTCTCAAGTTCTTGAAGGAAAACACAAGATTGTGAAACGATCATGTGAAGGGATCAGAACCTAGAAAATCTAGTTAGAGTTAATGCTTGAAACCACAAAATTCTCAAAAAGAAATGAAGCAAGAAGGCTCTCTAACAAGAGATGTTTTAGACTTTAGGATAATTTTCACTCACACGTCAATGTGAATATAAAATAGGGTGGTATGGGACACCAGATTTTATACTCAGATTGATGTAGGAAAGATGGTATGGGACATTGGACCGTCGGATGATAATTATCTTTTAGTCCTAGATTAGATCTTGAAGTTAGGTTTGGTCCTCAAGGAAGTTAAAACTTCAAAGAAGGAGTTTAATTCAAGAAGGATGAAAGTAGTATCTCAAGATACTTCAAGATAACTTCAAGATCAAGGAAATTGAAGATACGAAGTAAGAAACTTCTAAGATCTTCTTGAAAACACTTCAAGATAAAGTGTTGTTAACTCAGAAATATTTCATAAATTTCTGAAAGAAGTTGAACTTTAATTTTGAGTTGATCTTTCCAACCAAGGATTTGATTGACTAAGTCAAGCATCAAGTTCCTAGTGTAACTTGGTAAATTCACTCTTTTGAATCAAAGAAATGCATTCCTTGTAAGGCGTCACAAAGACTGAATGTGACTTGAACTTAGTCTCAAGTGAAGCATTGTTTGAGTAAAAACCTCATCAACTAAACGTCAGTGGGTGGACACACTGATGGTAATTGCCACACTAGTATCCTATGGTTGGATGATGTTTATGATATTCTTTGCATCTTTTTGAGAATCCAGCTTATTTCTCTTAAAGATAAAGACAATGCTTCTAATCCCTGTTGAAACAGATCTTTGAGAAGTTAAAGTCCTTGGTCATCTAGACTTTGACTCATAGCAACTTTACGTATCTTCGAGGTTTGAATTAGTTCTCCAAAGTTTTAGTTATTTCTTTCCGCTTTTCAAATCTTTTGGAACTGGCTCAGATATGGTATTTGATTCCTTTTGCAAAAGCCCAGGATTAGCTGGTTAGAACTAGATAACTAAATTAAAACATCCTAGATAGATGTTCTGTACATGAACCTTTTTCAAACATCAAAAGATGAGAAGTTCAAGATTAACTTATTCGTTTGAGTTTGCTTCAAGTTATAGCATAAGTGACTTCCTCGAGTCCAGTATACTCTGGAATAAAGAGGTTAGGAATTGTTCAATAAATTGACAATTCCCAAGAAGTTTTAGCTACAAATCTATTCTCTGAGAAATATGTCCTCAGTTGGACAAATTTCATTGTGCATTTGTATTGGGTTAGTTATAGTATGGTTGACTCTAAGAAAATGGTAACTTTCTTTTACAATTTACATAGGATTTTTTATAGGACCAAGTAGTCCTCTCGTCGGGTGAAAAAATCAAGTAACTATTGGATCAAAATAAACTATTGAACAAACATCTAAGTTAGATGTTTGGGACAACCAACCTTCAAACTCTCCAAAACAGATTCCAGTGAATCAAGAGTTCTCAAAGTCTTGCAAGGGATAAGAATCCTACCTTTGTTACTAAGTCCATGCCCAGAAATGGACTAGTAATTTGAATCAACCTAGTTCACATGTTTGTGCCTAGATCGCATATCCAGAAGCTATGAATTGGCCAGGGATGTTTCTAGATCCACCCTTATTATTCTTTCACGAGTTTGTACTTTGTCCAGTTCATCAAAGTGCAAAATGAGACAATGTTTTGAATCATTTGGGTAGGGACACCACCACAAAGATGAGACATGTTCTTCCAGTTTTAGAACATGAGGCTCGAGGGCTGCCTACAATATGCATGTAGCTCTATTTTCGAGGACGAAAATCTTTTCAAAGGGGGGAAGAATGTAATAAAGCAAGTCTATGGTCTAGGGATCCGACTGCTTCAGACAGATATGAAATTGGATACGGTTTGGTCACTTGTTTGTAGGACCAAAGATCTCAAGAATAGACTCAAGCATAAGTTCATGTGCTCTCATATTCAAGTGATCCACTTAGCCTAGTGGTTAAGTCTCATGGTTATGAAGGAGGAGGTCTTGGGTTCAATCCCCATGGGGAGCATGGGGAGAGAATTTTGCCTAAAGAGCTCTAGAGCCTTCTAACTCAAGTTAACATGAGTTAACTTGAGTCCAGGGAGACTTAAGTCAAGAGGTGAGTACAACCACCACTAGTGGACTCTAGTGGTAGATATGAAAGGAGTGGAGGAGATTGCACATGCACTTGTGGACTCTAGATACATTTGTGGTCCTCATTGATTCAAGCAGCTATATATACATGCATAAGGTTGGGAGGAGAGTCATCTCTCTAGCACATGGTGGTCGTAATTTCCTAGTTTGTTGCATACTCGTATTTTGGCTCCTTTGGTTGCCTCCATTCATCCTTCCATTCTTTTGCTAACAATCATTTGCATAATGTCGTAGTTTACCACAATGATAGCATGTTATACCTTTATGAGGATTGTATGAACCTCGACCTCTTCCTCTATTTCTTCCTCGACCTCTTCCATGTGTGTTGTCATTTGAGTTGTCCTTGTTGTCCTCCGAGTTGTGTTGGATGAAATTTGTGTTGTTGTACCTTCTTCCTCCTCCTCTCAAGCCTCCTCTTGAGTTCCTTCCTCTACCT
>CM035441.1:101187487-101194987 GCA_020310875.1 Ceratopteris richardii | reverse complement strand
GAAGCTTGATCCCATATCCCAAGTAGTCAAGATAGATATAATAAAATACTTGGTGCCATGAAAACTAGTTGTTTAGCACGATCAAGAATCCCACATCATGATCTTTGACAAGAGATTAGAGTTGAAGGTATAAGTAAGAGTTCGGGAAGCTCCTTCATTACATCTATAACCTCGACAAGCACAGATCATAGCTGATTAAAAGCTACTTGAAAATCAGAGTACATGTGTTGCAAAAATCAGAACATTTGAACAAGGCAATTAAGATCATCCCCTTTGTATAGTTAAGATCGTCATTGAATGCTGGGCCATATTCACAGAATATGAAATAAATTTCACAAAAGCATTCCCAAGAGAAGATTATAATCAACAAAATTATACTAAGAAACATTCACACATTCATCAGAGAAATGCTCAAGATAAGTCAAGCTGAACACAAAGTGGAAGCAGAACTCGACATTATATTTCTATTAAAATGATGTTTTACATTTCATGTGTTTTACAAGAGTAATATGAATCTACAATAGAAGCTGATCATAGCTTTCCTCAGGCTCAAGCATAATGGGATCCTCTGGAACATTAGAACACATCTCCTGCCTCTCTTGCTCCAAGATTGGCTCTTCAAGGTCAGCCATGTCCCCCGGTTCATCTGCAAGTGGGGGAACAGGCTCCCTTGAAGCCGGTTGGAATCTCTCCATGTCTGCAATGTGCTTCCTTCCAACCTCTTGGTCTTCATCTGGGCATTCATTCAGCCCATTGATTCTCATTCTAATGAAGCTCACTTGAGCATCATCCTTCTCCACACCTATGCAGTGCCTGAACATCTTTAAGGAGCAAGCCAGAGTCGTTCCTGAAACAGCAGAAAACCACTTACAGGCCAATCAACATGATGACTAATGAAAATTGTTAAAATTGAGATTACCTGTGCCCGAAAAAAGGTCTAGGACCCAGTCATCATCATTGGAGAATAGTTGAAGCAATCTCATTATGAGCTTTTGTGGCTTCTGATAGGGGTTAACCAATGTCATGTCCCCAGCTACATGACGAAGTTTCTTGGTAACAGCTGGGAACATGAGCACATTTGAGATCCCATTCTCATTGCAATGCTCCCTGACTCTCTTTTTGCTTACTTCATCATAATAGCCAACTGTAATGCATTCAGTGGAGCTCACAAACCTATGCAAAGGAGTGTGATTGACGTTTGTCTTCACCCTGCCAACAAGAACTATAAGTGACAGAGAGCATCATTAAAGCCATGGAGATAGAAAGAAGATTACTTACCACGTGAGGCACTCCAGTGCATGACATCTTGCCTTCAGAGCAGTTGAAACAGAGAAAGACTGGTCTCTGCTATGGAAAATTACTATCCTCCAAAGAGGAGACATAGTCAACTCTACAAAATCAATGACCATCTTCCGAATCTAAGGGTGTTTGAAGGTTTCATCGTCATTTACTGATCCCAACATCCTAAATCCATAGGGTATGTCTGCTATGAGAAGGGAGAAATGCTTTCTAGGCACAACAGAAGAAATGTTATTTACATCACTACAGAATACATTGTAATATACAGGCCTTAGGGGGTCTAGGGGATTGGAGAAACATTTCATATCAGGTTCATCATCAAAATCAATCTCCTTGGCTTTCAGTCTAGATTTCTCATGCCTTGCTCTTTGAATGTGAGCCACAAATGCAGGGGGGCAATCATCTAGTAGCTCTGCAGACTTACTTTTCTTTGGTTTCTGTAGAATAAAGTGGAAAGACAATTAAATGAGCTCTTCAATACAACAAACGAAACATAAGGAATCGATGCATGGCATCAATTTCGTGTGTAGGTAGATGCCAAGCATCGACTTTCTACTGAAAGTCGATGCCTGGCATCGACTTTGGGACATAAGTCGATGCCTGGCATCGACTTATGCCACGAGGTTGATGCCAAGCATCGACTTATGCCCCCAAGTCAATGCCAGGCATAGACTTATGCCAGGAGGTCGATGCCAGGCATCGACTTTTGGCAGCAGGTCGATGCCAGGCATCGAATTTAGCAGTAAGTCGATGCCAGGCATCGAATTCCTACTAAAAGCCTGGCATCAAATTGGTTAGGTGAATCAAGGCATCTAGACTAATAGCAAACCAGGCATTATCTCTGAAAGAGAACCTACCCAATCACGAAACATGATAAAATATTCTGATAAAGCTTTGTAGGATGATGTGGTTGGATAGTCTGCTTAGACCTCTGTCCAAGAAAAGCAACCCAGCCTCTTCATCATCACCTCCTGAATCTTCATGTATACTTTATGACTACAGTCACAGAAATGAAAAAGAGACTAGGTTAGACCAGAAACATGGGAGGATGGAAAAAGGATCTGAGAATAACATACATACTTATTGAGCTCAGTAACCATCTCCTCCAGGCTTAACTCCTTGGAGATTACCCTTGACAAAGTTGATATAATCAATGTATCATCCTTGATTCCTTGAAGGGCCCTCCATGGTGTCAGCTTCATGTCCTCAGGAGCCTCTTCAATTGAGAGGTCAACTTTCCTTCCCTTTCCCTTCAGATCCACCTGTGGGTCTGGCCTCGACTTCCATTTCTTCTGGCCCTTGACCTCCTTATTCTCCCATATTGTGAAAATTTTATCCTGCAGATCCCAGATCTCACCTGTCTGAATGCCAGTTGAAACCATGGATCATATTCAGACTTTCTATTCTCATCTAGTGCAATTCCAACCTCAATAAGGCATTGCTTTCGTAGATTGGGATGTATTCTTCTAGCTTCCTTCACGAGACAATCTTCATATTCATGGTGGAAGAACCAAATTCTCTCTATGGAGGACATTTTTTGCGTATAGTCATTGTCATTGTTGTGATCCCAAGCAAGAAGCTTGGCTTCCTCAGTTGTAAGACCAACATATATATTGCACTCTGCATACCTAAAGAAGAATGTGGTAGGGTGCTCCTTCACTAGCTGTCTGCGGGCCTCTGCAGAGTGTGAACCTCCAATAACATAAAATGTATAATCCTCAAACAAACCCTCATTGAACTCCTCCACAGAGCTGTACTCATTCGGATCCACCATGACAAGGAATGGCACAACAGTAGCATGAGGATTTATTTTCATCTTCTTCTTAAGATTCTGCACGTGCAAATTGTGTGGCTCCCTGATCTGAAGGGGCCTCCTCCCTGTGACTGGATCTAATGGTGGCCTATGGATGATATTGATTGGCAGGTGGAACAATTGCCCCTTCTTCACAACTTTTCTTCTCGCTATGTCTTCCCTCATCTTGTTCTACTCAGTACCAAGAACACCCGAGGCAAGCTCTCCACCAGGTGAAACTATTATATCCTCAGAGCTAGAGCTTGAGTCAGAAGACTCCTCATTAGCAATTCTCTTCTTTTTCTTGTGGAACTTTTTCTGCACGCTCTGCTTACCCCTTGCCTTTACAGGGGTTGTAATCTTCTGTTGTGTTGGCATGATGTTGCCCTGGATCCATGGCATCAAGTCCTTGATAAGATTCACTGAGTCCCTGCATATCTCTGCAAGCCCATCTGGAACACAGCACTTTGGGCACAAGAAATCCATCTTGCATATAACATTTCTTAAACCTTTTGATGTCTCTACTAGGACAAGGAGGTTGTCAAAATCCTCATCTTAGAAATCCATTTTGAACACAAGGCCATACTGAAAACCCTGTGTTGTCGTGATCTTTCTTCTCCCATACGCCCCTGCGAACACAAGGAGGACTGCATTCTTTTCTTCAACATACTGAAGGCACCACTCCAGGTTTGTCATGTCTCGGAGTGTACGATCTGTCCTTAAGACCTCTACCTCTCTCGACCTTTCCTGCCTAGTTGTATCATCCTCAACAATTTTGATGCTACTCTGTCCACCAGAGGACATTCCAACCGGATTGTTGGCCTTTTCAGAGGATAAGGATGCAATAATTTTCTTTGGTTTTTCTTGGTGACCAATGCCTCTATCACGTTGCTGGTCAGCAGAGCTCATGGTCACTCTCAGCTTCTTGAAAGGCCTCTCACTCTTGGACTCAGCATCCCTAAAGGGGCTTTGAAATATGAGCTCATACGTTAATGTGTTTTTCAAGGGTCCAAGTCGATGCCAGGCATCGACTTTTAGGTGCAAGTCGATGCCAGGCATCGACTTGAGGGTGCAAGTCGATGCCAGGCATCAACTTGCACACAAAGTCGATGCCTGGCATCGACTTGCACCTAAAAGTCGATGTCTCGCATCGACTTGCACCTAAAAGTCGATGCCTCGCATCGACTTTGCACCCTAAAGTCGATGCCTGGCATCGACTTTCAGGCCACATTCGATGCCAGGCATCAACTTACACCATTAAGTTGATGCCTGGCATCGAGTTGTACCCTCATTGGCTCTATATTTTATGAGCTAAGAAAAATAAAAACCTAGAAAGCATACTATTTACTCAAACATACAAAAGGAATCTTTTAGGAATCTTTTTTTGTGGTTTGATTTTGTCTACCTCTTGGTACTCTTGCCAACATTCTTCTTCTCCATGAGATTTGCCTTGCTGGTTTGCTGAGCTCTGTGCTCCATAGCTGTCTGTGCTCTGTTGCTCTCTCTTGCTCGTGGATTTTAAAAATGAGAATGATCTCCTCCTCTGCTATTTATAGGCAATTGGGTTACTTGAACCAGAGACTAACTGGATCTAACTGAATGAATCCAGTTGCTAACTATATCTGTCAACTTATCTAACCAGGAAATACCACTCACACAAATAGGCTGTTTCACCTCGACTTTAATGAAATATTCATAGAACCTTGCAACTATTTATATACATTTGCATGTAATTTACACTTCAATGGCAAGAGTATGGTATGTACATGAGGAAGTCTAATCTCATGTATAAATTGTTTCTTAGAATCTCTTGCTTGGGAAAAAATCAAGTCTAAGTTGTGTTGAATATGGGAGATTAGTGACATCTTTATAGTGTTATCCTTCTCACTTCAGTTCATATTCACATTTATCTTGTAACACATTGTTGAAAAGGAAAATCAATGTATGAATAAACGTTCAACAAAGAACTTTGGGGTAATTTCAACAAAATAGGTTGGTAATTTCAACAAAATAGCTTGGTAATTTCAAACGTCACTCATTGTCTTTGCATCCAACGTTCAGGAAAATCGTAGATTCAAAATTCATTTGAAAATCTTTTGTAACAAGCACATACTTAATTATTACATATAATTCTTACATATACTTTTCCATATACTTCTTACGTATACTTTTACCGTGTACTCTCTTTTACACATAATTCTTTTTTAATATACTTTCATCTACCTTTTTGAGATCTAACCAAGACCACAATAAAACCTTATCCTTGAAATCTTAACCAAAGGTAAAATTTCTTCTTGTAAAGTCTTCAATGGCACTACTCCAAACAATTTTATTATCTAATCCAGTTGGAACTCAACTTGGATATATTATGATTCACTCATAATGCTAAGACTCAATAACTCATATCTAGTTAGAAATCAACTATGTATCTCATCTTTCAAAAGTGAATCAAATCTTTGGTTCCCTTATTAGTGTATATCTGAGTAATAAAGTAATTTGATGTAATTTGATGCTTAATCTAATTTAATGTACTTTAATGAACTTTTGATTTCATATCTACTTGATGTGACATTTGATGTGACATCTTCACTTGATCTTGGATTTCTACTTAGTTAAAAAGGTCATTCATCTTCAGTCTTCTTTGAACTGAGTGAAGATGAGCTCAATCTTTTCAATGGATGCTTGGGCATCATCTTCCTCTGCTCATATTGATACAGTTTCGGATTCATTGTTCTTAGTTGACCCTTTCCACATGAGTGATGATCCCTATGGTTTAGAACGTGCTGATTATCATTCTATGTTTTCTGTTGAGTCATTTAAGTTATCCAATTCACAGTGCAATGTTGCTCAACAAAATGCACCTCTTGATCTCCTATCTAATCCAACCATTGATCTCCCTTCTGACTCAAGTGCATGTGGAGCAACGGAAAAGCAAAGCAAGCTCAATCTACGTTTTAAAACAAGGCCTCGTGAAGTAAGTCAAAAAAGATTTAAATTTCTTACTTCAGATAGACAGATTGCATTAGATATTGTGAAGCATTGTTGTGGTTTGAAGTGTTTGTACAATTTAGGTATGAAGAAAACACCACAGGAAAAGAATAATTTTAAAAACCTTCTTAACAACCATTGTGAGAGTCAAGCTTTAGAGAGAAAGAAAGAAATTCATCATCGAAGTAAAGCACTCAAAAATCCGGAGCGTTATATATGTTTGTTGATCGATGGTATGGATAAAAAAAAAACTTGTTTGCCACATTTTTATCGCATCCCTAAGGACATTGGAGATGAAGTCCTTGTGCAAATGCATTTGGTTGGTGCTTTGGTATACAATGGAACTGTAATGTCCAAGGTTTTCTTCACATATCTGAATGTGCATAATGATCCAAACCTTATAGTTACTGTCATTCATCGTGTTTTGCAATCATGGAAGGGTCATTTGCCACCAACTCTATATTTGCAACTTGATAATCTTGCAAGAGAGAATAAAAATTCTACAGTCTTTGGATATTTAAGCATGCTTGTTGATAAACAGGTATTTCAGAAGGTTAAGGTAAATTTCCTTCCAGTTGGCCACACTCATGATCACATTGATCAAATGTTCAGTATTTTCTCTAAGAAGTTGGCACGTAACAATGCTTTTACTCTTTCGATTTTATCTGAGCTGATTTCAGAAGCATATACTCCAAAACCAGAAGTGCAACACCTCACACAGATTTATAACTTTAAGCACTTTTGCTCAATGGGCCTTGATGACAGTGCTAAGGTTTTGGCTCCATTGCACAATATTAGTTTCAACCATGTATTCTTGATGAGGAGGTTTGATGAAATAACCCTTTTATTTGCAAAGCAGTATTCATCTTCTCCTGGGTGGGAGCCTAAAGAGGGATGCAGATTCTTATTGCAGGTGCCTAATTTATCTACGGTGTATGGTGCAGAACAATCACCATATGAAGATAAAAACAATACAGAAAGATGTGGAGATGTGGTTGATCAAAGTAAAAGCTAGAAGCATGCACTCATTGAAAAGAAGAGACATATTGAGCATGCAAAAAAATATGCTGGAGATCAAGATGTATCTTGGTGGGAGGACCTTTTCAATCATCAAGAAGAGATTATACAGTATACAATTGCAGGTCATTGGCCAATTGATATTCCATTCACATGGGATTTTTGTACACAAAGATCCGTGAATGTGGCCCAAGCATGTAATGTAGATGCACTTCAAAGTTTTATACATCCACCAAAAAGAAATATTTATGTAGGCCCAAGGATGACAAACAGGCAGAAGCAAGATGGCAAGGAAATTCAATAGAGATAAATGTTGGAACACTTATTGCAGTACTTGCTGATGGTGATGAGGCTACCATACCATTTTGGATTGCAAAGCTTTTAGAGATAACTAAAGATATTGA
>CM035441.1:101157487-101182487 GCA_020310875.1 Ceratopteris richardii | reverse complement strand
ATCAAGGATGTCAAAGGAAGCTCAGATACAAAGTTTCAAAGAAATCAAGAAAGTCCATGGTAGCGGTCAAAGCTGGTCAAAGTTGGGAAATTAGGGCAAAAATTTCATTGTCACCAAATTAGATGAAAATCCATATACTTGTAAAGATTGTCAAAGGCAGTCTATAGCCCAAATTTCAGCAGAAAATGGATTTTGTAGCACATTGATATGCTATGTTCATTTTGTAAAAATGTAATTTTTCTAGTTTGACCCTACAAATTCTTGTATAGAAATTTGTGTTAGCCATATGGTTTGGCATGTATAAAGATCATATGTGGCTACATATTTGTACAAATTTTCAAGGCCATTAGAGCTTCCTAGAGACCTTAATGCCACCTTGCAAGCTTCCAAATGTAGTCAAACTTGTACAAGTTAGATTCAGATGGGAGTTTTTTCTGCATATTCTTGAAGGAGATCTTTGGAAACATAGTCCTACAATGTTTCATCTTCATCAATGACTTTTTGGAGGGTCAAAGAGCACAAAGTCCAGTTTTTAAGGTCACCGCAGTTTTCTAGAATAAGAAAATTGAAGGCTTGAATGTCTGCCACATGTCAAAATATGATTGAACCATGTTGTACGGTCAAGATGAGCTCATATTCAAGGGTGGAGATGCACTAAAGCATAAAGGAAGGAGGATCCACGAATTTTTTCCATAAAAGAAGACCTTTTTTACAATCAAAGATCAATAATGCAGCATTTCTCCAAAAATAGTGGCTTATCTTATCCGAATTGATGTCAGCATTGATCCGACGGTCCAGATCATCCCCAAATCCAATGGTGGAGAATGAGGGCGCCTAAATTTCACTCCTTTACACTAGATTTGATAGAAATAACAATTCCAAGCCATTGATTTGATTAATCAAATGGTTGTAATCGAAAGTAGTGATCCTAGAGTTGAGAGTTGATTTCTCTAGATCCAAGGGCCCAAATTCATTCAAAAAACTATATAAACCCCCCTCCAAACTCCTAGAGCATCATTGTTAGGCATCCATAGGGCTCATGCTAGCTTACGGTTTCCTTGAGACGATCACCCTCGGTTGAGCGAGTGAGGATCCAAGGTGAGCTAGTATGAGTATAGAACCTAGTTTCAAATTTAAGTTAGAGCTCCTATCTAGGATAGGCTCTTGAAACCAGCATCTCTATCTTGACTCACCCTCGGTGGAGCGTGTGAGTGAGTTAGAGCTGATTTTAATGAGTCTTAGACTTCTTTAGTTAGACGTTACGAGCCTAGACAGACATAGGGTCACTGGAGTGGAACTCACCTTCTTACGTGTGACATTCGGTTGAACTGTCATGGTTTGAGGGTCGGAACCACCTTTGATCAGTAGACTGCTTAGCATGACGTACCACGACGATATTTTACATGTAACTTAATTCAAATCCTTTTAATTCATGTCACTTGTCACTTGTCTCTTGTCACCTCTCTCAGTCTCTTAAGTTTTTTTACATGTCTTCTATTTCTTCTATGTGTGAGAAGGCTCCGCAGTATTGCGTTGAACCAGTGAGGATGTTTCTTTGAGCTTGTGAGTAAAATCCATCATCATAATTCACTTGCATGCATATAATCCATACATATTTATTAGTTTCTGAAAGTGTATAAGAAGCTCCAATATTGGACCATTCTTCCTTTCGAAACTGATTTATGTGAAAGGATTCCATCTATTCTCGTCATGCATACATATCATCCAAAGAAGACTATGCATATGGATTGGAATTAGGAAGTGTTTAAGAAGCTCCTTCAATGGACCATTCTTCCTTCCAAATTTCATTCGTATGTATGGTTCTCTTTCATTCTTATCATTCATGTTCATAAATCTAACTTGCACTCCTACATTCCCATTCCCATAATTATTTCAACATCTCTCTCTTCTCCATACTCAACATTAATTTCACCTTCACATCTTTAAACCTTCCAACATTCATTAGCTTCATACACCCTGTGTGTGCCACGACCGGACCCGATCCACCCGGATTGCGATCACCTCCACACTTGAACCCGACGTGAAACGCTTCGTGGCATTTGCTTCTGAACTTGTTGGGAGGTTGTGATCCATATCCTTTGTTTCATATTTTTCATCCTCATCATATTATCATCATCAGTCTTGAGTGTTGCACTGGATTTCTCACAGTATCGTGCACATCTTCGTCGTGAAGTAAACGCATCTGTGAGAGATCTAGAGCATCGTGCATCACTTGCTTATTCACATAAGATGGAGGAAGGATTCAAATCCCTTATTATTGAGAAACAAGGCCAAAGAATAGTCTCTTCTATGTTGAGAGAGAAGGGAAAATTCAATGGCATCAACATCACAAGCTACTTAGATTTGTTTGAAGAGCAAGCTATGATTTTTGGTCTTCCCGAAGATCTTTTGATATCATTCTTTGAACGAATTGTTGATAGCTCTATCATAAACCGTGTCACTCAATATGATAGTCTTCCTTGGAGTGATTTTAGAAAGGAGATGCTCAAAGAATTCTATCTTGAAGATTATAGCCAACATAATCGAGATGGATTCTTACGATGGGTCAATTCTCCAAAGCCTAGTAGCTCTATTACTCACTTACAAAATGAGTATAAGATAAGATAACTTTGGAACCTGATCTTGTGATCAATTTTCTTAAGCTTCTTCATCCTGAAACTCGTAGGGAAGTTGAACGGCGATTAGAAGAACCAGATAAGCGCTATGGTCTTACTGACAATTGGCAAAAAGTGTGTAAAGTAGTAGAGGCTGTAGCCCATAGACATCAAAGACAATCCATGCTTTATGAGCAAACTAGTCTTCCTCAAGCTAGCCTTCCACAAACTAAGGAGCAAGTTAGAGAACAATCCCATGCTATGCTTTTTGACTCTACTCCTATTCCTCAAATGATGGAGCCTACTCAAGGTTTTAAAGTAGAGCCAAATAAAAGTGTAGTTGAACAATCTCAAGTGGAAATTCTCACTAAGCAAATGGAAAGTCTTATTGCTACACAATCCAATTTGGCCAAGACTATAGATGCTTTACAATCTAATTACACCAAAACTTTCCAAAATCAAATGAACCCAATGACTTTTCAAGAGCCTAATCCACATGCTATAGCTACCAAGCAAAATCCACAAGTAGCTCCTACTCAAGCATATCAAGTTCCTCCAATGCAAAATCCTCATCCTCATCCTCATGTGCAAAATCCTCAAATGTATCAAAACATGTATCCTCAAGCTTCACAAATAGCTTTTCAAAATCCTCAAAATCAAAATTTTCAAAATCATCAACCGTATAATATGGAAGCTCCTCTTGCACCTCAAGTACCACATGTTGCTCCCCAAGCTCCTCAAATACATCAATTGCCTTATCAAAATCCTAATTATCCTGTTCAAGCAATACCTTATCAACAAAATCCTCAATTTCAAAATTTCCCGCCACAAGTTAATCAAAATCCTCAAAATCAAAATGGTTTTGTGCGTGGCCCTCGTAGGTGTCCTTGGTGTGATTCGTTAGAGCACTTTTTGAGAGATTGTGAACTATTGAAGGCTGCTAAGGAGCAACGACTAGTAATAGACATAGATAAGAACATCTGTGACTATCGATCTAGGCTACCTTTGCAAGGAAATTATGGTAAGGGAGGAATGAAAAAACACTATGAGAATATAACCATAACGGATGTAAGAACTAGAGGAGTGAAACTAGAAGCTCTTGATGAACAAGTGGAATCAAGTAAACCCACAAAGGAAGTTGACTTTTCCATAGAGGCTTTAGTAAGAGCACGAGATGAGATTAGGAGAATAACAGCTTGGGAATCACCAATAGAAGATCAATCTCTTATTTCTCACATATCCAATGTAGAAGAAAAACGAAAAAGAGATGAAGCTGACCCTAGTGAAAGAAGAGTGACTCGAAAACAAACCTCAGAGGGAATAGAAACAATCATAGAGCAAGGAGAAACATCACAATCCAAAGATAAAAAACAAGAATCAGAACCCAATGAACAAAAACAAGAGGAGAAACAAAAAGGGAAGAAGACAAAGCAAAGAAAAACAGAACCAAAGCCTTTAGATAAACAAGAACAATCAAAACAAACTGAAGAACAAACACGAGAACATGAACAAAAACAAGACCCTGAGCAAAAACAAAAGAAACCAAAGAGAAAACCTAAAGCCATCTTGATTTCAGAAATTGAGAGAAAAATAGATCCTATGGAGATTTTAGATGACATTTTGCTTAAGAGTCAAGTGACTATGTCTTTAGAACAAGTTTTCTCTATTGCAAAGCCTGTTTTTAAAGATAACTTTATCGGACTAATTAAAAGGAAGAGGTTTCCACTTAATCTAGATACTGAGATGCAAGATTCTCTAGATCAAGGTCAAGCTATGAATGAAGCCTTAAACTTTGATGAATCTGATGAAGAGGACTTTGATGATGATGAAGTAAATGTTAATAAAAATTTCTTAGGACCTATTCAACCTGACCATGAAAATCATGAAAACAATCCTGAAAGTCACTTTAAAAGAACATTTTGGTTTAGAGCTACATCAGAGATGCATGTTAAAATAGGAAATGATAAGAACACTATCACTGTAAATGCATTAGTAGATTCCGGCTCCGAAATCAATGTGATTTCAAGAGAAGTCTATGATAAGTTTCGATGGCCCATAGATAAAGATTGTGGATGGCGTATGAGAACTGCAGATAATGGTGTAGGTACCCTGTATGGAGCTTGTGCTAGTGTGCCCATATCCATAGGAGGAATCACAGAAGAGTTTCACTTTTTTATTCAAGATAATTGCTCCTATGAAGTTCTCTTAGGTCAACCCTTTATTTGTGAGAGTCGTATGGAAACTAAAGCCATGGATGATGGGTCTACCTATGCTAGATTTAAGTCTAAGGATGGAATGCAATCACTTCAAGTCATGACAGTAGGAGTGAATCATCCTAGGAATCGATTGTCAATTAGAAAGAAACCTATTGTTACTCAGGGTCATGAGCATGCTTGTAGTGATTGTGCACCTCGATTCATGTTTGGAGCTACATATGATCAAAATTTCGGATAGAATCCATTGTTGAGCGGGACAACAGTGGATATTGGTTTGACATCTCGCATCCAACCAACATGTACAATAGTTTGTCACTTTGTTTTCCACATTCTAGATTAGATTTTCTTCATAAGAGTCAATTGTCCAAGTCTTTTATCCAAAAAACCCAAAAAAATTATAAAAACAACAAAATCATGGAACATGATGAGAACATTGAGCATGTGATTGAGACATCTCATTGTTTCTCTACTCTTGAAGAGTTAGAGTTATGTCTTCAACAAAATTCTAATTCCCATATTATTCTTCTTTCTTCCCTTGATGAGTATGCTCTAATCCAAGAGTATGCTCTCAATGTTGAGAAGTGCTCAAAATTTAACCAAACACATGATGCCTTAGTTGAAACAAAGTACAAAACTGCAGACAAAAAAATCAAACCCATAGCTCAACCATTACCTCAAGGAAGTAATGAAAAAATTATTGATGTGAAAAATGATCCAATTCTTCGGGATAAGAAAAACATAGGACATACATTCACGGATGAGACAATAAAACAAGTGAAAATTGGTAGAGATGATGACTTTCTTTTGCCGGCAGAGAGAGATAAATTTGAGAGAGTCATACGTAGCCATGGAAAAGCCTTTACTATGTATCCTCATGAGATTGGTTGTGTAGATCCTAAGCTAGTTGCACCCATGATAATCTTTACTATTCCACATATTCCATGGAATCTTCATCCTATACCTGTTCCAAAGGCTCACTTACCTGAGCTAATGAAACTACTTAAGGAGAAGATAAACATGAGAATTTTAGAGCCATCTTTTGCACCTTACTCAAATAGATGGTTCACTGTGCCTAAAAAGAATGGGAAAATACGTTTTATTCAAGATCTCCAACCCATCAATAAAGTCACCATAAGGAATGTAGGAACAGGACCCATTGTAGATGAGTTTGCTGAATCATTTTCAGGACATTCTATCTATTCAATGGGTGATTTATATTCTGGATATGACCAATTCTAGATAGCAATTGACAGTCGTGACATAACCACAATGAAAACTCCTTTAGGCTTAGTGCGAATGTGTACTTTACCTCAAGGAGCGACTAATTCTGTGGCTCATATGATGAGTGCTATGAATATGGTCTTACATGATTTTATCCCTCATATAACTATGCCATTCATTGATGATATTCCAATTAAAGGGAGTGAGGAACATGTAAAGGACATTACTTTAGATTCATCTGGATGTCGTAAATTTGTTCTTGACCATATCTCTGATTGTGAAAGAATATTTCAACGATTTGAAGAGGTAGGTCTCACATTTTCCATAGAGAAATCTGTTTTTGGTGTCAACGAGGTGCTTATTGTTGGACATTTATGTGGCCATTATGGTCGAAAGCCATACCCACAAAAAGTTGATGCCATTAGCAAGATTTCTGAAACATCTAACAACGTGAGTGAGGTACGTAGATTTCTTGGTGCTTGCATCTTTTATGTTATTTGGATCCCACACTTTGCTCATGTTTCTGATTGTCTTTATGACTTGTTGAGGAAGAAACGAAAATTTATTTGGACTGACAAACACACTCAAGCTATGCGTAAATTGAAGAAATTATTGCTTAAAGCTCCCATACTTAAGCGTGTAGACTATTCTGCTAACAAACCTATTATATTGATTGTTGATACTAGTCCTATTGGTATAGGTTGGGTCATAAGTCAAGATGATAGTGAAGGGAATAGATATGCAATTAGGTTTGGTGCCAAAATTCTACATGAAACACAATGAAAATATCCACAAATCAAACGAGAACTATGGGGTATGGTAACAGCTTTGAAAACAGACAAAGAATATTTCATTGGTGCAAATGTCAAAGTTGAGACTGATTGTTTGCCTCTCATTGGAATGATAGCCAATTGTTCATCTCCTGATATAGCCATGCTTAGATGGATCTCATATATTAAGTTCATAAATCCTGAGTTAGTTCATATTTCAGGTAAGTCAAACTCAGTTGCTGATATGTTATCGAGAGCTAGATTTGATGATGATCTTGAAAGTGATCTAATAAAGAATGTGAATTTAGTTGACTATGTTCCACATATATATGAGTATGAGAAATTTCATGAGTCTGAGTACGAAGATGAATGGAGAGACATAGGAAAGTATCTCAGTACACTACAACCATTACCTAGCTGGACTACGAATAGATTCCGTAACATTAGGAAACGAGCTTATAACTTTTTCCTATGTAATGGTTATCTTTGGAGACGTGCTAAGGGTAAGGTTAAGAATCCACAACGAGTCCTAGGAAAGAGAGGTCTTCAATTGCAAGTAATGAAGGAAATGCATGAGACATTATGGGCGGGTCATAAAGGATTTTTTGGAACATATGAAAAAATTAGAAGTACCTATTATTGGCCTAGGATGTATGTTGACATTAGTAGCTATGTTTCTACATGTTCTACTTGTCAACTTCATTCATCAGTCAAACATAGAGATCCATTGCATCCTACGTATCCACCTTGTATTCACTACAAGTGGGTAGTAGATCTTGTAACTATGCCTAAAGGTATCGACAAAATGCGTTACATTGTACTTGCAAGAGAAGACTTAACTAATCATGTAGAGGGACGTGCACTACGATCTAAGACCACTTACAATGTTTGCAAATTCTTGCTTGAAGATGTCATAAGTCGCTTTGGGTACATAGAGAAAGTAGTTGCCGATCGTGGAGAGTTAAATGCGAGAGAAGCTAAAGAGTTCTTTGAGCGTCACGGTATTCGTTTGTCTCTCACTACTGCATATAATCCAGAGGCCAATGGTAAAATAGAGAGAGGGCATCCACCTATTGTGAAAGCCATATCTAAAGCATGTAACGGTGACATCAAACAATGGCCTAAATTCTTACCTTTTGCACTTTGGGCAGATAGAATGACATGCACACGTACTACTGGATATATGCCTACTGAACTCATGTACTGTCAAAAACCATTGTTTCCAATTCAGTCTCATATTTCTGCATGGTCAAATTTGCCTTGGTCTGAAAACATGTCTACTGATGATTTTTTGAGTTTGCGTATTAAACAGTTAGAACAAGGTAAATTAAGACTTGATGATGCTGTTGAAAAATTAAGAGAATCTAGAATGAAGAACAAGCATTATTTTGATAAAACTCATTGATTGCGTCCTAAGCCAATTGAAGTAGGAGATTGGGTGCTCATTTATGATAGTAAATTCGACTCTCAATATGATGCACGCAAAAAGCTCACTCAACGGTGGTTTGGGCCATACATAGTATCAAAAGTCAACAACAATGGTACGTATGCTCTTTGTGAATTAAATGGTGTTGCACTAAAAGCTTTCATTGCAGGTAAAAGGATAAAGTTATTCAAGAAGTGTGATAATGACGAGTACATTTTGGATGAGGACATTGAAGAAGATGACAACAATGAGGCCGATTCATAAACAGGAGTATCCATGTTATTATTAAAAAAAAAAAAGAAAAAAAACATCATTAATTTTTCAAGTTCATGTTGCTTTGTTTTTTTTCAAGTTCATTCTATTTTTTTTCCATGCTTGTTTCATGCATGTTTTTTTCAGTCTTTGCATCACATTGCATATCCACATCACTTGAGTCAAAAAAGGCAAATGATGATTTCTCTACTTGTGTAAAATTGTATCTTAAGTAGTAATTTATCTACTAAGAAATTGATTATAATCTAGGATTGTGGAAAGATAGGGCATGTAGATTTGGAGGTTTATTCTGGTGACATGACTTTCATATATAAACATGCATATGTATCCTGTATCGAAAGCATAATTGTTGAAATCCTAGCTCCTGCTATTGCATGTTTCTACATCCTTAGGCCATCTCACAGCACTTGTATCGGAGTTTAAACGACTGTTCTCCGTCATCAAAAATGGTTGTACCTTGTATCGGGGTTTAATTTTTCCCCGTCATCAAAAAAAAAAAAAAAAAGTTGCTATATGTTACCAAGAAGTTTACACTTTCTTCCACCCCAAAAAAGTGATCGTAACCATAAAGTTGCCGAATCATCATCATCATCAAAAAAAAAAAAGCAAGCCAAAGGAGGATAAAGAGGCATAGTAGAATAAATCACGGGCTATATAGGCAGATTTATGCATTAGTGGAGTTTAGTTAGATTTCCTTGCATGTTATTAGAGAAAGAGCATATTCATATTTATGTAGGAAAGGAGTTGATCTAAAATAAGCTAAAGATGAAAGATGTCTCTTGAAAATCCTAAATCATTGTTTATAATCATATTTAAGGTAGATTGCTTTATGAAAAAGGTACAAAATTTTCTTCAAGATGAGAGGAACTGATGCTTAAAACGACTCAATACATCCACTTCCACTTCATATTGATGCTTCTTTTTTTTCTTTCTTGTTGCCAATGTTGCTTGTTCACTTGCATATATGTTGCCTATTTGTTCATGCATATTCATGTTGCCTGTTTCAATTCTTTCTTTCATGCAAATTTTGCTTCATGTCACGTTACCTACTGATTCATGCATATAATCAATTTTCCTTCCATGTTTCTTATATTGCCTATAAAAGAATTTGATGCCTGGAACATTTTGTTTTTCACAGATGCTAGAGTGGCGCTTCCGGAGGAATCGCAGGTTTAGTGGGGGCGAATGTCGTCGAGATTTTCTCTCCTCTCTCACTTGTGAAGGCCTACAAAAAACATATTTGGTGAAGGTAGCCGGAATTCCCCGAGAAGTCCAGGATGCATCAAGGATGTCAAAGGAAGCTCAGATACAAAGTTTCAAAGAAATCAAGAAAGTCCATGGTAGCGGTCAAAGCTGGTCAAAGTTGGGAAATTAGGGCAAAAATTTCATTGTCACCAAATTAGATGAAAATCCATATACTTGTAAAGATTGTCAAAGGCAGTCTATAGCCCAAATTTCAGTAGAAAATGGATTTTGTAGCACATTGATATGCTATGTTCATTTTATAAAAATGTAATTTTTCTAGTTTGACCCTACAAATTCTTGTATAGAAAGATCATATGTGGCTACATATTTGTACAAATTTTCAAGGCCATCAGAGCTTCCTAGAGACCTTAATGCCACCTTGCAAGCTTCCAAATGTAGTCAAACTTGTACAAGTTAGATTCAGATGGGAGTTTTTTCTGCATATTCCTGAAGGAGATCTTTGGAAACATAGTCCTACAATGTTTCATCTTCATCAAAGACTTTTTGGAGGGTCAAAGAGCACAAAGTCCAGTTTTCAAGGTCACCGCAGTTTTCTAGAATAAGAAAATTGAAGGCTTGAATGTCTGCCACATGTCAAAATATGATTGAACCATGTTGTACGGTCAAGATGAGCTCATATTCAAGGGTGGAGATGCACTAAAGCATAAAGGAAGGAGGATCCACGAATTTTTTCCATAAAAGAAGACCTTTTTTACAATCAAAGATCAATAATGCAGCATTTCTCCAAAAATAATGGCTTATCTTATCCGAATTGATGTCAGGATTGATCCGACGGTCCAGATCATCCCCAAATCCAATGGTGGAGAATGAGGACGCCTAAATTTCACTCCTTTACACTAGATTTGATAGAAAGAACAATTCCAAGCCATTGATTTGATTAATCAAATGGTTGTAATCGAAAGTAGTGATCCTAGAGTTGAGAGTTGATTTCTCTAGATCCAAGGGCCCAAATTCATTCAAAAAACTATATAAACCCCCCTCCAAACTCCTAGAGCATCATTGTTAGGCATCCATAGGGCTCATGCTAGCTTACGGTTTCCTTGAGACGATCACCCTCGGTTGAGCGAGTGAGGATCCAAGGTGAGCTAGTATGAGTATAGAACCTAGTTTCAAATTTAAGTTAGAACTCCTATCTAGGATAGGCTCTTGAAACCAGCATCTCTATCTTGACTCACCCTCGGTGGAGCGTGTGAGTGAGTTAGAGCTGATTTTAATGAGTCTTAGACTTCTTTAGTTAGACGTTACGAGCCTAGACAGACATAGGGTCACTGGAGTGGAACTCACCTTTTTACGTGTGACATTCGGTTGAACTGTCATGGTTTGAGGGTCGGAACCACCTTTGATCAGTAGAATGCTTAGCATGACGTACCACGACGATATTTTACATGTAACTTAATTCAAATCCTTTTAATTCATGTCACTTGTCACTTGTCTCTTGTCACCTCTCTCAGTCTCTTAAGTATTTTTACATGTCTTCTATTTCTTCTATGTGTGAGAAGGCTCCGCAGTATTGCGTTGAACCAGTGAGGATGTTTCTTTGAGCTTGTGAGTAAAATCCATCATCATAATTCACTTGCATGCATATAATCCATACAAATCCATACATATTTATTAGTTTCTGAAAGTGTATAAGAAGCTCCAATATTGGACCATTCTTCCTTTCAAAACTGATTTATGTGAAAGGATTCCATCTATTCTCGTCATGCATACATATCATCCAAAGAAGACTATGCATATGGATTGGAATTAGGAAGTGTTTAAGAAGCTCCTTCAATGGACCATTCTTCCTTCCAAATTTCATTCGTATGTATGGTTCTCTTTCATTCTTATCATTCATGTTCATAAATCTAACTTGCACTCCTACATTCCCATTCCCATAATTATTTCAACATCTCTCTCTTCTCCATACTCAACATTAATTTCACCTTCACATCTTTAAACCTTCTAACATTCATTAGCTTCATACACCCTGTGTGTGCCACGACCGGACCCGATCCACCCGGATTGTGATCACCTCCACAACGTTGCAAACAACTATATGGCCAATCCGTGAAAGAAGGTATATCTGTAATCTCATTATTATCGAGATTACGTCTAGATCTTTTGTTTTTTCGCCTTTTACTTCGGAGACTTTGAAGTTCCTCGTACTCGCTAAGGAATGCTTGCATGCATTCACTATTATATGCTACAAAAGTAGAAACATCATTTTTTTCTTGAAATGTAAATAAGAATGGAACCCCCTTACCTGATAATACCTCATCTGTTATTTTTGAAGAAGACTCGTTGGTAAAATATGTTTCAAAAAGTTATGTCAGTCATGGGTCTTTAACCCAGATAAGCTCTTATCATCCATAGTAAACATGTTTTAAAACGATGCTCCATATCCTGTAGGAGTCTTAATCAATTGAATTCTATTGTTGATAGTCTGTATCTCTTTTGTTGTAAGTACCCAAGGAGCAGATGCATAAGTCGTTTCTTGTCGATGTCTATCAAAAACTGGCCATAACTTTGGTTTGGATTTTTTATCTTTCAAATCATTCCTTGATGTTGTGGTATCTTTTAGTCCAAGAAGATGCTACCATAGTGAATAACCAATATTTTTGAATATATGCATAGGATCAAGAAGATGACATACTTTTAACTCTTTCCAATACTCCAAAGAATACCATATTGATATGTTCTCAGCGAGTGCCAATTTTCCTTTACCTCTGTTCACATACTCATTATCTGAATCATCACTGAAGATTTCTGCTTCTGGATCTATCAGAGGTCCATCTGTCCATTTTTTATACCAATCCATAGGCGTCATAGGTTTTGGATACTGGCCTGTTTCAAGCTTTCCATTAAAATGTATCGCTTCTCTTTTAGATCTTAATGGATGATCATCAGGCAAGAATCGTCGATGTCGAAGATAAATATTTTTGTTGAGATTCTTACTATAGATTGATCTCAACCAATCACCACAATATGGACAAGCTTTATAACCCTTAGTAGATATTCCTGCATCATGAAAAATGATAGAAATATAATTAGATTAAATCATATTTATTTACATGCATATTGAATAAAAAAATTACATCAATACCTGAACAAACGCCATATCCACGAAAATCGTGAATAGTCCAAGCCACAATACCACGAACCGTAATATGTCTTTCATTGATGCTTTTTGATACATCAATGACATTAATACCTCTCCATAACTCTTGAAGATCGTCAATGAGAGGAGCAAGATATACATTCATATCTTTAACTTGTCTTTTGCCTGGGATTAAAAGTGAAAGCATTAAATGTTCCTTTTTAATGCTACGATATGACTACCACTGGCAGAAGATTGTAGTTTATGACTACCACTGGCCATGTTGACCATTTACTGGATTTCATGGAGAATGGATTAACCCCATCTAATGCAACTCCTAACTTTAGATTCTGTGGATTTTGTGCAAATTCAGGCCATGTAGAATCAATATGCTGAAAAGCAACACTATCACGAGGAATTCTGATTATTCCATCAGTACTTTTGTGATCATGTCCCCAAGTCAAAAGCTTTGATAATTCGGGGCTTTGAAACATATTTCTAATCCATGGAGCCAATGGAAAATGTCTCAATACCTTTTTTGGGATTTTACCTTCTTCACCCTTATATCGAGGAGATTGACATTTGGGACATGTGAAAGAGTCTGCATATTCACCTCTATATAAAATACAATCATTAGGACATGCATATACATTGATAATCTATACCAAGATTGTTGATTATCTTCTTCACTTCATCATGTGAGGTAGGAAGAATATTCTGACTTGGTAAAAACTTTTCAGATAATAACCTGCAAGTTTATCAAAAAAAGATATATTAAAAAAGGTAAATAAATAAATATACATATATACATGTAGGTTTTTATTCTTACTTTAGATAAGGTAAGAACAAGAACTTGAATTGAATGGACACTTTTTGTCCACGCATCTTTTAAAACTATTAATGCATCTTTCAAAATATTTACACAAAATTTGATTGTTTTGGATGGCAGGATACGATTGTTTGTTTTGGACACATGAAGTATGTACCTTCATTGAATGATTTGTCGATTCACACTTTCAAACTGAACATATGTGTGAATCGACAAATCATTCATATCCTCCAAAACAAACAATCGTATCCTGCCATCCAAATAATCGTATCCTGCCATCCAAACAATCGTATCCATTCAATTCAAGTTCTTCTTCTTATGTTATCTAAAGTAAGAATAAAAACCTGCATATATATATATATATATATATATATATATATATATATATATATATATATATATATATATATATATATATATATATATATATATATATATATATAAATATATTTATTTATTTATTTATTTATTTATTTATTTATATGTATATATATAAATAGATAGAAAATTGAAAATTATACCTTAATAATGTCGAAACAGATACATTACTCCATCCAAAATGATTTTGAAGGTTGAGAATAAGTAAGCTCGCACTTAGTCATGTCAAACGACTTCCTTCATATACATGCTTTAGACATTCCTCTCGAAGATATTTCTCATTTTTAGAAATATCAAAGCTCTCACTGTCATTTTGATATGAATCCTCAATAAAACCTGCCATGCCATCATCTTCATCATTGTCACACAAATCTTGTACTTTATCGTCTTTTGAATATAGATCTTTCAACTTTGCATATTGCACAGGATTAGTTTTGCGTAGCCTCCTCATGGAAGCTTCTGATAATCGTGGTCTTACTGGTAATTGTGAATGCTGTGGATGAATATCATCAACATCATACGTTGGAATCTACACATATAAATAAAACTCATTAGTATTCCATAGATGAATAAAAAGTAAACTTCAAATCTAAAATTAAGTATATAACTTATTAAATATGGATAGAAAATTTTTATTCTCTCTAGCTAAAAGGTGCTCTTGGAGGTCTACGCCATCCATAATTCACTAATAGTTCATCACCAGCATGTAATGTAGTAATAGCATTGACAACTATGTATCTTGATACATATCACTCATGTATGGTGATTCATGACTATTTTCACGCTCCTCAAATGTGCAATTAGTCCTTGAACTATTATGTAACCGTCGACTACTATTTATTAAACCTCTTATATTTCCATGTGTGTAAGGTCTTCCATCAATATATAATCTTTCATTTTCTGCATGTAAAATCCTTCTACTAGTAAGGGATGCTGCGTTCAAGCATATTCCATAAGTACTCATGCTTTGAACATAACGTGAAAGTCGATGCCAATCTCCCCATCCATATATAGGACCACAAAATGACATAAGAGTGACTTCAGAGTTCGGAGGCACATACAAATCCTCTACAATAAAGAGACCACAACCAGCATTAGTAATAGTGGATGGAGCAATCATATAGTGATTACCCCAAAAGTTGAAAACCTCTCCATCTAAAGGAAGTGGTCCTCTATTCCATCCTCCATATCTTCTTCTATCATATGTTTGTACTAAAGAACGATCACGAGCTGGCAATGGATAATCTCCAGCCGTTTCATTCTCTAAACCAGGAGGTAGAGGATTTCTAGAAACCTCTGCTTGTAATTGATGAACAGCAAGTCCATGACGTGTACGAGGTATATTAACATTATGAGAAAAATCATCATCATCATCATCATCGATCAAGTATTCCTGTATATCAACAATAATTTGATTTTATATATGGTTTTTAAATAAAATAATGACATTAATATATATAAATAATACATACCCAAGCATTATCACATTGACTAGGTGATGGTGCACGCTCAAAAGTACCATACTCTGCCTCATGTTCAATACATTCCAATCGTGGTCTTCGATACGTGCCATAACAAGAGTTACACCAACATATAATATGCTCTTCATAGTAAAATTCATCATAATTCCTATCGGAGGACACATGTGAAGTCGTTGCATGGGTAGGAGGTGGTGTAGTACCCTCTGATTGATCAGAATCTGCACATAATAAGAAACATAAAAAAAAATATAAGTTATGTATCCATCAAATATATTTAAAATTAAATATTTCATATACTTACAGTATAAAGTCATTGCACGAAGAGAAGACGGTGGTGGAGTTCCATCTGATTGATCAGAATCTACAAATAATGATATTTGATATTAATAATTTGATTATCTACATAAACAAAAAATTCACATATACATATTTACACATACACACATATTCACATATACACATTTACACATACACACATATTCACATATACACAACTACATATTATTGTGGGATAAATACATGTATTTTGTATGAATGAGTGTATATGCATGCATGTGTGTGTACGTATATATGTGGATATGTATATGTATGTATAATTGTATATGTATACATATATGCATGCGTATATGTTTGCATGTATATGTGTATGTGGGTATGTGTATGTGTATGTGTATGTGTGTGTATATATGTGTATGTATTCTGACTTTTTTTTCTGTTTGAGATTAAATTAACAGGAGATATTGTATGGCCGAAAAAAATAAGAGGCGAGCTAGCATACCACCTGAGTCGTGGTAGTTTTTTCGTAGACAGCTACGTCTTCAGGAGTCATTTCCTCAACAAAACGTACACAAATTAATAGTTTATATTTATAATTTTTATATATTTTAGTAATTTTTTACATTTAATTTATGTATTTTTTTTCTTGAATAAACAGGCTGCTGCAAAGAAGAGAGTGGAGTCGGGCCACACATCGCACCTAGGCCAAATGGGCCATAATGGTTTTGTAGCTACGTTTGTAAGTATATGTATTATTGTGAGTATATTTTTTATTTTAGTTAAAATGCAAGCAACTAATGTTTTTTATTTGTTTCATTGCAGCGCAAGGATTATGGCCGATATCCTACGAAACAGGAGATCGAGTATGCTACACATTTTGGATATCGGCGTTTGAGCGAGTATATGCAAGATCATCCTGATGCCTTTGTGAGTATTTTTAAATTTTATATAATTATTTTGTTTTTATGAATGTTTTAATTATTTTATTTATTTATGTTTGTTATATGTAATACAGGAGTATTATGGAGAGACAAATATGGATGAGGTGGAGAGACAAACACAGGAGGGACGATCTCGATCCTCACAGAGTGATCATGACGATGAGGATGAGGATGATCAGAATGATCATGATATGTCGGTAGATGGGTGGGCTAAACCTGGCCGAGTGATCAGGTCCACGAGTCGCATGCGATTTCGGCATAGGCCGACATGTATAGAAAAAGAATAAATAAATAAAAATATGAAGGCTGAGTTGGGACAAAGAATTAAAATAAAGAAAAATAGAATAAAAATAAGAGAAAAATAAGAAAAGATCTGATGGGGATTTGGATGATGGGAGATCAATAGGGAAGCTAGATGGGAGTTTCATAAATCGAGTTAGTGAAGGTTGGTATATGCAAATGCTTCGGATAGGCTATTAGATCTGACCGGATCGAGTTAATGAGAGAGCTAAGAAGTTTTCAATTTAGTCATGTGATTTCTAGTCTAAGTGCATTAGTGTACTCTGATACGTTATATGGGATACTTTTGTCTACCTTCTTTCCTTGATTTATGCCAAGTTTAATGCATATTCAGATTTCATGCATCTAGTTGAAATTTCTCTAAGTTGTGTTTATCTACCATGACTACTTGAACCTTGCTTGTGTTTGACGTTATATTTGCAGGTTGGTTAGCACATCCGGAGGATGTACAGGTTTAGAGGTGGTGGATGTGGTCGAGAATCAACATCAAAGCTCGTGAGCCATTGTAGAGCATCAAACTAGAATCGGGTGATCTCTAACCTTAAACGTGATTCCATTTAGTGATCATTGTTCAATCTGCATGTTGATGTATGACTCACATCACTTCATATGTGTCTGCAAAGTGATTAGGGAAAAGGAAAATATAGATGCAAATATTTGGAGATGTGTTAGTGCAAAAACATACGTATATATGTGTTTGTGAATGAGATGTGCATAAATTTGAAGTGCATTTATGTGCAAACATAAAAGCAAGTGTATTGAGACATGAAACTATTTCAAGTGTGTGTGCATGTGAACATGATTTATTATGTAAAAATATGTGTAAATGTATGAATAAGGAAACAATGTATGTGCCTCTCTGGGAGTTATTTTTGCTAGAAATCACAAGGGCATCAGGAGGTTCGACAAAGATCGGCACCGAAAGGAGAAGAAGGAGGGACAAGTTGCATGACATCAGCGGACTCAATCTTTGAATATAGCTCCAGGAGAAGCAAAGATATGGGGCGACGATAACTCGAGGAAAGAGGAGGGGTGAATCGATTCAACTGGCAGGTTCAGGTAGAAGAGGGCCTTCACAAAGCTGCGTAGCAACACCTTGAAGAAAAGAGAAGGAAATATGTTGTTTTGGCGACACTGTTAACAATCTTGTTGTTCTTTTTGTGATGAGAGGTACTGTACTAGAGACTCTATACGACCAAAAGATGGAGTCAACTCATTTGACGTGTTGGGGAAAAGGAGGGAACAGAGGCTGCTGCTGACGGGGATCGAGAGCGAACAGAAGGAGGATATTATGCTGATAATCAGCTGTTAGAGGATCAGTAGGAGGACACACTATTTGAGGGAGATTCGATTCATTTCTACCAGGAAGGGTGTAAACAAAGGGACTACCATTCTACGCAAAAGAGAGGAAGGATCCGAAAATCATTTTTATGTCCAGGGCTAGCAACTTGAAGGCAATATTATGGGGGGAGGAGAAAAAAGGGAATCAAAGTTTGCTCACAAAGGCAGAGAACGAGGGCATCCTTGGATAGAATTTATGGAGTTGGTCATGCTGTTCTAAAGAGTTCTTCAAGTGCTTGCGGAAGAGAAGAAAGCTAAGAGGAAGAAAGGTATGACCTTGTACTACTGCACTTTCCTTTTTTGACATTGGAACTGGTTATGGACGACCTGAGAAGCGAAAACGCTGAAAAACATAGAAGGCACTAGAAAGGAATAGATACGATGAATGCATTAGTGATTTTACGCTTTCAGTTAACCCATCTGTAAAGGTTTCTTATATTATCTTTCTATGCTCTTCTTTCAAAGTTTCCACATCTTTGAAGCTGCACTAGCACCAGTTTAGATGTTCTGAGTGTTTTGAATTCGTCGCCTAAATTGTTTTGCTTTCCTTCAATGATGTATTTATGTACTAGAGATCCTTTTTGTGTATATTTATCATGCGCTAGCTTAATGGCTAGTTGGATAATGCATCGTAGCTAATGCACTATAGGTTGATAGACATTAGATATGACAACTAAACTGATAAAAGGGTATGAGTCTATGCACAAGAATGGAAAGGGATTTCACTAATATTTTACTACCACATTTTATACTCCCGAACTTGAAGATTCCTTGTCTTTGGCGCAACTACTCTGTAGATCTAAGGCATTGTTTTAATGAGCTTGTCTATCTGATTAACAAAGGATTTCATCTGTGAAAATTTACGTTTATCATTTACCATAAAAGTTTTTGGCTAAATCAATACTTTGTTTATTACTGTGTCATTTGTTAGCATAAATGCCTAACCTCCAGACAAAAGTGAAGGTTACCTGATATCTGCTTGCGCACGTGAAGCAAAGAAGAGAGAATCAGCAGTTTAGTATCACAATATGATTTTCCTATTTGTGTATATTTTGTAATTTGGCTTGGTAAGTTTTGATGCACTGGTAGTGGTTTTGCACAATATCGAAAGCCTGGCATCTACAAAATCAAATAATAGAATATTGGAGGTACATAGTTCTGTGTGCTAAAATATGATATGTCAAGAACAGGCCTACATATAAAGAACAAAAAAGTCATAGCTCGAAACCAATTGTGCATTGTATATGTGTGCAGTTTTTCATTTAATCTTCTAACAATTCAGAGATACGATTTCCATGGACTTGGAACCGTTCTCGATTATGAAGGCTTCCCTAGCGCAAGACAAATCCTGAACTTATGTTTGATCAGATGAATTCTCCTTGTCTATTTTCCTTGAGTTGAAGTGAACTCATGGCTGGTCCAAGTTTTATGCAAAAACACTTATGCGTTTTATTCAAGTACTACCATTGCCCAAACGACAAATGGAGTTACTCACATAACTTTTCTTTCTATTTGAAGCCATCATAGAATGTTTTCCAATACCAAATGTGGATTAAGTTATTGTAAATGACATGATTTAGAAATCTTCTTTTCTAGTAGTGAGTTCAAGGGAAATCTTTGTGCGCATTTTTACTCGCATAAGAATCTTTGTAGCTATACTAAGAATGCCCTATCGGGGGTTGCTTTGATTGTCAAAGAAAGAAAATGCTCAAAGTGCTGATGCCATCTTCTTCTTTAGTTGATTGAGTGTTAGGTACAAATCATCGGTTTGTCTCATGGTTTTTGCCTCTTGCATGTATGTCATTTAGTTTAACTTAAGTGATTTGGCTTCTTTTTTCCTAACAACTAAATCAAAGTTTCCTTGATCATATAAATATCATATCTCAAGTTCTTTCCCTTGTGAGGAAAAGACGAGAAGAAAATTCGAAAGGGGTGAAACAGATATGTGACTTTTAATAAACACCGGAATGATTGATTCATTAGTTGTTCATAAATAGTTGGTACTTGATTTAAATGCTCCACGTTTATTTGAGTTTTCTTCCTCCTTTCTACAAACTCCGCGACATACCTGGTGAACCTGACGTGAAGGAGGAGAGTATAGAGATTCTGATCTTAGTTTAGCTAGTAGTGCGGTTGAGAGAGCTCATTGTGCTTGATCATTTATGGGCGACACTACAATGGATGTTATAACTCAACTCCTACACTTCTAGTAGGATGAAAAAAGACAGAGTGCCATCCAAGCATTCCATGAGCAAGTGATCAAAAGGAGCGCGTATTTCAATGGCAAAAATGTTACTCCTTTCTGTAAGGAGTATGAATTAGAGGCACGATATCTTGGCACGGGCCTTATGCCATTAAGTGATCAAGAACTTATAGATAATTTTGTATACGTTTCAAAATTGCATCTGCATGACCGACTAGTTGTGGATGCACCTCGACTAGTTGTAGAAGGGCAAACAAGATGGTCACAATATAAGACAATACTTACGAGAATGTTTGCACTTGATGATGATGATAAAGTGACTAGGTCAACATTTCTAAACTGGATACATAAACCTAATGACCAATCCATTTTAGATATAAAAAGAGATTGATCAGCAATTTGGGGACTTATTTGAATATGATCGGAGGGCTATAGCTGAAGAAAAGGTGTCCTTGTTTCTCCAGGCTATAGATGCAAAAGCCAGAGAAGAACTTTTCCCACAACTTCAACATGTAGGAATTGAGACTGGTCTTACTGAAGATTCGGATAATGTGGATGAAGCTGTTAGAGGATACGTTGAAAAATAATGAACTTTGTTTAAGTTTATGCAGAGCTCGCATGACGATGTGCAAGAAGAATAAGCCCAGATTGTTCAGCAACCTGTACAGAACCCTCAGGTGAACCCACCAATGCCAAAGGATGTTGTGCTCGCTAATACAATGGAATATATGTTTAAGAAGTTTAGTGATCTCATGATCCAAAGTATGAAACAAATGATTGAATCTCAAGCTTTACAAGCACCAGCAGCTAAAAACCCAAAAGCTCCTGAAATTAAAAGATGTATCTGGTGTGACTCTTTGGAGCACAACAGATACTCATGTGAGAGCTCTAAAGAAGCATTGGCAAAGAATCTAGTGTTCATAAAGGAAAAGATGATTTATGACTCAAAGACCGGAGAAAAAGTAAACATTAACTTCGGTCGGGGAGGCATGAGAGTGTTCTTCCCTTGCACATCTCGAAATGTTACTTTAACATCATATACATATGCATGTCAAGTAATTGATGAAAATAATGATATAGAACCGTGGTCTAAAGTGATAAAGTCCCTAGATCAGGGAAAGATGCATCATGAAATCTTAAAGTCAGCAAGCAATGAGATGCGAGGGATAAGTGGATGGAATGATCCCGTAGATACTCTCTCGGTTGTTACTTATCTATGCTCTTCGGTAGATCATGAGGCGGTAGTGGAAGAGAAATGGAGAAGAACCAATGAGGGTGAAGAAGAGAAAAGAAGAACTAGGCGTCAAGTAGAAGCTTCACAAGAACAATCTCAAATACCAAATCAAAATCAACCAATACAAACAAACCAACCTGCTCAAGTAATCCCACCATCACAACCGACAATAATCCAACCAAATCAAATTCCAAATCAAGTTCAAAACCCTTCTTCTACCAAGATGCCAGTTCCTACTCAAGTTAATAATCCTTCACAAGATCAAGAGATGAAACCTGTAAGGAAAGGTCAAGGAAGAGTGAAAAATCCATCATACATGCTAAAATCGCACATTGAGCAAGCTAGAGATTTAAAACAAGTTCTTGAGAAAACAGTGATTGATAGTGTAATTGAATTTACACTAGGTGAGTTACAGGGAATAGCAAAAAGGGAATTTCTAGAAGTAATATTCGACCTCTGAAGAAGAAAATGGCAACCAATCACCGACATGTAAGAGACTGAGAAGATGGATGAAGAGACTCCTGTTCATGTTGTGCAAGCACAAGTACAAGAGCTAAAAAATGTACTTGAACCAACTCAAACTAATACACAACCATGCGCACATGAGGAAATGTTCTTGGAGCAGAATTCTTCAGAAATAACTCCTTCAAGTCATTATACTAGAGATCATTGGGCTCGATCCATGGCTGAGACATTGGTGCGATTAGATCAAATCAGTACACCCATCATCGCTCTTATCGATCATGGATCTGAAGTTAACTTAATGTCCAAAGATCTCTACATGAAGGGGAAATGGCCAATAGATATGCAGCCGGGTTGGAGAATCAGGGCTGCGAACTTGATGCCAGGTGAGTTGTTTGGTGCATGCCCGCAGGTACTAGTTACAATTGGGGATGTTAGTGATTATCAGAATTTCTTAGTGCAAGATCATTCTAGCTACTCGTTCATTTTAGGGCAACCATACATTATTGCCTTAAGAATGGAAACAAGAGTCTTGGAGGATGGATCAGCCTATGTGCAGATCCAAAGTAAGGATGGAAAGAAGGGGGTCCAATTTATGAGGGTTTGTGTAGATCATGTCAGGAATAGAACTTCTCTTCCGACAAGACCTATTCTTGAAGAATTTGAGGATCAAAGTTTTTAAATGAAGCTTTCATAAATCGGGACTATGGAAGCTTGGAAAGTGAAAAGATCCCGAATGTAAATATGTTGGTGTTCTTGGAGTTGTTCTGGCAAAATTTACTATTGGTTTGAATCCTTGAAGAAGTACTAGAGGATATCTTGCAGCAAAAATACGAAGATGGTTTGGAGGTGAAATCCAAGCTAAGCTTCACACCCTACGACCTACAATGCTCAATGAGGCTACATCTTTTACCTATGATGTAGAGAAGGAATTCCAATCCATAAACAAGTCGATTCGCCTACAACAACCATGTCAATGATCGCTTTTTGTTAAACCCACATTTCCTATGAAGCGTACTTTTGATGCCTCATCTTACTCTAGTTTTCCTCGTCATCCACAATCCAATTACTCAATTGCACCTGTTGCTTCATCTCTCCAACCAACAAACCACCTACCCTTCAAACTTCAGTGGTGGATGCCTAACAGAAGCGACCACGAATCACGTGCTATAGTTGTGGTAAACCTGGACATACAAAAATAAGGTGACGATTGCGACCTCTTCACATGAAACTGGTTGTAGCTCAATTGCATAACATGGAGGTCCATAATGAAGAAATTCCTTCTGTTTGGATAGAGGAATCATTGGAGAAGGACTTAAGTACCTTGGGTAACGATATCTCTCTTCATTCTCTACTTTGCATGCAAGGTACAATAAATAACAAACTCGTTAAAATTTTACATGACGATGGTAGTTCACATGATTTCATTTCACATTTATTAGTACAAGAACTTAAATTAAAAATGTTTCCTTCTTTGTATAAAGTAAAAGTTGCATTTCAAGGTAATCATTATAATGTAATACGAGAAGTGCAAGATATTATGATTAGCATAGTCCCATATGTAGATGCACGAACATTTTTAATTGCACCTTTGCAATCTTACGACGTTATACTTGGTATACCTTTTCATCACCATTATAACCCACACATTGACTACCATACACATACCTTTGACTTTGAATTTAAAGATCAAATCATTACTTTGTTTGCACGGCATGATTTTCATCCATTTCCATTGATTATTCATACTCAAGTAAAACGTGCATTTAGGAAAGGATTCAATTCATGCATTGTTTTTTTCAATGTCATAAATGATTACACTCATGCACTACTTGATGCACATAAATCTTTCATGACCACTTATAAGGATTGTTTTATGTCTGAGTATCCCTCTGAACTACCACTATCTTGAGGATCCTTTGAACATAGCATAGATTTAGTCCCTGGTAGTTCTCCTCCTCATAAATCACCATATAGACATGGCCTACTACATCAAAAGGAAATAGAAAACCAAGTAAAAAACCTACTATAGAAAGGACTTATAAGGCCTAGTTCTTCTCCATTTGGAGCACCAGTTCTCTTAGTTGAGAAGAAGAATAAAACGTATCAAATGTGCATTGGTTATAGAGCCCTTAACAAGATCACAATCAAGAATAGATACCCTATTCCTCAAATAGATGATCTCCTAGATAAGCCAAAATCGGGTTACCATGAGATTCGTATGACACAAAGTGATATTTTTAAGACTACATTTAGAACTCAAACCGTCCATTATGAATTTGTGGTAATGCCCTTTGGACTTAATAATGCCCCTGCTACATTTGCACGAATGATGAACAACATTTTTCTTGATTACCAAGCTTTTGTTCTTGTATTCTTTGATGATATACTTGTTTACAGTAAGAATGATACTGAGCATGAAAAGCATCTTGAAAAAATTTTTCATTTGTTACGAGAGAACACACTTTATGCTAATCGTGAAAAGAGTTACTTCTTTCAACGTAAGCTAGAATATCTAGAACATATTATTTCAAGTGAAGGTGTGCATGTGGACCTAAAAGATTAAAGTTCTAGTAGAATGGCCTACACCACAATCAGTCAATGATGTTCGTTCTTTTCTTGGGTTGGCTAGTTTCTATAGGAAGTTTGTTCAAAATTTTTCTTATTTAGCATTGCCTCTTACCTTGTT
>CM035441.1:101119987-101134987 GCA_020310875.1 Ceratopteris richardii | reverse complement strand
CGGACCCCCCAATGTCGAATCGTCGAAATCATATATCCAATCGTAGGTGGGCCCTTCGGGGGTGCGAAGTACACATAATTGAGCCACTTCTCACATCCTTTAATCGTCAGCACTATTTGTGTGTACTCCGGCCATGATCTCCTTCGAAATACAGGGCAATAACATGGGTTATATTTGATGTACAAGGGCATGTTGTTCCATGTTCTTACCATTTCCGGGTATGTTTCAAGCAGCCGAATTCTCCACATCGGTTGGCGAATATGTCCCTGCTTGGCACTTTCTGGAATGTCGTCAGGTGCAAATTGGGTGGCAGAGGTGGGTTCCCTTGAGGTGTGGTGCTTGATCTCTGCATTATAATCCGCCATTAGCACGCAAAAAGGAACATACAGGTCATCCGATGGGCCGATCCACCTATGGTGTGAGAGATTCTGAAAATAATCGGATTTTATTACAACCTCTTCCAATTTTGACATCAATGCGATTTGGACTGTCACCCTGTCATCATGCGTCGTGGCTACTTTCTCTAATTTTTGCATCCATTCAGGTGCCTCAATTTCAATTGTGTCCATGCCCTGTTCTGTTCGCTTACCCCCGGGTGTTGGCATCGGAACATAGGGATCCTCGAATGTTTCTTCTACTTCAATTGGCACAAGATCGTCAGGCTCGGGCTCTACCAGAGGGGAGGGCTGACGCTCATATTCCATGACCTTGCTACGTAATTCCTCAAGTTCGGCCCGGAGTTTAGTGATCTCTTCTGATGTATCTTCTGCGGTTGTGCTTTTGCTGGGTGATGTCTGTCGGGTGGCCAACTGCCTTAGTAAATCATCTCTCTCTTTTTCTAAGGCGGCATGCGCCTCCATTAGATCTGCATGAGTTTCTAACACCACTTTCATATTTTCAGAGGGAATTGCCTTGAATCGTTCTAGGTCAATCTCCTGTGGGGAACCCTCCATGGCCGCCTCCAGATTTTCTTCATTCTGTTTCTGTAATCGTTTATTCTCCTCTAGCGCTGTAGACATATGCTTGCGTAGGAGACCCAAGTTCCGTCGAAGCTTCAGGTTGTCCGTGATCTGAGAATGTAGCAACTCGTCCATGTGTCGTCGCTCTTCATCATCTGCTTGGGGTGGGTTGGCTACTAATTGGGCATATTGTTCCTGTAAGGTCACGTGCTGCTGTTGTAGTAGCTGCTTCTGCTCTTCAAGATCCCTACATCGTGCTTGGAGATCTTCGTGGCTTCGGAAAAGCCTTGTATGTTGGTTGTCAAGGTGTTGGTAATGTTGCTGAAGTTGGGACATGCATTGATACATATTATTAAATACATTATTAAGAGGAATGGTGGGAGAAATGGTGTTGAATGCATAGGGGAAGGGGAAGGGAAGTGTGGATGCAGTACTAGAGAAGGGTGAGGGGGGAGGTGGGGGAATGGGGGATTGTGGGTAAATGGGGGGTGGGAGAGGTGCAGAGGTGGGTGACACCTCCATGGATTCAAAAGTGGAGGCCGTGGTGGGAGTGACTGTGAACATGGGGATTGTGGTTGCGGTGAGAGTTGTGAACGTGTATAGAGGGGTGTGTAATTGTGAACTCCCAGGAAGTGTGATCGGAGGAGTGGGGCTTACCGTGGTTGTGGTTAGACTTATGTTTCCCGTGGAAATAGAGTATGTGGGTTGACTGATGGTTTGTGCGTTAGTGTGTGTAGTGGGTTCGGAGGTGGTGACAGTAGAGGTTATAGTGGCAGGGGGAGGTGAAGGGGGCTGATGTGGGGGAGAGGGTGGCAAGGGAGGTGATGGAGGTGCACTCGATGTGTGGGCTTCCTCGGTGTCGTGAATAGTGTGTGCTGTGCCAGTGGTTTTGGGGGTGCCTTGTGGTCCTGATCCTAATACATTCATTCGTTTTCCCGTTCGTGGGGGGCGTCTTCCATATCTTTTCTTTGTCCTTTGTGATTGCGCTAGTGCAGTATGCACCGTTTCAGGTACTCCCAAAGCATCTGATATCATTTCCAGGGTGGCACGGTATTGATCGTCCACGCCTTCCTCCTCCAGAATCTGGTTCATGAGGGCTTTACCTGCAGCTAATGATAGCCTGTGTTGCTCTTGGACTCGGTTCATCGTATCGTAGAGCTTCTTTAATGCGTTAGTATAGGCGGGGGCACCTTCCAGTACTTGTAGGGCTTCCTGATCATACTCTTGTTCTTCTGCTTCTGATTGTCCACCCTGTGCCTCCTCATGTGCTTCTTCTTCATCGTCCACATTGACTACGTCCGGTTGGCTGGGCTGGGCTTGGTCTGGGGCAGTTTGCTGTCCACCAGCTTGCTCTGCTTCAACTTCCGCATTTACAGCGTCGATGATTCTAGCAACTTCTTCGTCCGTTAGATCCTCCAGAGTGAATCCATGCGGGAATTCCAGATCAGTCGGTACTGGTGGAAACACAAGGTTAGGGCCATCTGTGCTGTGCCTGGGTAACCTGATAGTAAATGGTTGCACTCGTCGGGGAAGTCTTGGGGTTGTTTCAGGCGTTAGGGTTGCACCGCGAGCTTGTGCACAAGGCATCTGGACAGCGCCTCTCATCTTCTTTGAGGGAGGCCCCACAGCTGACAATCTGCGTTGAAACTCCTGTGCTCTGGAGCAAATGAGAGCCCTCTGCACCGGTACATCATATGCGAGACATCTGTATACAATTCTTGTAAGTGCACAGCAACCATACAGCACAGACTTTTGCTTCTTATACCATCTCTGATGAGCCATATGAATCTGGTCGATAATCCAGTGGGGCATATTGATGGACAATTCAAAAGCATCCGCCAGGTAGAGGCTAAACCAGATCTTTTTGGGGGGCATTGTGAACCTCTCCTGCGCGGGGAATGCGAAATGTTGCATGACCATGCGTAAGTGAATGGTAATTGTAGGCGTCATCGCAACCATGTCCTTCAACTTCGTCAGATTCCTGTTCTTCATATTGTCTGGAACCATAGTCTCTTTCTCTGTTGGGATGTGCATACCTTTCATGTCGAGTGCTTCTCTTACCAAGTTGATAGTCAAGCGGAAACGCTTCAGCTCATTGCCCCTTGTGAGAGATGGGAGCACAAAGGAGCTGTATCCTTTCTTGTCTTTGCTGGGAGTGAGGGTACTAATTAAGTATGAGCACCTTAGAAAATCTGGCTTTGGTAGTTGGAACTTGAAGTAATCATAAAGCCCCGCCTTCTTCCATATCGACTTCAGTCTTTCATTGTTCTGTAGCTTTTCAAACTCCCTGGTAAAGAAATGGTATCTGCCCCAACGTCCATTGAATTCTACCTCGGACTCCCACATATATGTGCCTTCCCCCAGAGGTCCAGCAACGTCACTGAACCAGTGTGAAGCTTTGCCCACCGGCATTGTATGACCCTGTGGAGGATTCTGAATTGGTATGGCATGTAATGCCCGTAATGCCATTGGTCTTTCCTTTAATTCCTCCTCGACCGGAAGGCTTTCGATGTCCACCACTTGGGGGCTGGTGCCTGCCTGGGAGCTAGTTCCTACCGTATCTGCCATGTTACTTCTTGCTTCCTGTCTCTGTGAGAATATAGAAACTAATGTTAACATTGTACAGGACAAGAGAGAACCGTTGTTGCTCCCATTACAACATTAACACGAGGGTTGGGAGAGATTAATGGGTTAGTAAGTGCTCGGTGCGAGTGTGTGTGTGGTTAGGAGTTCAGTACACCTAAGAGTTAAGTGGAATGATGTAGTGTGATAGTGATGGGGTTATTAGGTTATCATGGATTTACAATTGGGGTCCGGGGGTTTGTTACAAGTCTTAGGCTGCCAAATGCAGTGGATGGGTTTCGCTCTTGGTTCCGTAGAGACTCTTGAGAGCTTTATCGGTGTCTCGGTTTGAAAATGAGGCCTTTTAGGGACCCATTTACAAGTGGCTCTGTTCGTGCTCATGGGCCCTGGTGTGTTCCTGAGTGTTGAAAACGAGTGGATGCCGGCTGTGCGAGTGAATGGATCATGCTGTGTAGGGTGTGTTCTTGGTGTAGCTATTTGAGCCTGCAAACAAGCCTTAGGCACCCAAATTTGTCTTGATTGTGGGTTGGCCTTCATCGACTTCTTGGGCACCCAAACAGACTTCACGTTAGCAGATGAGCTTCTGAAAGACTTCTTATTAGTATCGTGTTGTTGGTTACTAATAAGAGGCTTTGCCCGTGTGGTTGGCTTGAGTGCAACCGGGTGTTCGCCTTTCCGCACCCACACTTGTTTCCCTTGCTGAGACATTTTGCTGCGCAGGTACTTTTGATCTCCGACATAGGTATTACTCTGCTTCTTCTGTCTTTGATCCACCTTCGGTTGCCGCCTCCCTCTGGCCTTTGGAAAAGAAGGGAGTTCCGTTGCATCCCTGACTCCTTTTTTGCAACCATCATACCTCTGCAACACATAGTTTTGGACAAGAACAGCATGGTCATCTTCATGTGTACTCCTGGAAGGACCAGGAGTGTGTGCCTTTCCTAGTTCCTTGAGTGCTCCATTATCTAACTCTACTGTAATTCGACTATGATTGACCCATACCTGAAGAAGTCCACTTCTTAGGTTTAAGTTGACTGCTTTGTCATAGATCCAGTCTTGACCCAAGACAAGCGGTTCAGTGAGGTCCTCATCTTGACACACTAGTACCTTAACTGTCATTGCCTCATCATGAATGTAGAGGGGAAGTTCCACCTCGCCCATGCAAGGGGTTTCCACGCCTCCCAATCCTATGAGATATGCTTCCACAGGATTGACAGTTAACTGCAACTCTTGACAGTAAGACAATTTAACAGCACTAGTGGCTGCGCCTGAGTCAATCAAGGCTCTTACAGTCCTTGCACTCTTTCCTCGTCCTATATCTACGGTTATGAAAGGGCGTCGATCAGTTATCCTATGTGAGCTAACACCTGAAACTTCACACATAGCTACGTCATATCCTTGATCTGCATATGGATCTTGCCTAGGGTGCTCTCTACCTTGTCTTCTTAATTTCATTCTTCTTATGCGCTCTAGGGCTTCTGCTTGAGCTTCTTCTCGAATTCGCTTTTCTTCCTCTTTGCGTTTCTTAGCAGTGTTGAGTCGACTTAGCATTTCCTCTGTGAGGGGTTCCTGATACAACTTAACTCTGCATCCGCTAATATAGTTTGGGAGAACATCGCCTTCTAAAGTGGCTAGTTGCACTGCACCACTTGTTGAGATCCTATTGATGATCATAGGTCCGTAGCCTCTCTTTTCTAGCTTCCTTGCATGTTGTTTCAATGTGTAGACTAAAACTAGATCTCCCGCTTTCAAACCCTTATCCTTCACATGGGCATCAAAGTATGCCTTCTGTCGTTTCTTTGCTGCATATATCCCTGCAGCTGCTCTCAGTCTTGTTTCTCCTAATCGTTCAAGGTCAAAAAGTCTAGAAGAGAGTTCATGACCCGTCCATTCGTGCTCTTGTGCTACCTTCAAAGTAGGTATCAAGAAGTCCAAGGGTAGCACCGCGTTTTGGCCAAATACCATCTGAAAGGGGGTGGCTTGGAGTACCGTTTTGTAGGCGACTCGGTATGCCCAAACAGCATGGTGTAGCTGTTTGTCCCAATCAGAGCGTTTATTGTTCACTAATTTCGTCAGTACATTGCATAAGATCTTATTAGTGCTCTCAGCTTGTCCATTAGCTTGAGGGTGATAGGGGGCAGACTTCTTGTGTATTACCAGGAATTCTTGGAGTATATTCTCAATCACCTCGTTCAAGAAATGAGAGCCTCTATCACTTACAAGCTCTATAGGTAGCCCATATCTTGTGAACACATTCTCGAACAAGAATTTAGCAGTTGTTTGAGCATCGTTCTTTGTCGTAGCCTTTACCTCTACCCACTTAGTTAGATAGTCTGTCGCAACAATGATGTATTCTGCATGAGAACCCTTAGCTGGGGGATTAATAGGACCCACGAAGTCTATTCCCCACTTAGAGAACGCACGTCCACCCATCATAGGTTTCAATGGCATCTCGTCTTTTCGTATAGGATACTGAGTTCTCTGACAGACATCACACCGTTTCACATAGGCATGTGCATCCATGTGAAGGGTTGGCCACTAGAAGCCCGCAAATAGTATTGCCTTGATCACCCGATCTGGTCCAAAGTGTCCTCCTGCTACACCTTGGTGAGCAGTGTCCAAGATCTTGAGATACTCACTCTCATGGACACATAGTCTCAGGTAACCATCTTTACCACGCTTGTATAGATTATCACCAATGAGTGAGTAATCCTGGGCTTCTTGTTCTAAACTCCTTTTTCTAGCCAAGGTCATATCTGGAGGGAATGTTTTCGTCCTCAGGAAGGATACTAGCGGTTCACTCCAATCTGGCACTATGGACACTTGATAAAGAGTGGCGTGTTCCACAGGTGGTTTAGTGCAACAGATTGGGCATTCCTTGCACAACTTTTGGACAACAGCTTCCATAGTTGGCCAATGCACTCCGCTGTAAAGTTCGTTGCTTTGAGTAGTGTTGCTCTAACGCACCTACATGTGCTAATTGCAACCATTTAGCGTACTCATCCTCTTCTACACAACAAGCCAAGATCCCTTGATCTGTGTGCTTGTACATGCTTCCGGCCATGATGTGGTACTTTTGGGCTCTCACAACCTCCCTATTCCGTGTGTTCACCACTGGATGATTAGGCCCGTACGTCAATACTGGTACCAATGACTTAGCCCACTGCGGTACGACTTCCAAGTTAAACAAGTAAGCATCAGGAAGATCATCTGCTACTCCTTGTGGGGCTTCTCCCGACGTGAGCCTAGAGAGATGATCTGCTCTTAAATGAGTCCTGCCTTTCCTTACCACAACCTCAAAGTCATATTCCATGAGCAAGAGAAACCACCTCACTAATCTTCCTGTATTGCATGGTTTGTTTACGAGGTATAGCAAAGCCTGATGATCAGTAAAAAATTTAAACTTATTTGCAAGCAAATAGTGTCTAAATTTCTTAACTGCATATACCATGCCTAAGCCTTCTCTCTCCGTAGTGGTGTAATTTCGTTCAGCTGCATTCAACTGTCTACTGGCATAGGCAATTGGAAGATCCATATTACGTTCACCCGTAGGTTGTGCAAGCACACATCCAATGGCGTAATTGGATGCATCCACAAGAACATGGAATGGCTTATTCCAATCTGGTGTGGTCAAGATTGGTGCTGAACATAATCGTCATTTAAGCTCCTGGAAGGAATTCCCACATTCATCCGTCCACTCAAAGTTAGTCAGAAGTCCGTACATGGGCTTTGCAATGACAGCATACATGTGTATAAATCGTCGGTAATAACCACAATGCCCCATGAAAGCTTGTACTTCCTTGACATTTTTTGGCCTAGGTAGCTCTGCTATAGCTCTCACTTTCTCTTCATCAATGGATATGCCATTCTTTGACACTATGTGTCCTAGAATCTTGCCTTGCCTGACCATGAAAACACATTTTTCTGGGTTCAGGCAGACTTGATATTCTCTACATTTGTCGAAGATTTACCTGAGTTCAGGGATATGGGTTTGCCTAATGTTCGAATGAGCACAAAGATCATCAACGTAGACTTCTAAGTTTTTCCTCAGGAACTCTTTAAATACATGGCACATCAGCCTTTGGAAGGTAGCTGGTGCATTGGTAAGCCCAAATGGCATCACTCTGAAGGCGAAAATGCCCCATTCTGTGGCAAAGGCTGTCTTATGCTGATCCTCTGGAGCTATGGCTACTTGATTGTAACCTGAAAATCCATCAAGAAAGCTGTACACTTCCTTGCCTGCCACTCTTTCTAAGAGATGTTCTGTGATGGGAAGCGGATAGTTATCTCGAATCGTGGCTGCATTAACCTTTTTCAAGTTAATGCACACACGAAGCTTGCCATTCTTCTTGGGCACCACTACGATGGGGGATACCCATTCAGTGTGCTCAATTTCATAGATAAATCCAGCTTCAACCAGTCTATCTATCTCTTCTTTGATCTTAGCAGCGTAATTATCGTTATATGTGTAGGGCTTTTGCTTAGAGGGTTTAGCATCTGAGGTCATGGGGATGGTGTGTGAGCATATGTCAGGGTCAACACCTTTCAAATCCTTGTAACTCCAAGCGAACACATATCTGTATTCTCTTAGCAAGGCAATTAACGCACGCTCTTCTTCCTCTGTTAGGTCATGGCCAATGTATGTGCATCTCTCCTCTCCTTCTTCTAGGGCTACTACTATTTTCTTGGTGGTTTCTTTGTTATCATAGGCCTCTCCTACTTGTGCCTCTCGTTTAGGCATTCTTATCATGACTCTCCTGTCATCTATCTCATACTTCTTAAAATTTTCTGGGACCTCAAACAAAGATTCTTCCTCTTCTGGTGATACTTCTCTCTTCTTCCGTTTCTTTCCTTCTTCCTTCGGGGTCACATGTGTTGCTAATCTTACATCATTTGTAAGCTCTCCATGCCTCTGGGGTTGAAATTCTACTTCCTGGAAGTATTCTTCATCTGATGCAAAAGGTGGGTCCATAATGATTGACTCTAGATCGGAGTCACTTGCATCCTCAAATGCATCAGGGCTAGGTTCGCATTCTTCTAGAACTGCCTCCCCCATGATTGGCTCTATGGAGAAGACTGAAATGTCATAGCCATCCTCATCACAGTGAGGCGTCCATTGTTCCTCATTGATGGCTACATCCATTGTTGCTAGGATTTCTGCCCAGCCATGGGGTTCGAATTCTTCGTCAGGAAAGACTACAGGTGCATAGGCTGAGTCTTGAATGGGTCTATGTGTTTCTTTTGCACCTACCTCTCTGGCTTTTTCTCTCTTCTCTTCTTCTAATGCTACTTTGCACATCCATAAGTGGGTGTCTTCATGCATCCATGAGGATCCTGATCCTATGGAATGCACAGATTCCGTGTCATCTTTGGCTCTATGGATGGGATTCCATTGGATAGGAGGGACATCTCTATGAGAGTAATCCTTGAGATTGACTTTGTTTGTAACACCTAAGTGTTGCAGGTACAAGGAATTAGTTCCCCAATCCTGTACCACTTGCAACTGTCGCATGAATGGTCGTCCCAAAATCATCTCATAGGCATGATTTTTGCTAAAGTCACATATAGCAAAGGTATGTTCAAACTCGACACCACAAGTGGTGAGAGTTATTCCTTCTAGCAATCCTAGGGGCCTCTCTAGGTGACCATCGGCCATCTGCAATTTCATTCTCGTTGGCCTGAGTGCCGGCTTGCCCCAACGCTTCCATAGGGAAGTGGTGGCAATTGCAACTCCTGCACCTGAGTCCAAAATTGCCTTGGTGGTGTACTCCTGATAAGTAATGGGAAGATAGGTGTTCCCTTCTTCACCTTCACACATATCTCCTATCTTATCCAAGGGTATCTCTGGCATTGTCCTATGTGATCCTACCTGGGAACGAGGTTTTGCTATCTCAGGTACTTGTTTGGTTACATGTTTCCACGATTCAGGTCTAACCTTGAGTGGCTCTTCTAACTTGAGATTGCACTGCACGTTAGTGTTCTTCCCTACCTCTGTGTTCCTAGGTATGATTGAATCTTCGTTTCTTACCATGACTGTGGGTGCTCTCATACACGTGGACTTTGCTTCCCATGGGCCTGTGAAATGGGGTAGCTCTTGTATGGAATTGGATTCAAAGTCCAATCTCTCGTGAGACTGAGTACTCTCATGTTCCCCGTAAATAGATGGGATGTCTTGTGGGAATTGGTCGTGTGCATCATCCACAAGTTCAAAGGGAGGGGCGACTTCACTTTCGTTATCCCATTTATCTTCTTGAATTTCTCGTAGGAAGTCTGGTGCAAACCGATTCATAGAAGAAGAAGTGTCTGGCTCCGTAGAATTAGGCACATAAGCAACCTGGGAAGGAGGGCTTATTCTATCGTTGGCTCTTTCCTCGCTCTCATAGATGTTTGGAGCACAAGCTTCCTGGGGAGGATTACTTATTCTATTACTTTTCCGAACAGGCTCATATGCTCCCTGAGAAGGAATGTAGGCAACCTGTGGAGGTACGTGAGCTTTCCAGGGAGGCTCATCTGCCTTTTGGGGGGAAAGATAAGCTTCTTGAGGAGGCACATGGGCTTCCTGAAGAGGCTGGCTTATCCGTTCTCTTGCCCTTTCCTTTCTTTGAGGGGCAGGTTCCTTTTCTGATTGTGCAATTAGCCTCTCTATTCTTTCTAACAGTCCATCAAAATGTAACTGCGTCTTAGCTGAGCTAGAGATGTTAAAGAGGCGACTAGCTTCAAACATGGTCTGAGCCAATTCCACCATTTTGGCACAAATTTTAGTTCGTTCAAGCTCTAGCTCGGCTCTAGGGTAGCATTTTTCATGATCGGTTATGGTTGGCCCTTCTTGGATTCTGGCCTGATATGCTTTAAGCATCATATTAAGGTTTTCGGGAGTGGGATCAGCTAATACTGATTCTGCTCTAGGGGGTGGTGGAATTGTATGAGGTGGGTTGGAAGGTGGCGGTTCGGATGGCGATGGGAATGGTGGTGGTGGGGTAGTGTGAGAGGGAGTTTGAGATGTGAGTTCAGTTATCTTGGCTTTGGTTTCTCTTATGCTTTCCTCAAGTTCACTCATCTTTTTAGCCCATTGTCTTTTCATTCTTTCTCGACTATCTCTCCAGGCTCTAGTTCTCTTCTTGGTTATGCTCTGCGTTTCACTAGCTTCTGGGCTCTTTTCCTGACCTACCGCTTGGTTTTGCTGCAATGCTTGAGCTCTAGTGACTACCTGTACTGGTGCAGTGGACGTCACGCTCCCTGTGGAGTCTACCACTAACCCAACCACGTTGATAGGAGTGATTTTTGGCATATTATTGGGGTTCTTTGGACAATCTCGTAGGAGATGCTCCTTTCCACACTCCTGACAATAGCCTTGGATCGTTACTGACTGGGATTGGGTAGGTGGAGGCAAGGGACAGTCACGAATGAGATGATCTCCTTGACATCTGTAACATGGTCCTCTAGGGAATGGGGGTCTTACCTGCCTAGGTTGGGGTCTAGGGTTGGGATTTGCATACATGACATTTGTGTAATCTGATTCCCAACTAGGTTCATTTGGCTCTTCACTATAGTAGGACTCACCATGTTCAGGAGACTGCATGAAGTAAGCCTGGGGACTCTCAACATGCGTAGAATCGAAGCTATGGTCAATGGGATCACTTTCTGAAAGCAATGGTGTTATGGGGACTATAGCTCGGTTTAGGTTTTCTTCTGCTGCTGCATACTTTACAGGGATCAAGTTGGATGGAGCTGGAGGTTGTTGGGCTAACACAGGCTGAGGTCTTTGCTGGGCTTGGTATTGTGGTTGGTAGGTTTGTTGAGGTCTAGCATACTGTTGTGGTGGGTATTGGTTTTGGTATCTGCCTTGTTGGGGGTATGGCTGAGGGTAGGCTTGCCTAACTGCTTGCTTGTTGTATGGGCAGTCTTGTGCGGTGTGATTTGTGTATCTTCGTTCGATAGTGCAGTACTGGCTACTAGGGTTTACTTGGGGTTGAGCCATAATGGGACATACATTCGCCATGTGGTCACCACCACACGTATAGCACCTTTTCACAGGGGCAAACCTTGGAATTTGTTTGCTAGAGACGCCTAGTTTTTGGGCCACTTTCTCTACGAGTTCCTCAATTGATGTGGTTTGCGTGGAAGAGTGACTAGATGCACTATCTGAATCTTTGTAGATTTTGGAAAGCTCTAGTTCTTCCCCTAGGTTATCTTCAATGTCAATGCACATGCGTACACACTCTTCTATGGTCCTAGGGTCCTTCAGATACACATAGGATCTCAATTTCGTACTCAGCAATCCATCCAAGAATAAGGCTACTTGTTTAGCTGGTGTAGGTAGCTCCGAAACAGGGCATCTTTCAAGATATTGCCTAAATCTTCTCCCTGCAAGTCTCACGGTCTCTTGAGGGGTTTGCTTGAAGCTGTGAATCAATGAGGAGGTATTGTGTCTTATGCCACTCTTAGAGAACTCTACGATGAAAGCCTCTAGGAGTTGGTCTATGCTCCTGAACTGTCGCTCATCCAATGGCTGAAACCATGTAAGTGCTGTGTTCCTAAGGGTTAGACCGAAGGCATTGTACTGCGTGAATAGATCCTCCACTTGTTCAGCTCTCAAGACTTGCTTGAACTCCGCCACATGATCATAGGGATCTCCTGTGCCATCAAAGTAATTCTTCATGGACTTAACTAGCTGGGTCGGTCTCAGAGTTCTTGTGTGCTCTCTAGGTCTCGGTAGAGGGAATCCATCCACATTTCTCTGATTCCGGTGAGCCCTAAGTATTTCTGGTTCTACTCTATTCGTCTCCGTCCTCGTTCTTTCTCTGCCCACGGAGTTGGCAAAGCTTACTTCTGGTCTATCTCTACTTCTGTCTCTTTGAGTTCCATGAGCTTGGGATGTTCCAGCTCCAGGGTGACCATAGGATACATTTGATCTTGGTTGGGGAAAAATGAATTCACCCTTCCAAGTGTAAGCATGCCTATCATTTTCTGTCACCACGAAGATCCTCTCCGAAGCATGATCTAAGTAGGTCACTCTACCTGGGCTATCAGGATCCTTAAACTCATAGATCATGATTGTTCCTATATCAAATGGCCGATCAGATTTATATCTCCAAAAGACTTCTTCAGTCTCTCGGTTCAGAAGAAGATCTATGCTCTTATTATCTTGGGGAATCCACTCTGGTGTGATAATCCTCGTAAGGACAGATTTCCCTCGAGGGGTTCCAGGCTCTGCACCCATGTTTCCTTGCTCCAGGTCACCTACGTTTGCTTCGGGGATTACATTTCCAAATTCGTCTGTCCTATCTGGGTGACTGGTGACTACGTATATGGTTCCTTCCTTGTCCAGGTATGCACCGTTTTCAAATTTGACTGCTGGGTGCTCTAGTCCAATGGATTGATCAGGATTCTTAATCTGTACCACAGATCTTCCTAAGCCGTCCTCATAGATGCTAGCACCTAATCGGTTGGTCCTAAGGTATTCCAGCTGTGTTTTGTAAGGGCCTTCTACCCTGTACAAGTAAGGCACTCCTGAACTTCCCGTAGGTCTGTCCATGCCTTGAGACATCTCTGACTCACTGGTCTCAGAGCTAGGGTAGTACGAGTGGTGGCTCAACTGCTGGGCCCAAGACCTAGCAGTGTGGTTGACACTAGCCTCTGAAGACCTAAGGCTTTGTCTCTCCCTTACAAGATGTCGTCCTGATCTAAGGTTCATATGCCTATCTAAGTAGCCCAATTCTTTGCCCAGAGTACAACCTCGTTGTTGGTTACTTTATATTAGTCACTTGATTCTTTTTATTTATTTCTCGTGTTTACGGTCTTGTCTGATTTTACGTCGTCAGGAATACTTGAATGTTCTTCGTGCTTTCGGGTTGATCGTTCCACGTTAGGTTCTTTTCCTTTATGTTATCGACAGTACAGAGATTAGGTTTTTAGCTTGGACTTGAGTTTTTTTGGTAGTCTTCAACTTGATACCTGCCTATCGTCGCCCTCACTTACTCCTACCTCTCGTCGTTCTTAGCCTAGACTATGAATTGACAGAGGGGGTTAAAAGTTTCCAACCTTTTGTTTCCTGCTTGGTTGCCCTTGAGTGCCCAGGAAGTGTGTTCCCAAGCTTACACTTACACTTGCTTAGAACGCCTTGCGATGCTCTCAAAGGATCTGTAAAAGTTCCAAAGTTAGCTTAAAAATTTAAATTCCAAAAACAGAACCAAGTATTTTAACACAAACTTGCATAGTGATTTTTTTTTAAGAAAACAATTCTAAAGACCCCTGACTTTGATCCCCCTGGGTATGGTCAACTTCAAAATACCCTATCTGAAAATCAAGGCATTATCTTTATAAAAAACAGTTGATGGCGTGTAGTAGATGCCCCGAGCTTTCCAACAAGCCCTAGAGCTCAAAAATTTGATTTCGTATGAAGAAGTTATGACTGTTCAGGGTTTAGGGGGTTAGGACAGGATTCAATCTGGCTGACGGATCCTATGATTTTCTCCCAAAACACAAGTGTAGGAACCTCCAATTATGCCAATGGAGTGACTATTTGCCCCAAAATTTTATCCCAAAGTTTGAACAAAAGCAAACCCTAATTTTTGGCCGATTGACAGAGGTGTCCGTCGGGGCTGTCAGTCGCGATCGACAGTGTCAATCGCGATCGACAGTGTCGATCGTGGCTGTCAATCGCGAACGACGGTATCAATCGCGATCGACACGTTTTCCGGATTTTTCGCCGAAATTTCAATCAATCGGGGGCCTATCAGTCGCGATGGACACGTGGCTACGCGTAAAAGTCAGTCAATCGTTGAATTTCAGTCGGTCGCGATCGACGGTGTCAATCGCGACTGACAGAGGTGTCGGTCGTGGCTGTCGATCGCGATCGACGGTATCAATCGCGATTGACAGGGTCCCACGTGGCAGTCTGTCGGTCGTGAGGTCTGTCGATCGCGATTGACAGGGTCTGTCGGTTGCGATTGACAGGGTCTGTCGGTCGCGATTGACAGGGTCTGTCGGTCGCGATTGACAGGGTCTGTCGGTCGCGATTGACAGGGTCTGTCGGTCGCGATTGACAGAAAACCTCGGAATTTTTCTACTGTTTTTAGTGTTTTAGGATGTGCTCCTTGTGCTTGTTCTAGTGGTGCACTCAATTTTGTGAAAAACCAAAAATTTTTGTCAGTCGCGATCGACAGAAGCCTGCGACCGCGAGACAGTTTCGACAAGTTTCGTACCTGCGCAGGAAGTTGGAGGGGATGATGATGATGATACCTGCAAGAAACACAATAAACATGCAAAAAACAGTGCACGCAATATCGCTCTCTCGCTCTCTCTCACAAGTAGAATGAAGGAAATGAGGTGGAGATGGTGATATGATCAAAACTGAAGATTTTCGCGATGATGGAGATGGAGGTGGGAGATGGTGAAGATGATGATGGCGATAAAGATGGTGAAGAAAAAAACAAGAAGATAGATGAAAGTGAAGAAAATA
>CM035441.1:101089987-101107487 GCA_020310875.1 Ceratopteris richardii | reverse complement strand
TTCTTGGGCATGAAAGGAAAATGAATTCATTAAAGAATATATGCTAATAATCAAATCATACTCAAAATGACCAGTTCATTGAGTTGATCATCTACTTTCTTGATGCATGACTTGACATTAGTGGAAGTCTTGCATGATTTTATTTTGCGTAAAAAAATCCTTTTGATTGATGATTCATTGCAAGGGATTCCTTCAATACTATTGAATTCATATATTCATGCATACCTCTCCATCCAAATGTTTTAATTATAGGCAAAAAGTAGTTCAAATGCATATAAAGGATCATTAAAGTACATTGCACTTATTTTCTTTTTTTTTTCCAAAATGAAATGGTATTGTTGCATGTTTGGGTACCTATAACTTTATTTGGGAAAGGCCATTTCTTATGAAATTTTCATGGTTATAATTCTTCCATTTTTAAAATACTCACCAATTTTCATGTCATTTGAAGATAATTTGATAAATCAAAGGTCTAAGGTTCAGATCTGTTGCAACAAAAGTTATCAGTCGAAGGTGTAAAGGGGTCACTTTGGAGAGCTAAATCTCCTTATGGTATTGCCCAATTGCTATGTTTTTTATTGGAATGGGCCATGCTTATAGGAGCTATATATTCTAGTTTGTGTCCTCTAAATTTCATGAAATTTGGAGTCTTGAGTCAAGAGAAAAGTGAAAATCTTTCTAGTCTTTGTGTAGGGAATCCTCTCCAACAAGTTGTTGTAGGTGTACAAAAACTTGGGTGTTTCTCTTCATTGCATTGTCCAAATGATATGAATTTTTGACATGTGCTGGAAAATAGTGTCACCATGCATATATATAATTTTCATATGATTTCTATGATTTTTAGGGGTTATAATGCCTATTTTAGCTCTCTAGTCTCTGGCAAAGACTTGCTAGAGAAGTGCACAAAGGTTTGGTGATTGTGCCATTGCTCCTTTGTTGAAATTTCCAATTAGGATGAATATTTTTGTATATGTTTGTTAGCTAGTGTATCTTGTTGCCCACGAAATTTTAAGTGATTTGGATTTCATTTGGGGATTCTATGGATGCATTTTTTTCTTTGGTCGTCTCTGAAAAGTGTGCAGCTATTGTAGACACTATTTTCTCTCATATGGAGAATGATTTGTTGGATTTCGAGGTCTATGGAGGCATGCAAAAAAATGCAACAAAGAAGAAGAAGCTTGGAGCACAACACACAATATTGAATGTATTACCACTAGAATGTACAAAGATAAGTAACCCGTTAGCGTTATAGGCATATTTACAAGCCGGGGGAAAAAACCTTCTCAAGAGGGAAAAAAACCTCCTCAAGAGGTAAACAAGTGCCCCTACAATCCTGGTGTGTTCACATGCATCACTACCTAAATATATCAACAAATCCCTCCTGGGAGTGATGCGGTGAACAAGGAGCTAGCACTCATGTATAAGGAAGTGCCAAGCTATGTGGAATCAATCCACAAAAGGAAGTAATCCCAAAGCTTTGCAGAAAGCTTTGAAATTCTCCCTAGGCAAAGCCTTTGTGAAAAGGTCTACAATGTTCTCCTGTGTGGGCACGTATGCCAAACTGATCTCTCCAGCAGAGAACCTCTCCTTGACATAATGATAGTGCACCTTGTCACATGGAGTATCATATATGAGTTATGATTCAGAGGTGAGAACCTCCTCTTACACATGTTGGGTATGATACTCACATGAGTGCCAAGTGGCACTCACATGAGATACATTGAGAGTTACCCTTTATGGGTAATGAAGTAGAGAGAGAGGGATTTAGGATCTCCATGTGGTTGGGCGGCCAGATCATCGAAGAACTCCGTGTATCGTTAGTTAGAGAGATACTTTCATCTCCATCTTGAAAATCATGCAGGTGAGGGGTCTCCAAAAGATAGGAGGTTCATCGAAGTAACTAACAGTTGGTATTGGAGCCCTGTTCAGCCATCAACGGAGGATCATAGGTGCTGTCATGATGTGTGAACACGGTCACCTCACACAAGGACATAGGGAGCCGACAGCCCATGCAAGGAGAGACTCCTCTCCTCACCTCCTCTCTAGGATGAAGCAAATGAAGGAAGAGCGTTCCATATATACTCCCTAAAATGGTGCGACAAGTTCGTATATGGGATATATCTCTTCTTCTGTGATCCCTACCACTCCATGTGGGAAAAAAATCGTGGGAGAAGGTATAGTAGGAGTCTTTCAATTCGAGTAGTTTTTCTCTTAAGTTGGGGGAGGAAAGCCATGCTATAAATCAAAGCTTTGGGAAAAACAATGATGCACACATGCAATATGGGCTATGGACTTGGGATATGGGTCATTAAATTTTCTTGATAAGCTTCAACTTCTTAGTTGTGAGCTCCCAAAGTACATGCTTCATGAAGATTACCATTTCCACTTCTACTCTTGACATACCCAACTTCTCCGCACCATAGCTTGGTCATATGACATTTGATTTCAAAAAATTTTATCACCTTACGAAGCCACACTCTTAAGCTTCACTTAAACCTATTGGTGTTTGATTTGGACAAGATTTTTTCAACCAAAATCTCTTTGCAGTGCTTCAGCAGGAACTAGGTAGCCACTCCTATGCCTAGTTTTTCATCATTCGGCGTCCAAATCTACTTTTTTCACTTGGGATAGCTTTATATATTTGAAGTACAAGTTTTGGACTACATCTTTTGAACTGGCAAGGACTATCAAAGTTCAAAAGTGCTTCAATTTCACTCAGTTTGACCAATTGGGGCTATTGCTACATGATTTTGGCATCATTCTTGTTGGTTTTTGGTGATTAGAACCTCCCCAGACCAACCCAACATTTCAAATTTTTGTTTTTGCCTGGACAGGATTGAAAATTAGTGACCTCAAGCTTCAAAGATCACTTGAATTTTGCTTCCGCAGCTTCATTTTGTATCAGGGAAGTGCTCTTGTGATATATTTCTCTTCTTCTTGAATATTTAAAGTTTACTTCCATTCTTCTCACATACTCTAGTTAGCAAATGGGGGGGAGTGAAACATGGAGTCCACAGGGAAACAAATAATAGAACACGCTTCTCCATCTAAAAAGCAACTAGAGAATCCTGATTTTAGGATGGAAGAGGTAGAAATGGGGCAGGAAGTAGAGGGAAAACTAGAAGAAAAAGATCCTCAACAAGAAGAATATACCTACGAGGAACTTTTGGATGAGTTTGTTACTCATGACCAATTTGCAGACTTAAAAGAGCATACCCTTAAGCTAGAGAGAGCCCTACTTGGGTCTTTTGGCTTTCTTTTCTTCTTTAGCCAAAATAAGAGATAAGACTAGGTCTTTCTCAAATAGATCCCTTCATGTTCAATGCTTTACCCATGGGTTTTACTTGGGGATCTAGCTATTATGCTTCATACAAGAAGCCATACTCCTTAGGTCTATACTACTGGAATCCATAACGTATGTTATGTTATTTCTATTAAGCATCAATATACTTTTAGGATTATGCTTCTAGCTCATCCAACTTCTTTTCCTATCCCACTTAGGATTTATACAATCCTAATGGTATATGCAAGTCTTCTCTTGCATTGGGGTTCTTTGAGAATTCCCAATCTCTGAGAACTTCAATTAGTCAGAAGATGTAATGAAAGATATATGAAGTACTAGAATACAAGGAAGTACTTCAACTTTATCTATTCCTTGCATATCTTTTACCTTGCAACACCCTATTCGGGCCTTTCAAGACATAAGATACAAGTTCTTGGGGACTTTCTCCCCTCCTTAAGAGTTTTCGTCCTCAAAAACTTCCTGTGAGTAAATTGAAAAATTGTGCTCTTTCAGAAGTATTTGAAAGAGTTTATTTTCAATCTTTTATTGTCCTTCTTGGTTAAAAGAACTATCCAGAGCTTATTTGCTTTCTCTTCTCCAAGCATATAGAACAAATGTCCCAAGGTTCAAGTTTTGAAGTACCTCTAAATTCAATGTCCCATACCAATGAATCAACTTGAGTAGTCCATGTAAGCCTAGATATCCCATACCATCTGACTTACACTTCCACTTAAGTAAAGGTAACTTTAGCTTGAATTTAGGGATCATATCTTCTTCTAATCAAGTCATCCATTACTTCTTGGACTTGTAAGTGTTATTTCCATTGCAGAGCATATGTATTGCCTATTCTACAATGGAGTTTCAACTTACCAAGTCTCAATTGCAACTTGATAAGACTAGTGTCAAAAAATTGGCTTTTCAATTTTTCCTTGATTCATATATACTCTACAAGTTCCCTTTCATGTCACTTGATGATAGAGCTACTCTTCTCAACTAGATATCATCTCTTATGACACAATGAGTAATCTGAGAAAGAATAATTGATTTTCCAATCGAATCTCTATGTTGAGGAAGATGGTAATTCCATTTACTATATAGTCCTTTATTTTCTAGGACATTAGAAAATGGTATTTAGGTTTTATTAAAACCCTTGAGTTTTACCTTCTCTTCATGCCTTGCATTTGCTTGGAAGAATAATGTAAAGCTCCAAATAGTTCTGTAGTTCTTTCAAACAAAGAACTTTCTTGAACACTAATACTTACATCTTCCAAAACTAAGATTCTGTTATAACATATTTTCTCTTCCTTAGAGCTTTGAGAACATAATGCTCTATGTTACCACCATTGTATCGTGGTTTTAAGGGAGAAAATTTTTTGTACTATAGCCTTGCTGATCAGGCATGTCATGGGCTTTTATGGAATTTAAACTTCCATAAGAGGGATTTTTAGTTTTAAGGTAGTTCAAGAAGTTAGGATTATTTGGACTAAGCCAAAATTTAAAGGAATTAAATGGTTTATAGTGGCCAATTGGCCTTATCACCATTCTTCCTAAAATCAAATCCTACTTAAGCTTAACTTCAAGAACTTAATGTTCCTCTCTACTCAAAAACCCATGTAATAAATTCCAAATGCCTAGTTTAGTTGTATATCAAAACATTTACACCTTTATTGAAAAGGCGTTGCATGCATAAGGTTCAGAAGTTGAACCCCTCCTTAAAGCATGCAAAAGTTCTAATTCAGAACTTTGTTCATCCAACGGATGGTGCAAAATTTCCATGAAACTTAGTATATGCGAGTTTCAACAATGCATTAGATTCATTCTTCCTAACCATGACCGTTTTTATGCACCTGCAATACTTCTTTTCAAAGCAATGAACTTGATGCATAGTGCAACTTATTTCCATGATTGATTATCAATTTACATATCCCACTATAGGGAGATCATTTTGAAACTTAAGGGCTTAGATGATTTCCAAAAAATTAGAGGGTTTGTTAGAGGCTTAGATAAAGCCATCAAGAGAGAGGTAAGAAGAAATGCACCTAAGACATTTGAGGAGGTGATCAAGTATGCATAGATCTATGAGGACCATAACTTTCCTCAATATACTCCTATGGAGACGGATCAACCCCTCAAGCCTCTTAGCATGACTAAGTTCAAGAAGAAGTTGCCATCGGGGAAAAACAAAATTTTCATTAAAAAACAAAGATCACAAGGGGCTAGGTTACCTACAGATCAGTTTGAGAGGGCCAAAAGAGAGAACTTGTGCTTTAAGTGTTTGCCTCCTAGCCATTCATAGTGGAACTGTCCATTCAAGAAGGGGGAAGAAAAGAAGAGAGGATAGAGAGTAGTATGGGCCCTTGAAAAAGGCAAAAAGGCTGTCCACCTAGTGCAGACACTTCCTATTCATGGTAGCTCTAGCTGCAAGGGAGTGGAGGTGATGCACGAGGATATAGAGCACACCTGTTGTTTGACTCAGTCATTGTGGTCACCGCAGTTTGGACCACATGACTTAGTTAAACTTCATGGTAGTTTATACGGGACTAGGGTGAGAGCCATGATAGATGACTCTGCCACTCATAACTTTATAGACTATGCTTTGGTCAAGAAACTTAAGATTCCCCAACAGCCCAGTGCACATAAATACATAGTATCTATGATGCAAGAGGATATGGGATACTATGGTATCCAATTTGGAAGTCAAAATGCTGGACTATACAGATGATATGGACTTCCAAATTATGAATATGGAGAGGATAGATCTTGTGTCAGGAAGAGAGTGGCTATGGGGGTTGGGAGACGCACTTAAACACAGTTATCAAAACAACACACTTGAGTTTGAAATTAATGGAAGTAAATTTTGTATACAACGAGAGAGAGAGAGAGATGTACCTAGTGCACCTCTCATTTCATCTTTAGAGTCGTATAGTCTTTGTCATTTTCAGCATGTAGAGGAGATCTTTTTATTGTATAGTCATGATATTGAGCATTGTATAGATAGTTCATTTGATGTATATTTTCATGCTAGGAATGTAAATATGGACAGGATTTTCTATTATTCTTTCTTGCAAGAGTGTGTGGTTAAAAGTTTTAAAGATCTTATGTTTGAGTTTAGAGATGTTTTTCCCACTGACTTACCTAGAGGGCTACCACCTGAGAGAGGGGACATTGACCATGCTATTGAGGCAGTTACTAACACTAACCCTATTTGTAAGCCACCTTATAGGCTTAGTGTTTCTCACCATGAGGAGGTTGAGAGGCAATTACATGATTATTTAGATAAAGGCTTCATTAGACCTAGTAACTCACCCTAGACATCACCAATGCTCCTAGTCAAGAAGAAAGATGGCTCTATGAGATCATGTACAGACTATAGAGCACTTAATAAGGTAACTATCAAAAATAGATTTCCAATGCTTATATTGGAAGACCTATTTGATCAGTTACATCAATCTAGGTATTTTATCAAGCTTGACCTTAGATCAGGATATCATCAGATTAAAATTAGGGCAGATGATGTCCCGAAGATTGCATTCAGGACTAGATATGGGCACTATGAGTTTTTGGTGATGCCTTTTGGTCTCACCAATGCTCCTTCCACTTTCATGAAACTCATGAATAGTGTATTATGGCCTTATCTAGGACACTTTGTAGTAGACTTCTTGGATGACATCCTGATCTATAGTGCATTAGAAGTGGAGCACTTGGAACACTTAAGAAAGGTATTTCAATTGCTAAGGGACAATTCACTCTTTGCTAAGGAGTCAAAGTGTGAATTTTTCAAAACAGAGGTTAGATACCTTGGGCATATAGTCTCCCAGAATGGAATCCAGATGGATCCTAAAAACATAAGGGCTATTATGGAATGGAAACATCCAAGGAACCTGGAAGAGTTGTAGATCTTCCTAGGTTTATCAGGTTTCTATCGAACATTCATTAAGAATTATGCCGAAATTGCTATCTCGATGATGAAACAACTTAAAGGAAAGGGAAACCTTTCATTGGCGAGATGCACAGAAGCAAAGTATGGAGAAATTGAAAGTAGCAATTGCTACAGGTCCACTTTTACATATAGCAAATCCCAATAAACCCTTTGTGGTTGAGACTGACGTGAGTGACTTTGCCATTGGAGCAGTTTTAGTTTAGGATGGTCGAACAATAGCTTTTGAGAGTAAGAAATTAGAATCAGCTCAGAAGAATTACTCCGTCTATGAGAAGGAGTTGGATGCAATTGTCCATGCTTTGAAGAAGTGGCATCATTATGTATATGGTGCCAAAGTTACGATAGTGTTTGATCAAGAGAGCATTAAGTGGATCTCTAATCAAATAGACCTTAAAGGTCATAAGGCCCGATGGGCAAAGACACTTCACGAGTTTGATTATGAGCTTAGGTATAGGAAGGGAGAGTTTGATGTAGTGGTTGATTCACTTAGCCGCATGCCTATGCTCAATGGACAGAGTTTTACTCAGATCACTAGTGAGCTACTTGAGTCAATTAGAGGGAAATGTAGGCTTGGTCCTGCATATTCCGAGATTTGGGAATCCATAGAGAATGGGGATCATGATATACAAGTTTCCAATGAGGATGGAGTATTGGCGGGTACTCAAGAAGGATTCACGTGGAAGAATTACAATGTATGTGATGGATATCTGTTATATAAAGGTAAGGTGTGTGTCCCTAGAGATTCTGAGATGAGATGGCATATTTTGTATGAGTGTCATGACACACCTAGTGGGGGACACCTAGGAGTTAACAAGACTTATGATCTTGTTAAGAGGCAGTTTTATTGGCCTGGACTTCATAAGGACATCCTAGAGTATGTGCTTAAGTGCACTAAATGCCAAGTCAATAAAGCTGAAAGGTTGAGGATTGGAGGACTAGTCCACCCATTGGATATTCCCAACGGGAAGTGGGAGAGTATCTCCATGGACTTTATAGTCGGATTACCTAAGACATAGAGAGGGTACAACTCAGTCTGGGTAATTGTGGATAGGTTAACCAAAATGGCTAGGTTTATTCCGATACATACTATAGTGAAGACATGAGAGTTGGCTAGACTCTTTGTAGAGAACCTATACCGGTTATATGGTCTTCCTTTAGACATACTCTCTGATCGGGATAGGATTCGCTAGCCACTTTTGGAGAGCAGTCTTCAAAAGGTTGGATATGAAACTTAGCATGAGTACGGCCATCCATAGTCGGATGGGCAAACAGAGAGGGTTAACCAAATCTTAGAGGATATGCTTCGAGCATATGTAAATGAAAGGCAAACTAATTGGGAAGAGTACTTACCTATAGTAGAGTTTGCATATAATAGTGCCAAGCACTCTTCCACTTGGCATAGTCCATTTATACTTATGTATGGGTTTCAGCCAAGAGCTCCTTATGCAATAGGATTGCAGAATGAGAAAGTTCAAGATGCAAAGGACTCCTTGGAAGAGATGAACAATATGCTTAGGCTTGCTAAGGACAGCATTAGGAGAGCTTAGGATAGGGCTAGAGCCTATGATGACCCTCAAAGGAGAGACATCAACTTTCAGGTAGGAGAGCAGGTATATCTTAGAGTTCCCTCTAGATATGAAACCATGAAGACGGGACCTTGTCCAAAACTATCTCCTAGGTATTGTGGACCTTTCCAAATACTTAAGAGAATAGGAAAGATGGCTTACGAGCTCCAACTTCTAGAGAACAATCAAATCCATCCAGTTTTTCAAGTTAGCCGGCTTAAGAAAAGGCTAGTTGAATTTGACAATCTCATTCTAGACAGTGAGGTAGTAGAGCCTATTTCTATTCAATTTATTCCATATGAGCCTGAGAGCGTACTACGCACTAGAAATGAACGAGAAGTCACTTATATAAAGAGTGTCTAGTAAAGTGGAAAGATAGTTCAGAAGATAGTGCCACATGGGAGCGGGTTAGCATTGTTCAGAGACGGTTTCCTAGTTTTAGATTACCTTCCCAAGGTTCTTCTTAAGGGGAAGGATACGGGGAAACAACACGGAGATATGACCATGTATTGCCTTACATGGGGATATAGTGGGAGTGGTGTTCTATTATTTCTCCCTTTCTGTCAGACATTCCAATAAGATTTTTTAGGACAAAAATGGAACTTAGGGGAAGGAAATGTCACATGGAGTATCATATATGAGCTATGATTCAGAGATGAGAACCTCCTCTTACACATGTTGGGTATGATACTCACATGAGTGCCAAGTGGCACTCACATGAGATACATTGAGAGTTACCCTTTATGGGTAATGAAGTAGAGAGAGGATTTAGGATCTCCATGTGGCTGGGCAGCAGATCATCGAAGAAATCCGTGTGTCATTAGTTAGAGAGTTACTTTCATCTCCATCTCGAAAATTGTGCAGGTCAGGGGTCTCCAAAAGATAGGAGGTTCATCAGAGTAACTAACACACCAATGTGCTTAGTGTGAACATGGAACATAGGGTTCCTCACAACTACCAATGTGCTCTAACTATCAATCAAGATGGTGGTGGCAAAAGAGTGACCAAAATCGAAATCAGCCATAAGGAATCTGAGCCACACACACTCAACAGTCACTATGAAAGCTTCCCTATACTGAGCCTCACAACTAGAAGTGGCCACAGTAGACTGCTTCTTGCTCAACCAAGATATACATGAGCTACCAAGCATGAAGCAAAAGCCACTAGTGGACACATGCGTGTCATATCAACCAACCTAGCCAAAGTCAAAAAAGCATGTAAATGTGCCAGTAGTGATCCCCACTTAGGATAAAACAATCCAAGTAGCCAGGTACCACTCAAGTAGTGAAAGATGCACTTAACCACCTACCAATGCTTGACAGCTGGGTGATGCATAAACCTGCTCATATGTGCGATAGCAAACTGAATATTTGGCCAAGTAATGCATAAGTAAATCAAGTATCCAATAGCCTACTAATAGAGAACAAAATCAAATGCATCTCTAGCATCACGAAGACTCAACCGTAAACATGTCTCCATAGGAGTGGTGACAGGTTTACAGTCTTCAAGGCCAAAACATTGCAATAATGTGTCAATATATTTCTTTTAACAGAAAGCTATTCCACCATCAACTTGGACAAACTGGATGCTGAAATAATAATGCCAATACCCCAAATTCGACATCTAAAATGAGGCATGCAAATCAGCCTTAAAATCAGCAATATGCTTCTCAATAGGACTAGTCAGTAGCATGTCATCAACATAGACAACAATGATCAGAAGCACATCATTTGCACGCTTAACATATAAGGTGCTTTCAATTGGAATATTCTCAAAACGATGTGCAATCAGGTAGGCATGTATTTTTTCATACCCATCATGTGGTGCTTGCTTCAAACCATATAATGCCTTTTTCAATCTAGACACTTGGTTTTCATGCCTTTTGTGCACAAATCCACGAGGCTTAAAAACATACACCTCTTCATGAAAGTCACCATTCAGAAATGCAATCTTAATGTCCAATTGATGTACATTCCAACCATGATGAGCTACAAGTGCACAGATGCTATGAACAGTATTCATTTGACATGTAGGAGCAAAGGTCTCATCAAAATCAATGCCTCTTTCCTAAGCATAGCCTTATGCTTGTCAACTGTTCCATCAGGCTTACGCTTCAAATTGTATACCCACTTAGTGCCAATGGCCTTCTTGCCACAAGGCAAGTCACATAAAGACCAAGTACTATTTTTCATAATAGAATCATATTCTGATTGCATAGTAACCAACCAATTTTCTGAATTTTGTGCTTCATCAAACAAAACGGGCTCATTCTCATCACATAGACTAGGGGCAGCCATAGCATAGCAATCTGATGCAAAAGAAGCACTCTGGCATACATGTCTTTGGAGCTCATTGATGTCTCCTTAGTACATGAAAGTAATGCCTACGCATCTTCCACAAAAACAACATCACTCCTAACCAGAATGCATTTAGTATGTGGATGATATAGACGATAGCCTTTGCTTTCAAAAGTATACCCAACAAAAATACATTTCAGTGCTTTATCATCCAATTTCTTATGTTGTTGTTTAGCCACTAACGCATATGCCAGACAACCAAAAACACGCAAGTGAGCAACAGATAATGAGGCATTTGAACTCGCCTTGGTGTTGGAGGATGGGAGATGCTCTCGGCTTCAACCTTTATGAAAAAAGATTACTTGGACAAGATTGAGGAAGCCTACAACTTCAATTCAAGCACCTAATAGAAAGATGAACATCATTTAGACTTTGAGACATGGGAAGGGAAAATTTAATACTTCCATGGCTGATAGAGTCTTTCAACGATCTAGTCTAATACAAAAGCAAAAAGAAAAGGCTCATCATGAGGGCCTCTATTACGAATGCTTAGGTCTACATGTTTATAGGCTATGTCCTAAGAAGAAAAAGAAGAAGATATTTGCAATGATAGTGGTGTAGAGGCAATAGTCCTCACCATCCACTACATCATCTCCTTCAGATTTTGACATTTTAGCCATAGGCACTAAGATGGACCCCCATCTTGAACATAAAAGTCAGTAAAAAGATGAAGAATGTTCTAGATGTGGTGTTGTCCCTAATTTCTCAGAAAGGGTACCAATTTTCGGATATCGAGCTAGTTGTCATGAGTGGGGAGGTTAATGGTGGTCTTGTTAAAGTGTTGTTTGACATAGGATCGACACATAATGTTATTAACTCCTCTTTGATGAAGAAATTAAAGTTTAAGACTAGTCCATCTGAGTACACCTATAGAGTAGAGTTGGCAAATGGAAAGAGATCTAAGATTTGGGATGAACAAGTTGTCGAATTACCAGTCTAGATTCAGACATATAGAGATGAGCTAGCTTTTGAGATCACCAGGCTAGCTAGATTTGATCTCATTCTCAACAAATAGTGGCATGCAAGCAAGAAATCGATTATAGATTTTCGAGCTCATATGTATCAGTTCAATCATAATGGTTACCACATCATCATTCATGGAGAGCCTGATGTTCTGAAGTACAGATGGGCGTCTACCTCTACGATGGTAAAAGCATTGTGTAAGTATCTTTATTTCCTATATTTTGAGCATAAAGAGTTGGTAACTTTACATATTCAAACTAGTTTGGAAGCTCAACTAGCTTCTAGAATGAAAATTGAATTTCAACACTTGTTTCTTTCATAATTGCCTTCAGGTCTTCTGCCTGGTAGAAAAGTGGAGCATAGGATTGAGCTAGTACCAAGAGCTCATCCATTAGCCATAAGTCATATTGAATGAGTCTGCAAGAGGGGGCAGAAGTGCAACATACGATCAAGGAGTATCTCAACAAAGGACTATCAGATCGAGTTATTCACCTTTTGTAGTCCCAGTGCTTTTGGTTTGGAAAAAGGATGGATCCTTTCAAATGTGTATAGACTATAGAGCATTAATTACGATTACAATGAAGCACATATATCTGATGCCTTGCATCGACAATATTTTGGATGCATTAGGAGGTGTTATTTGTATATAGTAAAATAGACTTAAAAAGTGGTAATCATCGTATCAGAGTTAAAGATGATGATGTACATAAAAAAGCTTTTCGTACTAGATTTGGTCATTATGAGTATCTTGTAATGCATTTTGGCTTAATTAATGCTCCAACTCCTTCTATAATGCTCCTAAATAATATTTTTTTGTCTTTTTATTGGTCAATTTGTGGTTGATTTTGTAGATGATCTATTGGTTTACAATAAGAGTTTAAAAGAATATGAATGTCACCTATGTACAGTTTTTCAAATGCTAGATGAGAATACTTTGTACATCAACCCAAAAAAGACAGAGCTATTTTTATTGAAGGTTGAATACTTAGGACATGTAATTTCCATCGATGGAATTACAATGGATCCATGGAAAATTTTTGTGATCCTCAATTGGCCGATTCCTCAGAATGAGTGCTAGTTGCGATCATTCTAAGGATTATCAGGATTCTACAGGAAATTCATTGCTAGTTATTCACACATACCACACCATTGACAGATCTGTTGTAGAATAATCAAAAGTTTGTGTAGAATAGTGCACAACAACAAGCTTTTGACACATTGAAACTTTCTCCAACTTAGAGAAATTGGCCTATCCATGAACAAGAAATATATGCAACAGTTCATGCTTTGAAGATTTGAAGACACTACTTGTATGGGCAAGTTTTAAAGTATACATAGATCATCACACATTGAAGTATTTCTATTCCTGGCCTAATCTTCGGGGGACAGAGGCTAGGTGGGCTGAGTTGATGCAAGAATTTCACATGGAAATTCTATATAAAAAAGGCAATATGAATACATTTGTGGATGCATTATGTCATATATCTATCTATTTGTCTATCTCTCTGTCTGTTTGCCTATTTGTCTGTCTGTTTGTCTATCTGTCTACTTGTCTATGTGTTTGTCTCTCTGTGTATTTGTCTGTCTCTCTATTTATTTGTCTATGTATCTGTCGATGTTGTTGGAGTTAGATGTCTGCGGAAGCACGCGAACAGCACAAGGAAGAAGAAGAAGCTTGGAGCACAACACACAATATTGAATGTATTACTAGAGAATGTACAAAGATAACTAGCCCATTAGGGAAATAGGCGTATATACAAGCCAAAAAACCTCCTAAAGAGGGAAAAAAGTGCCCCGGCGATCCTAGAGTGTTCACACACATCACTACCTAAATATATCAACAAATCCCCCCTAGAAGTGATGCGGTGAACAAGTAGCTAGCACTCATGTATAAGGAAATGCCAAGCTATGTGGAAATCACTCCACAAAAGGAAGTAAACCCAAAGCTTTGCGGAAAGCTTCAAACTTCTCCCTAGGCAGAGCCTTCGTGAAAAGGTCTGCAATGTTCTCCTGCGTGGGCACATATGCCAAGATGATCTCCCTAACAGAGAACCTCTCCCTGACATAATGATAATGCACCTCAATGTGCTTAGTGGGATCATGGAACACAGGGTTCCTTGCAACTCCCAATGCGCTTTGACTATTAGTGAAGATGATGGTGGCAGACGACTGACCAACACCCAAATCAGCCATAAGGCATCTGAGCCACACACACTCAACAGTCGCTGTGGAATCTGCCCTATACTCAGCCTCACAACTGGAAGTGGCCACAGTAGGCTGCTTCTTGCTCAACCAAGATATACATGAGCTACCAAGCATGAAGCAAAAGCCACTAGTGGACACACGAGTGTCATAGCAACCAACCCAATCAGAGTCAGAAAAAGCATGCAAATCTAGCGGTAGTGATCCCCCCTAGGGATAAAACAACCCAAGTAGCTGAGTACCACTCAAGTAGCGAAAGATACGCTTAACCACCTGCTAATGCTTGAATCTTGGGCAATGCATAAACCTGCTCATCTGTGAGACAACAAACTGAATATCTAGCCGAGTAATGCATCAGTAAATCAAGCATCCAACAGCCTGCTGATAGAGAACAACATCAAATGCATCTCAAGCATCATGAAGACTCAATCGTAAACCTATCTCCATAGGAGTGGCAATAGGCTTACAGTCTTCAAGGCCAAAACGCTGCAATAATGTGTCAATATAATTCGTTTGACACAAAGCCATTCCACCATCAACGTGCATAAACTGAATGCCCAAATAATGATGCGAATGCCCCAAATCAGACATCTCAAATGAGGCATGCAACTCAGCCTTAAAATAAGCAATATGCTTCTCAATAGGACCAGTGAGCAGCATGTCGTCAACATAGACAACAATGATCAGAAGCACATAATTAGCACGGTTAACATATAAGGTGCTTTCAGTTGGACTGTTCTCAAAACCATGTGCAATTAGATAGGCATGTATCTTCTCATACCAAGCACGTGGTGCTTACTTTAAACCATATAATGCCTTCTTTAACCTGCACACCTGGTTTTCATGCCCTTTCTGCACAAAGCCACGAGGCTGAAAGACATACACTTCTTCATGCAAGTCACCATTCAAAAATGCTGTTTTAATGTCCAACTTATGTACATTCCAATCATGATGGGCTGCAAGTGCACAGATGCTCTGAACAATAGTCATACGGCATGTAGGTGCAAAGGTCTCATCAAAAGCAATGCCTCTTTCCTGTGCATAACCCTTTGCAAGAAGCCTAGCCTTATACTTGTCAACTGTACCATCAGGTTTATGCTTCAGCTTGTATACCCACTTAGTGCCAATGGCCTTCTTGCCAGGAGGCAAGTCACATAAAGACCAAGTACCATTCTTCATTATTGCATCATATTCAGATTGCATAGCAGTCATCCAATTTTCTGAATGTTGTGCTTCATCAAACAAAACAGGCTCAGTCTCATCACATAGACTAGATGCAGCCATAGCATAGCAATCTGATGCAAAAGAGGCACTATGAGAGCCTAATCGAGTACGATATGATAGAGGTGCATCTAATTTGCTATCATGCAAGGTCTGCACCAGCCATTTTGGCATAGTTCTTGCCTGCTCAATATCAGCTCTCTCATCAATAAGTGCATCATGTAAATCTGCATCAGAAATGGAATGATCTGCATCATCACATGAAACCTGTGAAGGCTGAGAAGTTGCCTCATTAGGACCAGCACTAGACTGTCCATCTGTAAAAAGAGGCAGCAAAGTATCATACATGTCTTTGGTCTCCTTAGTACATGAAAGCAATGGCTAAATAGCATCCTCCACAAAAACAACATCACGGCTAACCAGAATGCATTTAGTCTGTGGATGATACAGACGATAGCCTTTACTTTCAGAACTGTACCCAACAAAAATACATTTTACTGCTTTATCATCCAATTTTCTACGATGTTGTTCAGGCACTAATGCATATGCCAAACAACCAAAAACATGCAGATGAGCAACAGATGGCTTGCAGTCATGCCAAGCCTCATATGGAGTGATAGACTGTAGCACTTTAGTGGGACACCTGTTTAGTACATATGTTGCACACATGACAGCCTCAAGCCTGAAACTATGTGGTAAAGCCTGACTCTTGACCATACACCTCGCCATCTCCATGAGTGATCTGTTCTTTCGTTCAGCAACTCCATTCTGTTGAGGTATATAGGGCACTGTGCACTGGTGTTTTATCCCATGTTCATCGAGAAATGCATTAAAATCAGAAGACATATATTCCACAAGAGGTCACTGCTTCGTCTAGGATTTTGTCAACACCCCTCTAGTCATAGTCTCACAATTGTACAAAAATATCAAGTTTGGGCAAGGAGGACACCATTTCAGATTTTTGCAGGCGTAGCAAACTAGCGAAATTCAGATGACCAAAGCGTGCGTGCCAAAGCTTTGCATATGACATAGCTTGAGAATCATTTACTGCACATGCCAAATCATTTACTGATCTTTCATAGTCTATGAGCTTATACAGCCCACGACATAAAATGCCAGAAGCAATAATCAAATCGCCATTTGACAGATCATGAACTGTACACCTGTCATCAACAAATTTCACAACCAAGCCAATCTGGGCTAATGTAGAAACTGATATCAAGTTCTTCTTGATCCCTGGCACAAATAAAGCATCTGACAAAGTGAAAGAACTACCATCAGTAGTAGTCAAAATGATCTTACCAACTCCCATAACAAGATAAGAGGAGTTGTTGGCGCATGTAAAAATATTCCCTGTAGGGGCAAGCTCGAGTGAAGAGAAGAAACCTCATCAGCAGAAATCAATTGTTCCTTCAAGTCTTTGATCTTCGTTAGAAAACTATCCATAGAATCACCTTCATTCATGTGCTGACTCTCCAACTGTTTCGGAGGTAAGCAACATGAGCCTCATTCCTAGCTTGGTACAATGTGGTAAGTGTATCCCAAGCATCCTTAGCTGTTTTGCAAGAGCGAATGTGAGGAATAATGGCACGTTTGACAGACAAGGCTATCAATGCATGTGCCTAGGCATCTCTGCCATCCCAACGAATCTGGTCTACAATAGCTGCAACAAAAACCACAGCATGAACAGGAATATGCAGAATATCATCATCTTTGACACCTTCTGCATCAGCTTCAGTACCTATAGTTGTAACACTTGCAGGTGTGATAGGACGTTTTTCGACACCCTGCACAATGTTCCACAATCCTTTTGCAACCAACACATGTCGCATCATATAAGCCCATAACGGGTAGTTGGTACCATCCAACTTATCCTCAACAGCCACATACGAAATACATCACTGCTTTCAGCCATGGCCAGTGACTAAAGTACCTAGATGCAAAAAATTATATCTCAAAAAGTTGAACA
>CM035441.1:101079987-101082487 GCA_020310875.1 Ceratopteris richardii | reverse complement strand
TGTCATACATACATAGATAAATGCATACACATATACTTAATGAATAAATAATTAAATAAATAAGTGAATGCATACATACATACATACATTTGTGCTCTGATTCATATGTACATAAGGATATATTTAATTTTGTATCTCTTCTCTTGATATATATATATATATATATATATATATATATATATATATATATATATATATATATATATATATATATATATATATATATATATATATATATATATATATATATATATATATATATAAGTACACACACACACACACACACACACACACATATATATATATATATATATATATATATATATATATATATATATATATATATATATATATATATATATATATATATATATATATGTGTGTGTGTGTGTGTGTGTGTGTGTGTGTGTGGGTGTGTGTGTGTGTGTACTTATATATATATATATATATATATATATATATATATATATATATATATATATATATATATATATATACATACATATACATAAATACATAAATATGTACACACACATACATACATACATACAACATACATACATACATACATACATACATACATACATACATACATACATATATACATAGATACATACATACATACATACATACATGCATGCATGCATGCATACATGGATACATACATACATACATACACACACACATAATTTTTTGACTAGAATTATGATTTGATCCATCTATATAGGGATCATGAAACAAGTTCATGGTCATGCATCAAAATGTGCATCAATAGCCCAATACCCCAATTTGGAGACCAATCTGTATCATAATATGTAGACCATTCAATGTTCCAATCGGTAGCCCTATTAAAAGAATGTTGTCCGACATTGCGTGTGCATTGTGCATAGATTCAAAATACTGAAGTGCACAAAAATATGTGTGGTGTGTATTCACTTATACTACATTTTGCACTTAATACACATGTTCAACACAATAATAAAACATAATCTTAAAATAGTGATGAGATAAAAAACACTATCTATTACAAGAAATTAAAAGAAATAAAGTACAATAATGTCTACTAAAGAAGAGGAAAGTGAAGAACTTACTCCTATTCCTCACTATCCTATATCTTTCTTTTGTTTACTTTCCTTCTTTTTTTCATGTAACAATCTACTTTTTTCTTGTATTTCATTGTGCATGTGTAAGTAGGTGAGGAACTTGAGTAGGTCTTTTGCTTCCTACAAAGCTTGCCAAGCATTGAACCATCCCTAATACATTCTTTGATATATTGTTTTGATATTTCCCAATCAATAGAGTTGTCAATAAAACTTGATGATGAATATCCCTCCATCTCAATCTACATAAACAATGATGATCATAAACATAACTATGAAATACCTAAATACACATACACACACACATAGATATGTACACACACATACATACATGCACACTACACACATACATACATACACACACAAACGCACATATACACATATACGATAGTAGTTGTTAGCATGCATGATAATATTTTGTGTAGAAGCACACTCAAGTGAAGTGAAGAGAGTGCACTTCAAGGCAATATGTTTGGTTTAACCACTATCAAATTACCAAACATCCAAGTCTACTACAACATATAGTGCTTATGAGAAGATGGTGCATAACTAAAATGAGTAGAAAATGGACATTCTTCATTACGAACAAGATTAGAAGATTCTATTTTAGGTGTAGAGGCCTCTGCAACAACCATTCCATACCCTTTCTTCTTTGCCTCCTTTGCACCTAGTTTAGGAAAACTATTTATGACATGATCATTTGACTTATAGTATTTGAAAAACTATTTTTGCCTTTCTCTTTTCTTTTGATCTTTGTCTTTCTTCTTTGATTGTGTAACATAAGCATATTTTTTGTTACTAGTAGATGAGCTCCATTTACCTTTGTGCTTCTAACTAGCTAAAAAATCTTGATCTTCAACATGCATAGTTGACTTGTTCTTGCTAGACTAATCTTCTTACAACAAAATAGAGACTAAATCCTCAAAGGTCAAGGCCTTTGGATTGCCTTGCATCATCAACCAAAGATTAGAAGAAAAAAATTTGACAAGAGTCTAGAAGACATTGAGAACAACCTACATAGGTGAATTATCTAGAGATTCCATCAATAGAAATCAATTAATCTTTCAAATCTTTGATATTTGTCAAAAATTTCTCCATTGGACCCCCTTCATTCATATGCTCACTCTCCAACTTTTTTTAGAGGTAAGCAACATGAGCCTCATTTCTTGCCTCGTATGATTTTGTACGAGTATCCAAACATCTTCTACTATCTTGCAAGTGCAAATTTGAGGGATATGCAAAACTATCAATGCATGTGCTTATGCATCTCTGCCATGCCAATGAATTTGCTATGGAGTAAGTGCAATAGGAACTAAAGCATGACCAAGAAATTGAATAGCATCATCTCCAACACCATCTACATTACATTCAATCACTGTATTTGTAGGTATTTTAGAATG
>CM035441.1:101004987-101077487 GCA_020310875.1 Ceratopteris richardii | reverse complement strand
ATTTAGAATAAAAGCTTACTTACAAGGTAGAAATCTTTATGGAATTGTAGCAGGTGATGAAGTTATGCCTACTCCAAGATCCAAAGGAGGACCTACACAAGAAGAGACTGAGAAGCTCACATTATGGTGTGCAAGTGATACTCAAGTCAAGTCTTATATCTTAAACTTTATCTCTAATATCTTGCTTCCACACATTAGAAGTTGCAAAACATCACGAGGAATCCGGGATGCACTTGAGACATTCTCCTCTACTAGCACCAAAGCTAGGAAGAATGTTTTATGGAATGAGTTCAACCAAATGAACAAGACAATAAAGCAAACAATCATAGATTTTTTCACTAAAGTCAAGGAGGTTGTAGATCAATTATCTTCAATTGGAGAATTGACTGAAGAAGAAGCCATCATGAGGAAGATCCTAAATGGTATTAGGACTCACAATCAATGGCAGTCATTTACAACTTATTATGACCTTGGAGACACGTGAATTCAACATATTTCTTGGACAACTCTTCAACCAAGAGGCGAACAACTCAAAGGATGGTAATTCTTTCCAAGGTAATTCTACAAGTGCCCTTTATGTAGATTAGAACAGTAAGAGGAATAAAGGAAAGAAGGAGGACGGTGATGAAGAAAATTTCCAATCCAACTATGCATGAAAGAACAAGTGGAAAGGGAAGAAGAAAGGAGCAAAGCAAGAAAAAAGACAAGCACAAGAAAGTCAACCTTGTGCCATTTGCAACACGGCCAACTGCACCACTCAAAATTGCTAGTTCAATGGAAGAACACAGAAGGATGAGATAGAAGTGGATTTGGAAATAGAAGAGGTAGAGCTGGACAAAACTACAATAACAATAATAGAAATCATAAAAGAAGGGATTACAACAACTACTTAGAGGATCAATCACATGAAGATTCATTACTCCTAACTAATTTGAGTCATAAAGAAGGTAGAGAAGATGATCATTTGTTTTACTTGGATTCTGGTTGTTCAAACCATGTTGCAAGAAATGTTTCTCTTCTATCAAACTTGGAGAAACCCAAGCATAAGCATGAAGTACAAAAAATGGATGATACCAAACACAATATGGAAAGGATTGGCAATGCCAAAGCCCCCAATGGTAGAACAAACATTCTAAGTAAGGTTCTCTATGTACCCGCTATTACCAAAAACCTAATAAGTGTAGGCCAAATAGTTGAAAAGGTCTTGCAAGTTAGGTTCACCCATCATGGAGCTTATTTGGAGGGCTCATGTCAAGGCTTCACAAAGATAGGCAAAGGTGAGAAGCTTTGTAGACTCTTCACATTTGAAGTGGGAGAAATAAAAAATATAACTCTATTCAACTTTGGGTCGCAAACCCTAAGTGAGATAGAAGTGTGGCATAAGAGACATTCTCATGTGAATGAAAGAACTTTGAAGGATCTATGGAAGTATCAAAGTGTTCTAGGGCTACCAAACATCTCAAAGCAGCACATGATCAATAGGTGTGATGCTTGTCAAACTAGGAAGGCACAAAGGCAACCTTTGAATCAAGAAGGATACATTCACAACCATCTTTTGGACCTAGTACACATAGATGTGTGAGGACCAAGCCAAGAACCTTCATTAGCAAGCTAAAGGTATTATGTATCTTCTTTTGATGATCACAGTAGATGGACAATTTTGTAATTTATCAAAAATAAGAGTGAAGTGTTTGATTGCTTCAAGAAGTATCTAGCATATGTGGAAAACTATATAGGTAGATCACTAAAAAAACTCAGATCTAATGGAGGGGGAGAATAATTCTCCAAAGATTTTGTGAGTACATGCAAGATAAAGGAATCAAGAGAGAAGTCACAACTAGGTATTCTCCTCAACAAAAACCCTAGTTGGATCAATAAGGGCTATGCTTGAAGAAAAGAAGCTACCTCATTATCTTTGGGTAGAAGCTATATCTACTTCAATGTATCTTGTTAATAGACTTCCATACAAATATCTTCAAGTTTTGACTCCTTATGAATCTTGGAATGGTAGAAAACCAAGTCTAGGTCATTGTAAAGTCTTTGGTTGTCTATCATATGTACATGTACCTTCACAAAATCAGAGGGAAATTGGATGAAAGGAAAACCAAAGTTGTGTTCATTGGCTATGAATCAACAAAATTGGTTATAGGTTCTACAATCCAACCACAAAGAGATTCACAACAAGTAAGCATGTTGTAGTTTAAGAACATAGGTTATGGTATGAAGAAGATAAACAGAAGGTAAAACTACCTTATGAACCTGATTTAGATTTTCATCCATTAGATATGAATCATGATGCAGACCTACATGACTCTAGAAGTGAATCAAAATATGAAAAAGATGAGAAGGAAAGATACTACAAGCTTTAGAAATCAAGAGGGAAGGCCGAAATGCAAGAATGTGGAGAATGCTCCAAACACACTCCTAGAAGATCAACAAGGGAAAGAAAGCAACCTGAAAGGTATGTTTATGACTCAACTTTTGTATTCAAACATACCATTTATTTGGCCAAATATTCATATTTAGAAGGACCCTCAGCTTATGAAGAAGCCAAGGGTAACCCAAATTGGGAGAATGCCATGAAGGAAGAAATCGAAGCTCTCAAAGAGATGGATACATTGGAGTTGGTTCCTATGCAAATCAACACAAAGGTAATAGGTTGCAAATGGATCTACAAATTGAAAAAAAAAACCAAATGGATACAAAGTGAGGTTGGTTGCTATAGGATGTGCTCAAACTTGGGGAATGGACTATGAAGAAACTTTCTCACTAGTGGCCAAGATGACTACCATCAGGACCTTGCTTAGTGTTGCAACTGCGACAAATCAGAAGCTACTTGAACTTGATGTGAAGAAAGCTTTCCTCAATGGATGGATCAATGAGGGGGTATATATGTCACAACCACTAGGGTTTGAAAAATTTATTTATCCTACTCATGTATGTAAACTTAAGAAAGCATTTTATGGTTTAAAACAAGCATCTAGAGCTTAGAACTACATATTGGTGACTTATTTACAAGATCAAGGATTCAAATCAAGCAATGCAAATCCTTCATTACTCATCAAGAAGGTTCATAATGATGTTATCTATTTATATGGTTATGTAGATGACATGATTATGACAGGTGATGATATTAATGGAATAGAAAGGATTAAAAAGCATATGCAAGAGGATTTCAAGATCAGTGATCTTGAAGAACTCACATTCTTCTTAGATATGCAGGTCATCTACACAAATCAAGGGATGTACTTGACTCAAAAAAGATATTCAATATCTACTACTTACTTTCAAAATGCATAATGCAAAGCGTACAGGAACACCCATGGAGATTAATCATAAACTTAGTATTTATGAAGGTGAAAAGATTGAAGACATAAAAGAGTATCAAAGGCTTGTAGGTAATCTTATCTATGCTACACATACAAGGGTAGACATTTCATATAGTGTAGGAGTGCTAAGTTAGTTCATGCACGCAACCATAGTAACTCAAGTAGCTATCTGATTAAAGGAGTTGTATGTAGACTTAGGACTTGTGAGTTCCAAACCTCACATATTTGGAGACAACATAAGTTCATTGCACCTAGTAGTAAACCCTGTATACCATGCGAGAACCAAACATATAGAGGTTCATTATCACTTTATCAAGGAGAGATCTTCACAAAAGAAATTGATGTTTCGTTTGTTCCAACAGATAAACAAGTGGCATATATGATTGCCAAAGCTCTATATGGAGTTAAACTTTGTAGGTTCAAATCCATTGTAGGTATTAAATTCATTCAAGATTGAAGGCTTGAGCATGCTTTAGCTTGAGGCAAAGCTGGTAGAACATCAAGCTTGTACCATGCTTGAGAAAAATATTCCACCATAGTCCCATTTAATTCATCAATTGAACCATAGTCTCATGATGAGTTATATACCTTTATATTCTTGTAAGAGTCCATAAGTATTTATGGATCCCAGATCTTTATTCAAAGCTTTGAGGGAACAATAAAAGAATGTAATACGTTTCTAACAAGAAAAATTTTACAAGTACTTAATTGAACTTGATTCTCTATCTCCTAGATCATAGGAAAAGAGAAGGAATTTCATCAAACTCACCCCACATGAGATTTGAATTCAAAAATGGTTGTTAGAGTCATGGAAAATCACGAGAAGAACTCTAAGAGCTATATATAACCACTTCATGTACTTGTACTAAGAGATAGATGAATATACAATCACTTTTTATCATCATCTTGCTTGTTGCAAGAGACTTGCAGAGGTTTGTTCTCACTCCTCCGAAATCCAATGCTCATGATTAAGGGTCCATTGGATATTTATCAGTGTCTACTTCTAGGTTGCAAAGTTTCATAGGATTTAGATTCACTTATTGTGAGCTAAAGCAAATTATTTGCCTCTGGTTCTATGTCTGCTACTTCTTGAAAAGTCGGGGTGACCCCCTATTGATGTTACCCTTATAATCAAAGAATTTCTTGTTTATAAATATAATTCTTATGCATAATAGCTACTTGAACCTATAAGCCACTATCTTGTAAGATGAATTTAGCCAATTGTAATCAGGCGGGGAGCACTCAGCATTTGAAGGTGCATGTTTGAACCAAAAATAGAAAATTTCATGTTCTAACTATTGTGGAGAGTAATTTGTTTTGGACCAATCTTTTCTCAGTGACATTCCAAAGTATCTAGGGTATTTTATTGCATCAAATTGAATCATATTAGATGAATTTAAGTCTCCAATAGTAAAAGGGCAGATTTTGTGATGGTTACTTGAACCAAACTTCAACATCAGATTTCTACTCAATTCTCTTCTTTGATATATGATTTCAGCCTATGATTCAATATCCATATCAGCTAAATGTTGTAGTTGATGTCGTTAGCCATTTCCCATCCCCACAAACAAATATTGTTTCTATTAATAATATTTTTGTTGTTCATATTCATTCATTTCATGAGATGATTCCTACCTGATTTGTATTTTTTCACAAACTTGGAATAATTTCAATAATTCTACAACATTTAGTGAGGATCACTACACTTTTCATAATGGATTCTTTTATTTCAAACACAAATTATGCATCACACAAGGTTCTAAAGATTTTTTTATGAAAGAGATGCATGAACCACCATATATGGGTCATAGGGGCATACAAAGTACTATTTCTACATGTAAAGAATTCTTCTTTTGGCCAAATATGGAAAAGGATATTACACAGTATGTTTCCCATTGCATTGTGTGTCAAAGTGTAAAAAGACATCATGGTAAAGCCTTTGGATTATTAATGCCACTTCCCATACCTAATGGACCATGGGAAAAAATTTCTATGGATTTTATTACTGGTCTTCCTACAACTTCATCACATAATGATATGATTTGGACAATTGTTGATAGGTTTAGTAAACAAGCATATTTCATTCCTTGTAAAAATACTCTTTCTGCACCTCAAGCTGCTAAGTTATTTATTAAATGTATTTTTCCACATCATGGTTTTCCAAAAATTATTTTATTAGATCGAGATGTTTGTTTTTGTAATCACTTTTGGGTTGCATTACTTCAAAATTTAGGTTCTAAAATAGACTTTAGTTTTGCATTTCATCGTGAAAGTAATGGGCAAAGTGAAGCTACAAATAATACAATCTTGGATCTCTTACATTGTTATTCTTCGGATAATCCAAGTAATTGGGATGAGAAACTTCCTTTAGTACAATTTGCATATAATAACACAACACATACCATTATTGGACATGCACCGTATGAAATTGTGTATGGTAAAAAGCTTCCCACTCCCATGTCTATCACTCAAACTGACATACCTATGGTTGATTTGTTTGCACAAGATCATATTTCCATACTTGATGAGGTTAATGAGCACATTAAAAAGAGTCAAGAAAAATACATGAGTAATGTTAATAAGAAACGAGTAGCTATAGAATTTAATGAAAATGATTATGTATGGTTACGAATAACTAAAAGATGTCTAAAAAATATTTCACAACATCGTACGGTCAAACTTGCACCACGTTATTATGGACCTTTCCTTATTATTCAAAAAAATAATGAGAATGCTTTTAGATTAGATATACCTTCTCATTGGAATATACATAATTCTTTTCATATCAGGTTATTGAAATCATTTAAAGGAACTCTACCACTCACTCCTATTTTAGATGATCCTCCTTTGTTAGAAGAGGATGCTGAAATTTTAGTTCCAGAGAGAATAATTGATTATGATGTTACTACTACATGCACAGGTAACCAATATCATAGATATTTGGTTAAATATAAAAATCATTCACTTGAAGAATCTCAATGGATTCATAAAACATCACTAAATGCACATTATGATCATTTGATTTCTGCTTATCATTCACAATCACATTAAATTCCAGTTTTCCAATTCCATGCATGTGGTTTTACATGGAACATGCTTATGATTGTTCAGTCATGGGACATGTGACTGGCCATCCATGTCTATTTTATTCTTATCAACTGAGGTCAGTTGCTTGTCAACTGGGAGGCATGTTATACTTTATGGAATATTGGAATGTTAAATGGGTTTAATGCCTTGAGGTTTTTAATATGTTTTGTGTTTTGATTTAGCAGATGAAGATCCATGAGGGTGTGAACGCACATGGACTTATTCAACTATTTTTGGAGATATTTGGAAGAATACTTTTAGAAGATATTTATTTTTAGAAGATAGTATTTTTAATTATTTTTTGTAAAAATAATAGATCGCTTTAGAAAGCGATGTTTTTTGTAAAAATAGAAAATTTCAATTTTGTAAATAAAGCAAAAGCACACTTTTTGAAGAGCAGCCCTCATGTATCTTCTATTCAGGATGTAATATGAATTACCTATAAATATACATGCTCTGATAGACCCGTTCATCAAAGTATGTGGGGGGAGATTATACCTAATGTGGTGTCATCTCTTGTCTCTTTCTATTCTGTGAGTACTTTTGTGTGATTTTGTTTTTGTACTATCCTTTGCGTTCGTGCATCTGCGAGATTCGATCGTCAACAGAGACACTTCACAAATGGATAGTACAAGAAAGAGGATATAGGCAAAACAAAGGATACAAGAAAGGCTTGAAAAAATAAGAAGGTTCACAAAATAAGACAACTACACATATGATAAGACACACACCCCAAATGACCACACACGAGCATGCTTGCTGCCACTTTCCTTCCATCAACAACATAAGCAGTTAGAAATCAAACAGTGATAGATGCCAAAGGTGTGATGATAGTCATACACTTATAGGCTATATACAACTTCAGATAACACAATATTCACAAACAAATGGCAATTGATTCACAAACTAGTTCACCAAACCTTACAAAAATTAGGCGAGTAAGCCCTCAATAAACAACACTATACTGATGAATGCAAGCAAAACACTCACCAAATACACAGAGCAAGGCATCCTGCAAACAGTGTGTACACATCCCGATGGCACAGATATAGCAAGAGAACAAGTTGTTGATATATTTAGGTAGTGATGTGTGTGAACACACTAGGACCGCCGGGGCACTTTTTTCCCTCTTTAGGAGGTTTTTTTCCCCTGGCTTGTATATACGCCTATTGCCCTAATGGGCTACTGATCTTTGTACATTCTCTAGTAATACATTCAGTATTGTGTGTTTGTGCTCCAAGCTTCTTCTTCTTCCTTGTGTTGTTCGTGTGCTTTCGCAGACGTCTAACTCCAACAATTGGTATCAGAGCAGGTCGTCGCTTCATCTAGGGCACCATCGACACTCCTCTGTTTGTAGTCTCAGATTCGCACGAAATTTGGTGAGCATATTGAACTCGTTTCGGCCTCCAAACACACTATCGTAGCACTTGTGCAGGCTATTTCGTCTTTTTGTGCCAAAGGTATATACCAGTTTCTATTCGCCAGTTTAAGGGTCTCGAAGTCTGCTACAAGTCTAGCAGAACTCGTTTCGGAAGTTCTGTTCAACTTTTTGAGATACAATCAATTTTTTGCATCAAGGTATTTTAGTCACCGGTCATGGCTGAAAGCAATGATGTATTACGTATGTTGGTTGTTGAGGATAAGTTGGATGGGACCAACTACCCATTATGGGCTTATATGATGCGACATGTATTGGTTGCAAAAGGATTATGGAACATTGTGCAGGGTGTTGAAAGACGTCCTATTACACCTCTGACTATAGGTACTACAAATACAGGTGCTGGAGCTGATGAAGATGGTGTCGAAGATGATATTCTGCAGATTCCTGTTCGTGATGCTATTTCTACTGCACCTACTACAGAGCAGATTTGCTGGGATGGCAGAGATGCCCAAGCACATGCATTGATAGCTTTGTCTGTCAAACGTGCCATTATTCCTCACATTCGCTCTTGCAGAACAGCTAAGGATGCTTGGGATACACTTGCCACATTGTACCAAGCTAGGAATGAGGCTCGTGTTACCTACCTCCGAAAACAGTTGAAGAGTGAGCACATGAATGAAGGTGATTCTATGGAGAGTTTCCTAACGAAGATCAAAGACTTGAAGGAACAGTTGATTTCTGCTAATGAGGTTATACGAGATAGCTCACTTGTGCATACCGTTCTGAATGGTCTTCCTGATTCATATGAGAGTTTTGCTTCTACTCTTCGATTGATGATGAAAGGCAATCCAAATGCCTTATCATTTGAGGAGTTAGTCTCTGTTTTGTTGCAGGAAGATCAGTCCAGGCAAAACAGGTCCATTATGCGAGTTGCAGATCAACCTTTCCTGGCTAGTCAGAAGGGCAAAGGAAAATGGAGCTCTTCAACTAGTAAGCAGAAATCTGCTAATTCTGCATATTCAAAGAAGGAAGATAAAGATGAGAAGAAATTAGAAAAGCAGAAATTGTTTTGTAAGTACTGTAAAGGGAATGATCATATCATAAAGAACTGTCCAAAACTGGCTGCTAAAGAGGCAAAGAAGAAAGAGGTTGGAATGGTTGTTGCAGAGGCCTCTACACCAAAAACAGAGTCTGCAAATCTTGTGCAGGAAGAAGAATGGGCGTTTACTATTGTCTAGAGTTTTGACCCATCTTCCATGAGCAGTGCATGTCTGTAGTAGACTCAGATGTTTGGTATTTTGACAGTGGGGCGACCAAACATATTACCTTGCAGCGTAGTTTCTTCTCTTCACTCAAGCTTGCCCCTACAGGGAATACTGTCACATGCGCCAACAACTCCTCTTATCCTCTTATGGGAGTTGGTAAGATCATGGTCCTCTTTCACCTTGTCAGATGCTTTATTTGTGCAAGGGATCAAGAAGAATCTGTTATCAGTTTCTGCATTAGCCAAGATTGGCTTGGTTGTGCAATTTGTTGATGACAGATGTAGAGTTCATGAACTGTCAAATGGCAATGTTATTATTGCTTCAGGCATTTTATGTCGTGGGCTGTATAAGCTCATAGACTATGAAAGATCTGTGAATGATTCGGCATGTGCAATTCATGATTCTCAAGCTATGTCAGATGCAAAGCTTTGGCATGCACGCTTTGGTCATCTGAATTTTGCTAGTTTGCTACGCGTGCAGAAATCTGAAATGGTGTCCTCTTTGCCCAAACTTGAGGCACCTGGAAAACATGTTTGTGAAGGCTGTATTTTGGGCAGAATGCAGCATTCCTCCTTTCCAAAAGATGGTTCAATTCGGGCTACACAGAAATTGCAGCTTGTACATAATGATATATGTGGTCCTACGTAGACATCCTCTTTTGGAAATTACCTTTACTTCGTGACTTTCATTGATGATTTTTCCAGGCATGCATGGGTATATCCACTCAAAGTAAAGTTCTAAGTGTTCATGTGCTTTAAATAGTTTTTGGTTTTGGCTCAAAATCTGTCAGCATGTAAAATGGGAACCCTCCGTTCTGATCGAGGGGGGGAATATATGTCTTCTGATTTTAATGCATTTATGGCAGAACGTGGGATAAAACACCAGTGTACAGTGCCGTATACACCTCAACTGAATGGAGTTTCTGAACGAAAGAAAAAGTCACTCATGGAGATGGCGAGGCGCATGGTCAAGAGTCAGGCTTTACCACATAGTTTCTGGCTTGAGGCTGTCATGTGTGCACCATATGTACTGAACAGGTGTCCCACTAAAGCGCTGCAGTCTATCACTCCATATGAGGCTTGGCATGACCGCAAGCCATCTGTTGCTCATCTGTGTGTTTTTGGTTGTTTGGCATATGCACTAGTGCCTGAACAACATCGCAGAAAATTGGATGATAAGGCAGTAAAATGTATTTTTGTTGGGTACAGTTCTGAAAGTAAAGGCTATCGTCTGTATCATCCACAGACTAAACGCATTCTGGTTAGCTGTGATGTTGTCTTTGTGGAAGATGCTATTCAGCCATTGCTTTCATGTACTAAGGAGACATCAGTTAGCTCTAAAGACATGTATGATACTTTGATGCCTCTTTTTATAGGTGGATAGTCTAGTGCTGGTCCTAATGAGGCAACTTCTCAGCCTTTGCAGGTTTCATATGATGATGCAGATCATTCCATTTCTGATGCAGATTTACATGATGCACTTGTTGATGAGAGAGTTGATATTGAGCAGGCAAAAACTATGCCAAAATGGCTGGTACAGACTTTGCATGATAGTAAATTAGATGCACCTTTGTCATATCGTACTCGTTCAGGCTCTCATAGTGCCTCCTTTGCATCAGATTGCTATGCTATGGCTGCGTCCAGTCTCTGTGATGAGAATGAGCCTGTTTCTTTTGATGAAGCACAGAATTCAAAAAATTGGATGGCTGCTATGCAATCTGAATATGATTCTATAATGAAGAATGGTACATGGTCTTTATGTGACTTGCCTCCTAGCAAGAAGGCCATTGGCACTAAGTGGGTATACAAGCTGAAGCGTAAACCTGGTGGTATAGTTGACAGGTATAAGGCTAGGCTTGTTGCAAAGGGTTATTCGTAGGAAAGCGGCATTGATTTTGATGAGACCTTTGCACCTACATCCTGTATGACTACTGTTCGGAGCATTTGTGCACTTGCAGCCCATCATGGTTGGAATGTACATCAGTTGGACATTAAAACAACATTCCTGAATGGTGACTTGCATGAAGAAGTGTATGTTTTTCAGCCCCGTGGCTTTGTGCAGAAAGGGCATGAAAACCAGGTTTGCAGGTTAAAGAAGGCATTATATGGTTTAAAGCAAGCACCACGTGCTTGGTATGAGAAGATACATACCTATCTGGTTGCACATGGTTTTGAGAACAGTCAAACTGAAAGCACCTTATATGTTAAGCGTGCTAATGATGTGCTTCTGATCATTGTTGTCTATGTTGACGACATGCTGCTCACCGGTCCTATTGAGAAGCATATTGCTAATTTCAAGGCTGATTTGCATGCCTCATTTGAGATTTCTGATTTGGGACATTTGCATCACTATTTGGGCATTCACTTTATGCAAGTTGATGGTGGAATGGCTTTGTGTCAAACAAAATATATTGACACATTATTGCAGCGTTTTGGCCTTGAAGACTATAAGCCTATTGCCACTCCTATGGAGACAGGTTTACGATTGAGTCTTCATGATGCTAGAGATTCATTTGATGTTGTTCTCTATCAGCAGGTTGTTGGATGCTTGATTTACTTATGCATTACTCGGCCAGATATTCAGTTTGCTGTCTCATAGATGAGTAGGTTTATGCATCGCCCAGGAGTCACGCATTGGAAGGCGGTTAAGCGCATCTTTTGCTACTTGAGTGGTACTCGGCTACTTGGGTTGTTTTATCCCAAGGGGGGATCAATACTGCCAGATTTGCATGCTTTTTTTGACTCAGATTGGGCTGGTTGCTATGACACTCGTATGTCCACCAGTGGTTTTTGCTTCATGCTTGGTAGCTCATGTATATCTTGGTTGAGCAAGAAGCAGCCTACTGTGGCCACTTCCAATTGTGAGGCTGAGTATAGGGCAGCGTTTACAACGACTGTTGAGTGTGTGTGGCTCAGACGCCTTATGGCTGATTTGGGTGTTGGCCAGTCTTCTGCCACCACCATCTTCACTGACAATTAGAGCGCATTGGCAGTTGCGAGGAACCCTGTGTTCCATGCTCGCACTAAGCACATTGAGGTATCACTATGTCAGGGAGAGGTTCTCTGTTGGGGAGATCAGCTTGGCATATGTGCCCACGCAGGAGAACATAGCAGACCTTTTCATGAAGGCTCTGCCTAGGGAGAAGTTTGAAACTTTCCGCAAAGCTTTGGGCTTACTTCCTTTTGTGGAGTGATTTCCACATAGCTTGGCACTTCCTTATACATGAGTGCTAGCTCCTTATTCACCGCCTCACTCCCAGGGGGGATTTGTTGATATATTTAGGTAGTGATGTGTGTGAACACACATTAGCTTCTACCCACTTTGTTGAATAACATGTGGCCATCAAAATTGATGGAATTTAATCGCTTAGATTTGCACACTAGAAGTGAAATGAACCCAATACCTAGGTCCCTTCAGACACCTTTTTTGATACCCTATAGCAAAAATCTTATTCACTTGCCTTAAACTAATCCAAATCATCTAAGCTTTTCGACACATTAAGTATTTTCATAAGCTTTTGAACAAGCTATAGAACCCCTCAAATGGATTTGTTTAGGTCAATCAACAACTGTGTACAAAACACACTATGCAGAGATGTAGGATATGCAAAAATTAGGGTTACAAAGATACACCAATTTCTCTACACAAAAAAATGATTTCAAGAATCCCTCTTACAAAAATTAAGAAATACATAATAGATATAGAATGCACCTTAAATCTCTTGAATTGGATATGTAAACAAAGAGTTAAAACTATTATAAGTAGACTATGTCTATACCTACAAGATACTAGAGGGGGTGTGGGCTTGCTAGCTCCTCCTTATTCCTCCTCTGTGCATGTAACACCCTCCTCTACATTTTTCCTAGCTTGGACTGCTTTGTTTTAGCTCCTTGAGCCTTGGATGACTCTCTCCTTGAGCCTCCTTGAGTATATGTCTCTTGGTCTTCAATGACCCACAAGAATTCCATGCATTTGGTGTCTCTTCACCCCCTTTTATAGCTTTTGGATGTCTCTCCTGACTTTTCCACCATGTTAAGACTACCTTGCCCGACCTTGAGACCACCCTAAGTGATCTAAGTCATGACTTTTGTCCACATTAAGGTCTTTTGACCCCTTTGTCCACCTAAATCTTGCATAGTTCACACTTTCAACACTCCCCTTCAAGCTTAAGGTGGTAGTTTCCATATCAAGCAAGCTCATAGCCTTTGAAAACTTTATTAACTTGGTCACATCCAAGATTTTGGTGAAGATATCTGCAATTTGTTCCTTTGTACCTACAAAATGGACATCAATGTCCCCACTTGCAACATTTTCCCTTACGTAATGGTAATGCACCTCAATATACTTGCTCCTTGCATGATACATGGGATTGTTAGCAAGATGTAGGCTTGACATGTTATTTCCATACACTAGAATTGGTCCAAGTTGTATACCAAGAACTTTGAAGAGCTTCTTAAGCCACATTTCTTCCCATGTAGTGAGGGTAATGCTCTACATTCAGCCTCTATTGAACTCAATGCAATTGTGGGCTATTTTTTGCTCATCCATGAAATCACTTTTGTACCTAGCTTGAAAACATAGCCAGAAGTTGACCTTCTATCATCAATACTCCCTGCCAATCTGCATCACTCCATGCTCTTACTTGACATTCTTCATCATACATGTATAGCAACCCATAATTATCTATACTCTTCACATACCTTAACACTCTCTTTGCATGATTGAGATGTGTATCTGCGGTTGCATGCATGAACTGAGATAGAACTCCAACTATGTAGCACAAGTCAGGCCTTGTGAGTGTAGCATAGATCAATGATCCCACAATGCTTATGTATAGTGTAAGGTCTTCTAGCTTCTTAACATCCTCCTTGCATAACTTGACATTTGAATCCATAGGTTGAGATATTGTTTTGCAATATTTCATGCCAAACCTAAACAACACATCTAGAAGATACTTTTTGAGAGAGATAGATAACTTCCTTCCCATAGATCACCTCAATGCCAAGAAAGTACTTTAGCACACCTAAATCTAAGATTTTGAACTCTCTTCCAAGCTTCTCTTTGATGGTCCTTATCCCTACATCATCATAATCTGTCCTAAGGAGATCATCTACATACAGGCATATCAAACATATCTTGTCATTTGTTTTCTTCATATACAAGGATGGATTGGCATCACTCGGAGAGAAACCACATCTCTTCAAGAAGTCCACCAGCATCTGATTCCAAGCCCTTGGGGTTTTCTTAGGCCATACAAGGCCTTCTTCAACTTGCAGACAAAGGTAGGATGTTGTGGATCTACATACCCTTGAGGTTGTTCCATGAACACCTCTTCTTGTAACTCACCATTCAAGAAAGCATTCTTTATGTCCATTTGGTAGATAGGCCACCTCTCTGCTACACATATGGCTATGAGAGCTCTAATGGTAGCCTTATTTTCCGTATGGCTAAAATTCTCCTCATAATCAAGCCCTTCTGTTTGTGTGAAGCCTTTGGCTACTAGTCTAGCCTTGTACCTTGCCAAGTTACCATCTGCATTCCTCTTGGTTTTGTACACCCACTTGTTTTGGACTATCTTCATGCCTTCCTTCTTGCGTACTAGTTCCCAAGTGTTGTTCTCCTTAAGAGCTTTGAAATATTCATACCTAGCCTTCGTCCACTCTAGTTTGGTCTTTGCCTCCTCATAAGAACCTAGCTCTTGATTTGCAATGACATTCATCATGTATGCATAGTGCTTTGCCATGAAAGAACCATATGTATACCTTTGAGGGGGTGCTTTCTTCCTTGTAGGCCTCCTCTCTTGACCATTAGGATATTGCTTCTCAAGTCCATTGAGCTTTACATTAGGAGTAATGACCTCCTCAAGCTCTTCCTCTTCTGACTTCTCTTGAGATTCTCTAGTGTCATAGTCTATCTCTTGCAACTTCTATACTTTGAAGTAGGGGATGATCTTTCATAATCATAAGTGTAAGAGTGATCACCTTAGATGTAGAAGCCTCTAGCCCAATGATTGTGATTGACTCTTGCAGTTGAATCTGCACATCAAAGTGTGCATACTTCTCTTGATCCTCTTCATCCAACTTTGCCTTGCCCTTGTCTCCATACCATGACCTTGACTCATCAAACACAACATCTCTTGACACATATATCTTCTTTGAGAGAGGGTTGTAGCACTTGTAGCCTTTTTGCTCATTTGAGCAGCCAATGAATACACATTTCTCACTCTTGGGCTCTAATTTTGTTCTCACTTCATTAGGAACATGAACAAAGCATACACATCCAAATACCTTGAGGTACTCCATGGTTGGTTTCTTGCCATAATAGACTTTGGATCATCAATGAAATTGACAAAGTACCTAGATCCCCCCAATGAAGCCTCTCTGCTAGGGTCCCATACATCTGGGTGTATAAGCTCCAAGAGCTTAGAGGATCTATACTCACTCTTTGGAAATGGTTTACTTGCTTGCTTACCTAGCTGACAAGCATCACAAAACTCATGTAGATCTTGGCCTTCAAGATTTGGTAGTCCTTGCACCAAACCTGCTTTGCACATGCTTTTTAACTTGGGAATATTGATATTTCCTATCCTCTTGTGCCGAAGATCAATCTCTTCAATCCTTTTGTTACCAATCATCACATAACATACTTTGTGTGTAGGAGCAACATCTAGTGTGAAAAATCTACCTTCTTTCCTTCCCTTGGCAATGACCTTGCTTCACCATGCACCCTTTTGCATCAAATATAACGTGCATACCTCTCTCTACCATCTTTCCTATAGAGATAAGGTTCTTGGAAATAGATGGAACATGAGCACCTCTTTAAGAGTCTTGATAGATTTACCTTCACCTAGCTTCACATTTCCCACGTGTAATGGGATGCTCTGTGTTATCTCCTATCTCCGCACAACCTTTTGAGCTTGGGATGTGCATATGAACAAAAGATTCCTCCATACATGACATGCGATTAGAACGTCTAGAGTCTATGTACCACTTTGTGTCCTTGGGATCACTAGTGTAGCCGTGTCTCATGGCTAGGAGGGTCTAGCTCTCATCATCCTTCTTGGAGTTGTTAGCATAGTTCCCTTCTCCTTCTTCTTCTTGCCATTGTCATTCTTGAACTAGTAGCTTACCACATATAAAACAAGTTTTACCTTGATGAGGGTTGTTCTTCCCTTTGCCATTCTTGCCCTTCCTTGAAGATGATGCCTTGCTATCTTCTTTTGAATCTGAATCATCTTCCTTGGACTACTTCCACTTACTTTTTCCTCCTTTCCCCTTCTTGCCACTCTTGCTTTTGCCTTTGCTAGCATATAGGACATGTGAGTGACCATCATTCTTGGATGTGTCTCCTATGGCAACCTCTTCTACCACTAGGTGTGGGATCAACTCCTCAAGAGTTGGTAGAGGATCTCTGTACAAGATGGTGGTAATGAGGGGTTTCCACTTTTCTTCCCCTCTCAGCCCATTGAGAGTAATCTGCACAAGGTCTTCCTCATCTACTTGCAGCCAATGGATGCCAATTGCTCCCTCAACTCCTTCACCCTCAAAGTGTAGTCAACATTAGATTGGCCACTACCCTTCTTCAAAGAATGGAGTTCATTCTTAAGCTGCATCTTTCTGCTTCTTGTGGAAGTGGCATATATCTTTTCTAAGGCCTCCCTAACATCTCTATCATTATCAAAATCTGGTATATGACCAATCATAGTGTTAGAGATTACCTGTGATATGTAGAAGATAGCTCTCTTATTCCTTTCATCCTAATCCTTCAACATCTTCAATTCTTGATTGGTGAACTTTGGATCTTTGGGATCCACATTGGGCTTATCTTCATCTCCACACACAATAGGCCATAAACCTTTGCTCATGAGGTAATTCATGACTCTGAAATTCCATGGCTAATATTTGTCTTTGTCAAGCATCTCCACATTTTGACCTAGATATACCATAATGAATGGGAAACCAAAGTTACACCCTCTGGCAAAACTTTGGTTCACCTGAATTACCCTAATTCAAATCACTTGAGCTTTTAGGAACACTTAATATGGTTTACAAAATTTCCAAGAAGCTATAGAACACCTGAAATAGATCTTTTTAGGCTAGTCAACAACTCTATACAAAACAAACTATGTAGAGATGTAGGATATGCAAAAATTAGGGTTACAAAGATACACCAATTTCTCTACACAAAAAATTGATTTCAAGAAGCCCCCTTAGGGAAAGTAAGGCACATATAAGCTATAGAATGCACCTTAAATCTCTTGAATTGGATATGTACACAAAGAGTTACAATTTTTATAAGTAGACTATGTCTATACCTACAAGATACTAGAGGGGGTGTGGGCTTGCTAGCTCCTCCTTACTCCTTCTCTATGCATGTAACACCCTCCTCTACATTTTTCCTAGCTTGGACTGCTATGTTTTAGCTGCTTGAGCCTTGGATGAATCTATCCTTGAGCCTCCGTGAGTATATGTCTCTTGGCCTTCAATGACCTGCAAGACTTCCATGCATTTGGTGTCTCTTCACCTCCTTTTATAGTTTTTGGATCCCTCTTTGGACTTTTCAACTACCTTAGGACTACCTTGCCTGACTTGGAGACCACCCTAAGTGATCTAAGTCATGAATTTTTCCACATTAAGGTCTTTTGACCCCTTTGTCGACCTAAAGCTTGCATAGTTCACACTTTCAACAAAAATCTACCTTGTATTACCAGGTTAACTTGTTGGACTGATGGGTCTAATGAAATCAAGGCCCCACCACTCAAAAGGTTTGCATTTAGTTGAGATCACCAATGGTTGAAAATTTAGCTTTGTTGGTTGATCACACTTTTGACAAATGTCGCATTCTTCCACATATTTGGTGGCATCCCTGTAGAGATAGGGTGAACACAACCCTTTATGGAGGATTTTGTGGGCCACCCCCTTGAGATGTCCTTCACTATGTGTAGCTTCAAGCAAAAGGCTTACTTCTTGTGGATAAACACATTTGCATACAATACCATCTGGGCAATATTTATATAATTGGTTGTTTATGAGTGAAAATGATTTACGTTCAAATAGTAACTTCCATTTTTCCAATGGAGAAATGATTAGAGGAAATTCTCCTAAAGTGAGGAATCGCTTTATTTCATCATTCCAATCAATTTGAGCACCATAAGGAAAAGGTTTCTATCTACAAGCTCATCATCAATACGTATTGTCTCTCACACTTGGTCGCCCTTGCCACTTGTTCTGCCATGTAACGCTCCCTACTTGGTTTTATGTGGATTTGAAAATCATACTCTTGAAAAAGTAGTAACCACTCCCGTCTAGCTACTCTTGGCTTATTGATCAGATATTTTAATGGTTGATGGTCTGAGATGACAATCAAATATGTGTCTAGGAGATAGTGCCAAAGTTTTTGGAGTGCAAATACAATAGTCAAACCTTCTCTTTTTGTTGTGCTATAGTTTCTTTTTTCCTTTGTGAGTAGCCTACTTGCATAAGTAATGGGCTTTTCCACCATATGAGCTGATGGTCGTGCCAAAACCACTCCAAATGCATAAGAGTTGCATTTGTGCGCACATGGAACTCAAGTGACCAATTAGGAATCGTTTGGAGTGGTGCATTACATAACCTTAATTTTAGCTCACTGAATGCCTTCTCTACTCTAGGGCTCCATGAGAAGTGTATCTTCTTTCTTATGAGCCTTGACAATGGTTTAGCTGCTTCAGAGTACATATGAATAAACCTTTTGTGGTATCTTGCATGGTCTAAAAAGCTTTGAACTTCTTTGCGAATATGTGGAATGGGCATGGATAAGATGGCAGTTACCTTGGTTGGATCAATAGTTATTCCTTTGACAGAAACTATGTGGCCAAGGAGAGTACCTTTAATGACCTTTGGGAGGATTCAACTTCAAACTTGTATTGATGCACTAGTCAAATATTTCCTTCAAATTTTCCAAGTGTTGATGAAAATCTTGGTTCATGGCTCTTTTATCTGTACCTCAAAATATTGAAAAATCATCCATGAAAATGCACAAAAATGTTGTTAGACATTTACCCAATATTAAATATGTCACTCAATTAAATGATGTAGATGCATTTTTTAGGCCAAATCCATGCAAGTACAGGCATAGATGTCCCATGGAGTGATGAAGGTAGTCTTGTCTCCATCTTTAGGGTGGATGAGATTTTGATTGTAGCTACTGAATAATGCATCTAGGAAACTCTACAAAGTATGTCCAGCTACTTCATCCAATACCTACTTAGTGAAGGGTTTCAAGAAACCATCTTGAACAATTACTTTATTCATGGAAATCAATACACACTCTTATTGTTCCACTATTTTTTTGGCACAATAACCATAGGTGAGATCCATCAAGAGTGTTCAATAGATTAATAATACTTGCCTCCTCTAATTTAGTCAATTCCACCTTAATTGCCTCTATGTACTCTGGATTGAGTGAGTATGGCCTGTTCCTTATGGGTAATGCTCCTTCTATCAAGGGGATTCAATGTATCCCAAGTTCTTCTAGAATACTCAAGAGATCATTGTAGGATCAGGCAAAGGATCTTTTATAGTTATAGAGGAGGGAAGTTTCCTTTTGTGGTAAAAATGGATAGTGCCATAACCATGTGGTGAGGTGAACTATTTGGCTTTTTTCTTCATCTCCAAGATTCACTTATCTTGCAAGTATCTCAAGGATGGTCTCTCCTGAGAAATCAACAATACTATGCATCGGGGTGGCATTTAGCTTGTGCTCCATTATATGCTCCTTAGTTGATCCCCATGGAATATCTAGAAATGGAAGGTCATCGCTGTTCCAAAGTCAAAATTAGCCTCTAGAGATGCCTACCCAAGTTTTACACCTTCCATTTTTGCATCCACAAAATTGTCCACTTTGGACTGATTACCTAGTTTTTCTTGGCATAACAATGTAGTAGTGCCCTTTGATAAAATCTGGCCACTTTGACAGAGTTTCCCAAATGGAGGCACCGGCCTCTTGGGAGGCATTTGCAAAAAAGTTACATGTCCTACTTGTTTCACAAAAAGAGTCAACAACCACCAAACAAATTGGCCCAACTTGAGCATTTTCCACAAAATAAGATGTCTTGCACAATTTTCCAACATCACATAGGTGCCCAATGTCTGATAGTCTAGTAAAAGTTAGACACCATATTTTTGCTAGTCAAGAAAAGGTTGAATACCCAATTTATGGTGGTTCATCCAAAAGTAGGCACCTAGTTTTGAGTGATTCGTCCAAAAGTACACCCCCTATTTCCAATGGTCCATTCAAAAGAAGGCACCCAATTCACATGGTTCATCCAAAAGTAGGCACCCAATTTTGCCATTTTGGCTACTTGGATGCCGAATGGTGTAACCCACTGTTGGTCTTCCAATATCACGGTGAATCGTGTTGCTTTTTTCAAGTCAAATATTAATTTCTTCATGGTGATTTTGAGCATCAAGTTGATATTAGACCCACCATCCACTATAACTCCATCAAACTCTCATTCTTAATAGAATCACCTCTACACGAGCTTCTCTCCCTTGCCTGTCTCTATTCATCACACATGATGCAAAGGATGAAACAACAAAAGAATGTGGATCCATACCTTCTTCTTGTGAATAGATTGATATCATGTGAGTTAGAGTGGATTGGTTTTGGGGGCACTCCCTCATATAATGTTCTTTGGCATCATGGCATTGTTGACAAGGAGGTGCACCCTCAAGCAGAGAGTGTAGAGAGTACACACACAGAAGCAAAATGAAAATAAGAGTGTACTCAAAAAATGAAAGAGTGTGAGACTCGAAAATGATTAGACCATGAAATGGGAAAACTCATATGGATTAGAGTGAGCTTGCCAAGAGCATGGACTAAGCTCCTCAAGCTTCTAACCAAGTACAAATGGGGGAGATGTCCTCCTTATATAGAGTTAGAGGGGGCTCTCCAGGGTACATCATATGTTTGATAATTCCCCTTGAAGGAGAATGAATACATAGGTAGAAGCAAATGGCAAGGTATCCAAAGACAAAAGAGGTATAATATAAAATGGAAATGAAATGGAAATGAAATGGAAATGAAATAGAAATAAAATGTAAATGGAGTGCCTCTTAGATACAAAATGGAGATGCACTCATGAGGATACAAAAGGAGAAATCATATCATCAACACTCCCTCTGTTGCTTCGCCAAATGTTGTAGAGGTCCATTAAGTGCAAGAGCAAAACTGGAGGTATAGCCTTCATGAACATGTCTGTCACGTTCTCTTGAGAGGTACACTACTCCATATTAATATCCTAAGATATGAGCTTCTCATGGATGAAATAGTACTGGATCTCAATGTGCTTTAATTGAGCGTGGAACACTCAATTCTTGGCGATGGCCAAGGATGACTGGTTGTCCGTGTGGATCCATGTTAGAGTAACCTCCAAAACACCAATGTCAGATAATACTTGTTTGTCAAAGCCACATGGCCTCAGATGCTTCAAAGCTCCATGCTCCATACTCGGCCTCGGTGGATGACAAAGCAACTATAGATGACTTCTTACTTTTCCAAGAGATAGTTCTTGAGCCAAACAAGAATATGTATCCAGAAGTAGATAGTGGGAATCAAGATCACCATCCCAATCTGAACCTGAATATCTAGTGAGTTTGATGCCCCCTCTGTACCAAAGACCATGATTTCAAGTGAGGGAAAGATATCAAAGTAGTCTCCGAGTAGAATCCCAATATGTTTGACAAGCTTGATGTGCAAACTGGCTAAGTATCCCAACTACATAGGCAATATCTTGTCTAGAGTTGGCTAGGCAAAATAATGAGCCAACAAGTTGTCGATAAGTATGTAGATCCACAATTGATGATGAATCCTCCCATGTTAACTTCATGTTTGGATCAAGTGTTGTAGATGCTAAGCGACATTGGTCCATGTTATATCTCGAAAGAAGATCATAGCATTACTTCTTTTGTGATAGGAATATGCCTTCTTTTGTTTGCCAAACTTCCATACCTAAGAAGTAGTGAAGTAGGCCAAAATCTATCATGGAATACTCAAGGTGAAGTTGTGTGATGATGAATTGGATGTGTTCATTATCTGAGCATATCAAGATCAATTCATCTACATAGAGGATGATTATTGCAACTAAGGACTCTTTCTTATATATGTGTAAGTTAACATCGGCAGTGCTCCTTTGAAATCCGTTAACTTCAAAAAACTTGTTGATCTTTTCATACTAGGCCCTTGGAGCTTGCTTAAGTCCATAAAGTTCTTTTTGAAGCTTGTACACTTGATTTTCCTTTCTTTTGATCTTGAAACCTTTAGGTTGTTCAACATATACTTCTTCTTGAAGATTTTTATTGAAGAAAGCACTTTTGAAGTCGATTTGGTATTTTCATAATCAATGCCATGCTTTTGCTTATATCCCTTAGCTACAAGTCTTGCTTTGTACTTCTCCAATGTACCATCTGATTTGTACTTGACTTTGTATAGCCACTTAGTTCCAATGACTTGATGATTTGAAGGCTCAGGAACAAGTGTCCGAGTGTTGTTTTTTTCAATTGCATCCATCTCTACTTGCATAGCTTCTTCCCACTTAGCTTGACCTTGAGCTTCTTTCTAGTTGGAAGGCTCTTGAATCTTTTGAATTTGATGCATAAGTGCATAATTCATGTAGTCACTTTGTTCATGTTGTTTCTTCTCGATGAGACTTTGAGATCTTCTAGGTTGGTGGTAAGTACTTACTTCTGAGTTTTGCTTAGAAAATATGGTGGCACCCTCTGAAGTGTACATGGGTGGACTCAAACTTGAACTTGGATCTTTAATTGAGTACTTTTAAGCTTCATCAAATATGAAATATTTTGAGATCATGATGGAGTAGCTCTCAAGATAGTACAATCTATAAGCTTTAGATTGCTCACTATAGCTAATGAAGAGATGTTTATGGGACTTAGATTGTAAGTTGCTTTGATCTTCCTTTGGCACATGTACAAAAACTTATAAATACTCTAAAGTACTTGACATTGGGCTTGCACCCATAGTAGGCTTTAAATGGAGTCTTGCTCTGTAATGCACTCGTGAAGCCACTATTGATGATGTGCATTGCAGTGTCTACTGCATCAGCCCAAAACTTGAATGGTAATGCTTTGTTGTTAAGCATAGTGTGTGTTGTTTCCTTTATGCTTTGAATCTTTCTTTTAGCAACTCCATTCTCAGATGGAGTGTGAGGTTAACCGACTTGCCTCTTGATGCCCTTTTGCTTTAAATTATCAAAGTTGTGATTGATGAACTCACCACATCCATGTGATCTAATAGCCTTGACTGACCTGCATGCTTCATTCTCAACTTGAGATGTCTATTCTCAAAACTTGGAAAAGGTGTCCGCCTTGGACTTCAAAAAGTATATCCAAATGTATCTTGAGTGATCATCTACTAGGAGAAAGAAGTAGATGGATCCACTTAGAGAAGGGGTATTCATGGACCCGTAGAGATCTATGTGAACTAGGGCTAGAGGGTTCCTAGCTTGAGTGGAATCCTTCTTGGGAACGAGAGCCCTCTCTTGCTTTTCTTGGGTGCAAGCTTGGCAAATATCATGTACTTGCCCAATCTTGGGCAATCCCTCAACCATCTGTGATGCAAAGATCTTGGTTGAGTATGAGATGTGCCCGTATCTTGGTGCCAGAGGTTAGACAAGGAATCCTTAGAGAGAAGAATGATAGCTTGTATAGCTTTTTATCTTCAAATCCTTGTGCTATGATATCTTTCATTGTACGTTCAATCACCCTTACATATGTGTTATCAAATAACACTTTTTTGTGATGACTTTAACTAAGAGTAGGTTCATTCACAAGTTTGGCACAAGCAATACATTGGATAAAGTTTTACACTCCTCGCAATGACTCGTGATTTGAACTTTTCCTTTTCCTTCGATGGGGAGAATTTTTGTTGTTGCCTAAATAGGCTTCACTAGTGTGATCTTCGATCTCTTGAAAGGAGTCGTGATCTTTGCACATATGAGATGTAGCTCCACTATCAAAGATCCATCCTTGCGAGGATCTTGAAGTAATTAGGGCATTGGCTAGTGTGGAGAAAAATAGATCTTCACTAGAACATTGAGATCTATGCTGAGAGGACTTAGATTGGTTCTTGGAAGTAGAGAATTTGGAGCTATTCTTCTTTTTGTAGCAGAACTTCTCAAGGTGCCTTGTTTTACCATAGAATTTGCACCTAAACTTCTTTGATGAATCGCTTGAACCTTGTTTAGGTGTCTTGCTAGAGTTGTGACTAGCATGTTTTGTCTTGTTGAATGGTTCCTTGGCTTTCATCATGGTTTCTTGTGAGAAGGATTGCTTTTTTGAGAGTCATGGAGGAGAAAGAAAGAAATGAATTTTTTGGTAGAACCATCTCAAATTCAAGAGGTTTACGATAGTATTGGAGTGAATAAAAAGGGTTATAGAGAAATTTCAAAAGTTTGGTGCGAATTTCTTAAATTTAATAAAGTAAAAATATTTGGATTTCCTAGACCTAATCATATAGGAAAGTATTGGCTCTGCTTGAATAAGAAAATCATGTCTATATTGGGTGATTATAAGCACATTCATGGTAACATGCCTTATGAGTTAGGAAAACAAACTTTAGATTTCACTTACAATGTGTTTAACAATATATGCATAGATATTATAGGACTTCAAACATACATGGTTCAGTTCTATGCTATAAAAGAACATGAATGTTCTAACCTTTTGAAATTTGTAATAAAACTTGATAAAGAAAAAAATAAAAAACATCAAAAGATGGAGAGAATAAGTATTGCACTAATGAATAGAGCTTTGGAGTATAGCCTTGGAAACTGGATACTCCATCCCTCAAAGTACAATCAGAAATGGAGTTATGGTGGGCTAGATGTGCTCAACTTCCATCTGAGAATCATAAAACAATTAAGTGGTTGGTCTTATAAGAGAATTGTTAAATGTTAACCACTGTGGAAAGTTTAAAAATTGAGCGGCATTTGAGTGGAGACTTAAAGACTCTAAAATGCATGTTTGGTATAAGATGGGGGGTGCAAATTGTAAGTACCCTTGTTTGTATTGCATGCAAAGTCGAGGCACAAGAGGGTGGATTGATAGAACTAACATTGGGGAAGCTCCTTCCAGAAAAAATGTTAATCTACATAATTCCTTATCTTTTGCCATGATTTGTGATCCCATACTTCCAATAGAATTAACTAATGTACACATATGTACAGTGCATGCAGAGTTAAGGATCATTGACATGATTATGCATATTCCATCAAGCCTACAACTCTTGCAGATGAATGCATAGAGAAATGTGAAGCTCTACTTTTAGAAATGGGATTTCATGGTGGTGATCTTCATCTATGAAAAGATCCAAAGTTTTCACAAAATATAGGTGATGTACTACATGATGTGTCTATGGGAAGTGCAAAAGCAAGAAGATTCTTCAGCAACAATGATCGAAAACAACTAAATGCAATGTGGAATTGTTGGGAGTAATTTTGTGAGGTAACAACAAATGTAAAAATCAATCCAAAAATAGCAAAGAAAATAATGGAGGGGTGGGTCAGACTAGATAAGCTTTTGAAGATCATGCAGCAACAAGTAAATTCTGATACCTATGTGATTGAATTCATAAGGGCAATCACACAGTTTATAGAAACCATCACAAAGGCTTGGAGTTTCAAATACATAACTTAATACTACTTGGTGAGTTTCAAAGAGATTATTAATTTTACCATTACTTTTTGAAATAAACATCTCATGATATTTACCTTTATGTTTCTACAGCATATTCTTCTTTTGCATGTTCCATTCTTTGCAAAAAGGGAACACTTGCCACATGGAACACTCAAGGCATGGAAAAGTCTCATTATCAAGCAAGAACAAGCTTCTTTAGATGCACAAGGAAAGGAGGAGGAGTCACAAAAAGTAATCCACTCAAAGAGCTTTTTGAATCTTTCTTTAGAAGACAATTACAAAGGAGCACATGCCATATATTATCACTAGATAAACTGTCATTAAAGTCTCACTAGATATCATCTCTTTTTAGGGCATATGGATTAAATACAAAAAAATGAAATTTCATTCCAATGTGAAGCTACAGTATTTGGAATATCCTTTACTATTCTTGTGGCCAAAAGATACATATGGATGTATATACAATTTTTGAAATTACAATAATGGTGAAATGAAATGTCATTATTCTTCTTTTAGTCTTTTGAATGAGCTTGACTCTGCAAATCTTCTTTGTATCTGAGATGCTCTTTCCTCCTAGAGCCAACAATAGTTTGCACATCTAAGACCTCTACAACCAATGCATAACTTGAATAACAGAGGCAATAACCAACTCTAGAAGCATTGAACCCCGGGGCATAGCCAAATATCCTGAATGTTGTTGTTATCTCAAGAAGTAACACTCTATATGCATTAAATGGTAATGAGGAAAAGCACATATCTTTAGATAGATTCTTTAGAGAGAACAATGCAAAATCAGGGTCCTCACTCTACTGCTTATGTACACCATAGAATAAATCTGGATTCAACTTTGGAAAATAGTGAACAATTGAATGTATATCCACTTTTGCTTTTCCTTTACTCTCTAAAGTTGTCCTTGTGCCCTTCCTCTGCCAAGATAGTTGTCTTCATCTAATATAGATAACTACAAAAGGAGCCACAAAGAAAGATTAGAGAGAGAGCACAACAACCTTCAAATGATGAGACAACACTAAGTCATATATAGAAAAATTCAAAAAAACAATCGTTGAAACTAATGTAGGACATGACCAATTCAAGCCAGTAGGCTCATCAAAAAATCTTGGATGGGCCTAATCACTTGAATCAGTTGTATAACAAAATAATTACAATTGGGGGTAAATTTGTGTATATCTAATATCAACATCTATGAATGTTGAGTGATAAAGGTCTCAAATAAGGAGCGACCAAAAAACTCATGAAATTGAATCAATCTTGGACATGAACAATTCAAGCAAATAAGCGCATTAGAAAGGCTCAGATGGGCTTAGTCACTTGAATCGGTCGTGTCTCCTAGATGATCAATACCATTATTAATAGAGGTGAATTTGCCTATATATGATGTCAACATCTAAGAATGATGAGGAATCAAGTATTGCATGAGGAGCAACCCAAATAACTCATGAAATTCATTAAATCTAAGACACGACCTATAATAAAGTAAGTCAATGATCCAAGGGTCCAGCCGACTCAGACAGATCTGAAATCAGACACCGTTTGGTCACCCGTGTGTATGACCAAAGATCTCGAGTCTAGACTTACTAGGAGGTCTTGTGCTCTTGTGAGCAAGTGATTCACTTAACTTAGTGGTTAAGTCTCAAGGATGTGAAGGAGGAGGTCTTGGGTTCAATCCCCATGGCGAAAAGGGGAGAGTATTTTGCCCAAAGAGATCTAGAGCCTTCTAGAAGCATCCACTTGAGTTAACTCGAGTTAACTGGGACACTTGGCGCACATGCAATTACATGGCTGACACATGGATGGTTAGTATCCACCTGCCCAAGAAGGCAGTCCTCTGGAGAGAGCTATATATAGAGACATTCGGTTGGGAGGAGAGTCATCTCTCTAGCATATGGTGTTCGTTCTCTTGCACGACCAATTCAAGCGAATAGGCTCATCAAAAAGTCTCAGATGGTCCTAATTACTTGAATTGGTCTTGTCTCCTAGATGATCATTACCATCACAAATAGAGGTGAATTTGCTTATATTTGATGTCAACATCTAAGAATGATGAGGAATCAACTATTGCATGAGGAGCAACCCAAATAACTCATGAAATTGAGAAAATCTAAGACATGAACAATTCAAGCGAATAGGCTCATCAGAAAGTCTCGGATGAGCCTAATAGCTTGAATCGATCATGTCTCCTAGATTATCATTATCATTACAAATAGAAGTAACTTTTCCTAAATCTGATGTCAACATCTAAGAATTATGAGGAATGAGGTAATGCATGAGGAGCAACCCAAATAACTGATGAAATTGAGTAAATCAAGACATGACCAATTCAATCAAATAGGCTCATCAGAAAGTCTCAAATGGACCTTATCGCTTGAATTGGTCGTGTCTACCAGATGAACATTGTCATCAAAAATAGAGGTAACATCTAATAATGATGATGAATTATGTATTTCACAAGCAACAAGCCAAAAAACTCATAAAAATGAATCAATCTAGGACACGAACAATTCAAGCGAATAGGCTCATTAGGAGATTTGGCTTCTCTGAAAGTACTCTCTCATAGTGTACTAAAAGATCTTTTGACAAATCTTTAAATGCATCATTTGAAAAGCTCAAGTCCAGACTTAGAATCCTCTTTATTCTCTTCCTTCTCATCTATAAAGTTCCTTGCAACTTCTTCAAATTTAGCTATTGCATCAAGGCAGTAGTCTTCTCTTAGATTGAAGAGCTCTTGAATGCAATACAGAGGAACAAAATCCTTCCCAAAGATAAAATAATATGGAACACTTGGGGGAAGAAGTGATTTTTCTGAGATCTTTACATCTTCTACTGGCTCTTTCATAGTTATATGTGCTCTGAAAGTTGCCACATCAAAATTATTTACCTCTTCTTGTTCTATTTGAAGGTTATCTCTTCAACAATTTCTTTGACTTCAATTTTTGAATATTTCTCAAGAGAAAGCTCTAGATATGCTTCTTTCCCTTCATTCAGGTTCTTTTCTTCATACTTTTCACTTGAGATATGATCAAGCCAAATCAAAAAACCAATGTTCAATGGAAGTAACCACAATCATTTTCATGTTCTGGGAAAATGTCCATCTTGCCTAGCAAGGGGGAAGTCTTCCTACACTTTCTAGTTATTCTGGCTCTATCCAAAGGATCCTTCCCAAAGATGCTTGGGTGGATATATTTCTTGCCAGACATAATAACTTCATGTCCATTAACTATCTTCAGGAAGCTCTCCCACTCATCCATAAGAAATGCCTTACTTCTCTTCACAAGTGCTTCAAAATCAAAAGTGGCATTGAACATTTTCATTGCATTTGGAAAGTGGTTCACTCTCAACCCCTCTTGAACCATGAAATCCAGTAGTTTCTTAGATGGAGAGACACTAAGAATTTCAATCTTTTCTTCCATCTTGAAATCAATGAGTGCTCTTACTACTAATGCAATAGACGACCAATGCAAGCGAATAGAGGTACGCAAAGGTGGGTCAAACTAGCATAATCGCTTGAATTAATCATATATAGAAGTCGATGTAAGAGTGTTGGAGTATAGATTCAAAAATTTGTTGATGGTGGAAAATTGAGCTAATGCCAAGGGACCTAATATTTATACAAGAACAGAGGATAGCAATGGTCAAATGATGTGGACCAATGAGCGTGCGACACATCAAAATCCCACATCAAAATTTTTAATAGTCAAGTGATGTGGACCATTGAGAACATGACACATGGCAATCTAATTTGGAATTCACAATGATGGAATGACATGGATGAATCAAAGGATGCCATGTGGCACCAATGATCAACACAACCTAGAGACCTATATAAGCTCCTCACTTCATTTGTGCCATTTTCTTGTGACTTGCCTTCCACCCTTAAGTTCTTGTAGTTTTCATTCTTCAAGCCTCTTCTGCAAACCTTCCTTAAAGATAGATAGATATATAGATAGATAGATGCATACATACATACATACATACATACATACATACATACATACATGATATTTTTGGATAGATCTAATCGCTTGAATTGGTCCTATGTAGCAAAACCATTTCTCGAACTTTTTTTGTTTTCTAAGGCATAAGAGAGGTAGATTATATAAAGATTGTCATGGAATTCACATGAATGATACTTAGAGCTTGAATTATTTTACATAAGAGATTCAAGAAACACCCTAGAACCATAGAAGAGTGTGTACGCATGTGAATTGAAATTGAGGATAATCTAGGGGAGGAATTAGAGCTTTCAAAAATCTATAAAGATTTAGATAGCTCTACTAGCCTCACCTCTGAACAATCCACATCTATTGAGGAACTTGTTGAGAAGGTGGCTCAGAAATTAGGAGTCTCTGGCAAATAGATACCTAGATTTTCCCCAGTGAAAAGATGTTACACCTGTGGAGGAGACCACTTGGTTAGTGCGTGCCTGATTATGGCTCAACCCCAAGTGAATCCTAACAACCAATATTTCACCATAGAAAAGAGGTACACTAACCACAAAGCACAAGACTACCCATATAACAAGCAAGCAATTAGACAAAATTATCCACAACAAGGAAGATACCACATCCAGTACCCATCACAACAGTATGGTAGGCCCTAACAACTGTATCAGCAACCCTAGCAGACCCCACAAAGGCCTCAACTTGTGTTAGCTCACCAACCTCCAACTCCAGCCAATGTGATCCCAGTGAAGTATGGATCCGCTTAACAAAATCTAAATAGAGCCTACTGCCAGTAACCCCATTGCTTTCATAAAGTGATTCAAATGATCATAGATTTGATTTGACTCATGTTGATAGCCCACAGATTGCTAATATCTTGTACGCAAATCCTAATGTTAGGCCCCAATCTAGAAAGATGAGACCCCAAGCACCTAGAGGGCCATGCTATAGATGCCAAGGTGAGCAATTCATTCATGATTATCCTATGCATGCACCTATGCAACCCCAGTCACTGACAATTCAAGGTTTTTATCAAGATTGTGGGAAGGCACACTTGTTACGAGACTGCCCAAAGAACCCAAACAATGTACCAAAAATAACTCCCATTAACGTCATTGGGTTGGTAGTAGATTCTACTGGAAGTGTGACTTCCACTACCCTAGTGCATGTGGTCATGAGAGCTCAAGCATTAGAGAAGAGCCAAGGTTTAGGACACGAAAAGAGTTCTGAGGTTATTGAGACTAAGAGCCTAACAAAGAAAAGGACTAGAGCTCGGAAAGATAGTCGTGAAAGAATGAAGAGACAATGGTCTAAGAAAATGAGTGAACTTGAAGAAAGCTTAAGAGAAACAAAAGCCAAGATAATGGAGCTCACATCTCAAACACACTCTCACATCACACCACCAATACCATCCCTATCACCTTCTATCCCACCACCTTCCATTTCACCTCATGTAATCCCACCACCACCTAGAGTCGGATCAGTCCTTGCAGATCCCACTCTTGAAGACCTAGACATGATGCTTAAAGCATATCAAGCCACAATCGATGAAGGGCCAAATGTGACAGATCATGAAAAATGTTACCCTGGAGCTGATCTAGAGATAGAGTGAACAAACCTTTGTGCTAAGATGGTAGAACTGGCTCAAACCATGTTTGAAGCCAGTTGACTTTTCAACTACCCTAGTTCAGCTAAGACACAGCTCCACTTTGATGGACTATTAGAAAGATTGGAGATTTTAATTGCAAAATCTGGAAAGAAATCCATCTCCTAAGGAAAGGACAAGGCGAGTAAAAGGATATGCCTTCCTCCAAAGCTTATGTACACTTCTTCTTCCATGAATTGGTACGTACCAAAATTTTAAAGAGAAATTCAAGAAGAGAAATGGGCAAAAGAAAGTGAAAATCCTCCTCCCATTGAACTTATGGATGACCTGCACGAACAATTCCCACAAGACATTCCTTCCATCTATGGAGAACAGGAGGATGCCCAATCTGGTGAGAGATTAGACTTTGAGTCTAATTCCTTGCAGGAACTATCCCATTTCATAGGCCCATGGGAAGCAAAGTCTACCTGCATGAGAGCACCCATGGTCATGATAAGAAACAAAGACTCAATCATACCTAGGAATACGGAGGTAGTAAAGGGCACTAAAGTGCAGTGCAATCTCACTTTAGAGGAGCTACTCAAAGTCAAGCCAAAATTGTGGAAACATGTAGCCAATCAAGTGCCAGAAGTAGCAAAACCTCATTCCTAGGTAGCATCACATTGAACAGTGCCAAAGATACCCTTGGATAATATAGGAGACATGAGCAAAGGGGAAGAAGGAAACACCTAACTTCCAATCACTCATCAAGGTTACACCACCAAGGCTATTTTGGACTCAGGTGTAGGAGTTGCAATTGCTACCACTTCCTTATGGAAGCATTGGGGCAAACCAGCACTCAAACCAACAAGGATGAAACTCCAAATGGTTGATGGTCACATAGAGAGACCTTTAGGGCTACTCAAGTGGATAACTCTCACTACTTATGGTGTAGAGTTTGAACACACTTTTGCTACATGTGACCTTAGCAAAAATTAGGCCTATGAGATGATTTTGGGAAGACCGTTCATGAGAGAGCTGTGTCACATGATGTACTATGGGTAGAACAATAAATGAGAAAGCCTCTATTTGGGAATGGGGACTCATTAAGGAAAGAGATTCGCTCGGCGGCTGGGAGGTTCGAACGATCATCATCTCTGTGTGTGTGTCGACGGCAGCGAGCAGTAGCAAAAAGAGTAGTTTATGATATTGGTATCAGAGCACTTTCTTGGTGCGTTTCTGCGCGTGTACGCCGTGGGGATCGAACCTGTACCAGTCGATAGGAAGGCGCATGAGATAACCAAGACACCAAATCGTATAGGTGATAGACGTTCGAGCACCAAATCTGTTATTCAGTATGAAGAGCGCCCATCAAATCAAGAGCTCCCGTGAGGGCACAAATTTGCGTGAGCTGCGCTTCTTACTTCACATCTGAGAAGGTCTAGGCTACCATTCTTGCCGCCACATACAACATGAACACACCAGCAGGAATCAAACCATGGTGTTGACGGTGACATGCGACTGTGCTAGCCATGCTTACAACATGATAAGGGCAGCATGATCATTAAGAAGAGGAGAGGATATACGTCTTGTTGGAGTAGAGATCCTCACACAAGGAGTATAGATTATGGAATAGAGATGCCACAGTTCCCTCTCTATGAAGTGCCACCAAATGGAATCCCAATGGGAGTTAAGCTTTTGGAAGGCATCTGCAAATTGGATGGAAACGATGCAAATTGGATGCATCTATTGTTTATGAAGATTCCGTAATGAAGAGCATCTTTTCCATGAGCTTCCCGGTACCATGGTTCGAAAATGAAAGAGGATGGAATTTCATCTTAATCACAGGTATGAGCTTTCTTGTTATTTCTTTTGGAATTACGAGACAAGGGCGACTCTTTGAGAAGGGCAAGGAAGGAGGGAAACCATGCATATGGAGAGAATGAGACATATACTCTCATCATGAATCAAGGATTCCCTCAAACTTGAAGAAAGAGTAAGCTTTAAGTATCTCTAAAGTAGCCATGTTCATGAATTTTACATAAATTTCAGGGGCTGTTTTTGATAAATAGCCATTTTGGGAAAGGGAAATGAAGCGGGATTTTTCTTGGTTTGGTAGGAAAAATCATGCACACATATAGTCTAGTGTATTGATTTCCATGCAAGATCAAGAAATCCAAAAGATACCTCAGTTTGATGGGAGTTTGAAGCTCCACAAAACCCCCTTCCATCACAGTTTCACAAAAATTTCAGCACCTAAATTTGAGAAATTCCCATTTTGGAAGAGGGAAAAGTAGGTGCTATAGCTACAGATGGATGGAAAAAAGTATATTTACTGAGATTTTGGTATATGGACTATATAGGCGAATCATTAGATTCATTAAAATGATGAGTTAAGGAGGAATTCTACTTCCTCAAAGACCCCCTTCCCGCACTTTTTGGAAAAATTCAGAAATTAATATTTTGCCAAACTCCACTTCTTGGAGTAAGAAAAAGATCATTTAGAGGCTTCCTATGGATTATTGTGCATAATCCAAGAGAAATCCACATTTAGAGTGGATTAGAAGCTTGCTAAGAGCTCCCATTTAAGTTTTTGCATAAAAGCAAAATATTGATTTAGGCCTCTTTTGGGGAGCAAATTAGCATGCATGAAGGGAGGATTTGGAAAGGTAAAAAATGGCTCAAGCATCTTCATATACCACTCTCTGAGGTTATGGAGAGAATTTTAGGATTTGCATGATGGAAGAATGCTTTTGGGCACCCCAAAAATCACATTTTTACACTTTTTCCAGCCCCTCCAACAGTCCACTAGGTTGGCATGTCCCACTTGGAATGGCCATATCTTGGGCTAGGAAACTCCAAATTGGATGTGCTATGGCTCGTTTCGAAGAGCACAAGGTCTACTTTCAGTTTATGAAAAAAAAATTTTGGAAAATAAGTATTTTTGCAGGTCTGAACATCTCTGCAAAATCTGAACAGTTTTTGGCGACTACCTTCCGGGAGTCATATTTTTCAAACCGGGAAGGCGATTTGAGTAATTTCACTTAGACCTATTTGCACATGCTTTATATTTCAGTTTATGAAAATTTGCAGGTCCTAAAGTGGGTTTTTGCAGGTCTAAAGAAGGATTACTAATGCATTTTTGAGCTAAATTTGCATTATTTTTGTAATCACTTGACCATGCTTTATGTTTTGAGGAGTGCTCCGATATTTTCGGACACTTCAAAGTGTATTTTAGGACCTGAGGAGGAAGGTGCAGAGGTCTCGAAGCTTGTCGAGAGCGATTGGATGCATGCAATTCCAAAATCAGACTACTCAGGGACGTATATTTTATGCTTTCGTCATTTTACTTTATGTTATGGCATGTTCTGTATGTACATGCATAAATTGGATTGCATACATCAAATGTTGATCATTGTTTAAATTCTTAAGGTATGGATCGACAGGCAGGAAGTATACTTTTGATTGTTTGCAGGAAAAAAGATTACAGAAACCATATGGCTATGCAACACCATGAATGGTTGCTAGCAATTGCTTTTGTGTTTTTGCAGGTTATGGAATTCATATATGAGTTTATGGCGTGCATGCCATGGGCCTGTCAAGCCCTATGTTTTTGGGTGGCCTATGTGCCACTGAGCTTATGGTTTAATTTTTTTTGGGATTCCATTTCCTGGGGAAATGCTGTCGAAAATTTTCCCCCCTCATGGCGTTATATACGCACTTGCCTTTAGGCAAGAAGGTTATGGCATGGTAACATGCCCATTCTACAAACTTCAATAAGGTGTAGGCATGCTTTTAAGCATGTATTTGATGGACTTAGGACCATCATAGTAGTATATATAAGGCAACTTCAGTAGTAACAGGATCCCTACACAAAATCCTTATGGATTTAGACTATAGGATTGTTAACGGAAGGAGCTACGCCTTCACCATTAGTAGTGTGCACAAGCAATCCTATAAGTTTAGGAAGTTGCATAGAGGCACGGGAGATACATTTAGGATAATCTCCAAGGTAGTGAAGATTTATTTATCTTCACAAGAGTCTCACAGTAGAATTAGGAGACTATGGGTATCATGATGAATACCCAAAGAGTGACTAGTTTCACTCATGCACATCACTTGACCGAGTAGTGAAGCATTTTTGCTACACTACTAAGGAAACCAAATAGATGGGATCACAAAGATGGGTTTCATGAGATAGCATCGACGGGTGCTTATGTGATTCAAGTGATGGTTAGGAAGGCCAGAGGTATGGCACTAGCTCTATGATTCAGAGCATAGATCCCTTAATCAGGAATAATTGGGGTACCCAATACATATATATGTATATCGGGATCTACAGAGAGGTACCTAGACTTAGTCTTTGTACCTAGGAACAAGTTGGTTTGGAATAGAAAGGGATATCCATTGTCACATAGTCACATATTGACTAGAACCAAACTAACTAGTTCAAGGACATGGGACTCATTTGAGTCCACTGATATGATTCTAGGATATGGGATTCATTAGAGTCCACCTGCATATTCCATTACATATGTATGGAATATATATTCGGTTTAGTGTAGGTATGACAACATGAATTGGAAGAAGGTTCCACTGGTATGGGACGGTGGAAACGACTTCCCTTTGAGCACTCTTCTTCTATGGCCAGGGAGAAAAGGACTCATCATTCATGGCGTCATGTCTCACTAGATCAGAGGAGAGCTCTTAGTAGATATCTCCTTAGGATTGGGAGTTATCCTTCATAGTTAGGGAAGATTTATTCTTCCAGTAGAGAATATGGTAGGTGATTTTATCACCATGGATATCACATACTCATGTTGTGCTTTCAGGAAGGATAATTCCATTAGTTGATTGGATCGTATAGATCCATGCACATAGTATGGTTGGCAAAGATAGTTCTTCACTATGGATACACATATGTTTACGGTATCATGTCACATCATTGCTGACCATTTTAGTAGAGGGCTTTGGCCCTTATTAGGAATTTATTTTCTCCACTCTTCACTACATACACCTTCATTAGTTAGCGGAGATCTGTTCTCCATCTTCATAGGAATATGTGATGAGGGATTATGCATTAGTTATGGAAGAGAGGACTAAATAAATTCATGAGTTTCTCTTTTAAGGTAAGGAGAAAGTGGGAATCAGCTCAGAGATCCATGAGGGATCTTACTTTAGTTCAGTACTCTCACTTTAGCTCCTATACTTTGGGAGAGAAAGAAGGAAAGGAAAACATAATTTCTTCATAGGGGAAGAATAGAGTATGTTTTTCTTTAGATAGAAGAGGTGTTCTGAAAACATCTCTTAATCTATATTTGAGAAGGAATTCATTTCCTCTACTTTTCCATCTAATTTTCCTTCATACGGGAGTATGATTCTCCACTATTTTGGAAGGAAAAGTATGGAGAACTTATGTGCATGTTCTCACCTATGGATGAGTAGAGAAAATGGATTCAACACAATCTCTTTCAAAGGGAAAGGGAAAGTGGAATAGTTTCCACTGCTAGAGTTTTTTTCCTTAGAAGAGATTACAGAGATAGACATGGAGAGAGTTTCACTTTCTCATTTAGATTGTCTAGATAGGAGTGGCACTCTTCTATTAAAGACAAGAGGGAGATCAGTTAATCATGATGGTTAGATTGAGTCTCATATGGAGACTCTAGAGAGAAGTAGTTATGCTATTTTCAGTGATGGTCTTTGACTAGATGAGATGATCTAGTTATTGACATTAGTGAGACTGGAAGTAGAGATATGACTCTTCTCTTTATATTTTCTAAGAGATAGAGATATATCTAACCTATTATGGTACCAAACTCTTAGTTGGTGTTACATCATGAGTATGATGAGTAAACATCAATTAGAAGGATGGGTACTTACGGATTATCTGAATCTCAAAGGGAATGCTTTTTGCATTTATATGGCAAACTACAGGGAAGAGAAATATTAGAGTTTGCACAAGTGCCAATAGATGTTCTTCCAATAGAACTTAGTCCACAGGTAATGGATGGAAAACCACAAACTTCTTGGTTGGTGAAATGTAGAGATTGCATTTTACTACCATGAGCTAGATGATGGATTTGCATAGTTCACAAGATAGTTAAGTTAAACTATTACTTGTGATTACACTCAAGGTTAGGAAGACCTGGAGTGTTATGAGGGAAATCTATCATTTAGTCTTAGATGGGTTTGGAGTCACTTGTTATGGGACTTTGTTCTATATTTCATAGGATTTTATGGTTTATTATCTCCATTTGATACGGTCAAGCTTATTAGTTTGGCACTTTGCACTTCTTTTTCATATTATTACTCCATAGAGGATACATCATATGGACTTAGGTCATTTGGATGATGTAGTATGTTATGGGAGTGATAGTATGGAGGTGAAGTATACATGGGAGATACTAGGCACCACTCAGACGGTTTCCCATCCTTGAGATGATCTCATAGAAGACTTCTTAAGGGGAAGGATATGGGGAAACAACACACAGAGATGACCATGTACATAGAGTACATGGGGTTCAGGGGAGTCCGAGCACTTTATTCTACCATTACGGACATTTCATTTACATTTTCGAGGACGAAAATGCTTTCAAGGGGAAGGAAATGTCACATGATGTACTATGGGTAGAACAATAAATGAGAAAGCCTCTATTTGGGAATGGGGACTCATTAAGGAAAGAGATTCGCTCGGCGGCTGGGAGGTTCGAACGATCATCATCTCTGTGTGTGTGTCGACGGCAGCGAGCAGTAGCAAAAAGAGTAGTTTATGATAAGCTGCAACTAGTATAGGATTGGGAATGAATTCCTTGTATTTGCAACATTTAGGTGTTACGACCAAATTCAATCTCAAGGATTACTCTCATAGAGATGTACTCCCCATATAGTGGAATCCCATCCATAGAGCCACAGATGATACAAAGTCAGTGCACTCCATAGGATCAAGATCCTCATGGATGCATGAAGACACCCACTTATGGATGTGCAAAGTGGTAGTAGAAGAAGAGAAGAGAGAAAAAGCCAGAGAGGTAAGTGTGAAGGAAACTCATAGATCAATTCAAGACCCAGCCTATGCACCTATAGTATTTCTAGAACAAGAATTTGAACTTCATGGTTGGGCAGAAATTCTAGCAACAATGGATGTAGCCATCAATGAAGAGCAATGGCCACCCCATTGTGACATGCATGCATGCATGCTAGCTATGACATTTCGGTCTTCATTTTAGAACCAATCATGTCTGATTCATTTATTCAAGGAATGTGAGCCAAGCACTGATGTACTTGAGGAAGCAAGTGACTCCGATCTAGAGTCAATCATTATGAACCCTTTTTGAAGTAGAAGTAGACCCCCAAGAGCATGGAGAACTTACGAATGATGTGAGATTAACTACACAAGTAGCCACTAAGAGTGAAGGTAAGAAAAGGAAGAATAGAGAAGCCTCACCAGAAGAGGAAGAATCTTTGTTTGAGGTCCTTGAAAATTTCAAGAAATATGAGATAGAGGATCAAAGAGTCATGACCAGAAAGCCTAAATGAGAGGCACAGATAGGAGAGGCCTATGATAACAAAGAAACAACAAAGAAAGTTATTATGACCATAAAGGAAGGTGAAGAACGATGCACATACATAGGACATGACTTGACATAGCATGAAGAACAAGAGTTGATTGCCTTGTTAAGAGAATACAGAGATGTTTTTGCTTAGAGTTACAAAGACTTAAAAGGTGTGGACCCTGTCATATGCTCACATACGATTCTCATGACCTCAGATGTCAAACCCTCTAAGTAGAAGCCCTACACATATCATGACAATTACGCTGCCAAGATCAAGGAAGAGATAGATAGATTGGTATAAGCAAGATTCATCTATGAAATTGAGCACAATGAATGGGTATCCCCCATCGTAGTGGTGCCCAAGAAGAATGGAAAGTTACCTGTATGCATTACCTTGAAGAAGGTTAACGTAGCCACCATTAGAGATAGTTATCTGTTTCCTATAACTGAGCATCTATTAAAAAGAGTGGCAGGTAAGGAAGTGTACAACTTCCTTGATGGATTCTCTGGCTACAATCAAGTGGCCATTGCTTCAAAAGATCAACATAAGACGGCTTTTGCCACAGACTGGGGCATATTTGCTTTCACAGTAACGCCATTTGGTCTAACCAATGCGCCAGCTACCTTCCAAAGGTTGATGTGCCATGTGTTCAAAGAATTCTTGCGTAAAAACTTGAAAGTTTATGTTGATGACCTATGTGAATCATTCCAACATTAGACAGACACATATACCTGAACTCATGCAAATCTTTGACAAATGTAGAGAATATCCGGTCTGCTTGAACCCAGAAAAGTGTGTGTTTATGGTCAAGCAAGGCAAGATTCTAGGACACATAGTGTCAAAGAATGGCATATCCACAGATGAGAAGAAAGTGAGAGCTAGGCCAAAGAATGTCAAGAAGGTACAAGCTTTCACGGGGCATTGTGGTTATTACTGATGTTTCATTCACATGTATGCAATCATTATGAAGCCTCTGTACGCTCTTTTGACTAACTTTGAGTGGACAGATGAATGTGAAAACTCCTTTAATGAGCTTAAGCGACGATTGTGTTCAGCACCAATCTTGACTACCCTAGATTGGAACAAGCCTTTCCATGTTCATGTGGACGCATCCAATTACGCAATTGGATGTGTACTAGGACAACCTATTGGTGAAGGTAATATGGATCTTCCAATCGCTTATGCTAGTAGACAATTGAATGCAGTTGAACGGAATTACACCACCATAGAAAGAGAAGGATTAGGTATGGTGTATGCGATGTCGTAGAGGGGTGGGAAGGGAGGAAGACGTTCATCTAAAAGATTCACGCTAACCTATCCATGTGACTGCACGCAGGGTGCTTCTAAGTATGCTTCGAGTCTTGGGTTGAATTTTCAGTTTGTGAATGATAAAAGCTATAGTTTTTTAATCTATTTGAGTATAATTTAAGAACTAAATTCTTAGGACTACGAGCCATAAGGACGTGTGTTTCCATATCTAGCTACAGCTTCTAAATAAGAAGGCAAAACTAACTCCTCACTAGTTATTTTTATCCTTAACCAAGTCAACTACTTTGTTTTCAATTTGATTTGAATTAGGTTTTCTTATTAAATTAGGTGGAAATAGATCTTCTTTGTTATCTGGTTCTGGTAAGACTATAGATAGTAACAATAAAACTTTGGAAAGATTACGATCGTACTCTATTGTATGTAAAGTTTCGTCAACTATTTTATCTTTAATTATTTCTATTCCGTTATTAAACGTGTTATCAATAGAAGATGGAAGAAGTATTCCTATAATAAATTTTTCTAATTCTTTACTATTAATATTACAACTCCTTGTAGACACTATTTCTTATCTGCTTGTAGACCCTAAATCTTTAGACATATGAAATCAAAATGTAAAGAACTTATTTGAATTGCAGAGTAAAAGATAAAGAACTTCAAAATCAATCTACTTAAGCCGATACAAAAACTTATGGTAGGTTATAATACAATTTCTTGAGAATAATCCTATACAACTTAATAGTTCTAAATGAACATAATTTGCTTCAAGCCTCAAATGTCGCAATCTCATAAACTCATAATCTCGTAAACTTGTATTCTCCTTTGCAATGATCTGCAGAATGACAATAGGGAAAAAATATAACACGCATTACTCATTTATATATATAAACATATTTTGCACTATGTTTGGAAAACTATATGCATCTTACACATATATAAAATACTATGTTAGTTATAAATTGACTATAATTATATATACGATTTTAATTTTACTTGTAATAATTTAATTACATTCTTTATTAAATACTTTTATTATATTTTATACTAGTTAATCACATATACTAAGCTAAATACACCCGTGAACATTTATTAATATATATATATATATATATATATATATATATATATATATATATATATATATATATATATATATATATATATATATATATATATATATATATATATATATATATATATATATATATATATATATATATATATATAAACTCAATCCATCATCTAACATTTCTCATGGAAAGCACATCTCTTACACTCACTTACATAAATACACATTTTTAAGCACAAATGAGTCTTGTAAATGTAAGGGTATCACATATAGAGCTTGCAGTTCAATAGGAAAGCAGTATCAAATTCTTTTGGAAAATGTTTCTTGGATTATTATCAAATTTATATGAAATATGCTCTTAAAGTTAAGTACAACTTATGATAGTCAAGAAAAACTTTTAAAATTATGTAAGCTTGAATCACAAACTTTTTCGTTCAATGCATGAATTTGAAAACAAGTTTTAGAAATTCCTATAGAAGTCAATCAGACAGTTGTGGTACTTGCTCTTCTATTAACCTGTTCAAAAGTAATAAATATTTTATATAAATATTCTATCCCTCATTCCCTAGCCCCTTGCCATAAGATGCATCTAACTAATTCCTCTATAGCATAAATCCGCCTCTTATTGCCCGTATAATATTTCAGAAGTGGTTTCGAGACCACAATTGAATCATGATAACTTTTTTCTTTTCTTTTCTTTCTTTCTCTTTTTCTTTTTTAATTTTTCTTTTTCTCTTTTTTTTTCCATAATGCAGCAACCATTAATATACTGCTTTATGCATCTTTCTTTTCTTTCTTCGCAACTTTTTTGTTAGAGGGGAGAGGCTTAATCCCTATTCAGAGCAGAGGTTCTAGAGGAATGCTATAGTGGGAACTAGGATCTCATTAGCTAAATGGTTTGGAAGTTAAGGTAGCCTACCTATATAAAATAAGCTTACTTCTACTAGGAGTCGCAAGTCAAGTGTTCCCTCTCCTATCCTTATGAAAGCCATAGGGTCTCTAATTCTTATCTTTTCTTCATACACATTCCTACTTCAGTTTTAAATTCATTGTTTCATAATTTTAATAATCTTCCTTTCCTATCAGAAGAATGTACACATCTACTCATGAAATGCATCAATAAAATCATATTAGCAACTAAAAATAAGTAAAGTTTAGAACTTTTTCACCTGATCATTTTTATTCATCTTCATCGTCGTCCTCCAGAAAGTCTTTGTTCAATTCGAACTTATTGCTTTCTCTTCTTTTAAACAACTTTATTATTTTCCCTGCAATCAAATTCCTTAATATAGAACCATCAAATTCACGTAATTTATATGTACCTGTTTCAAAAGCTGAAACAACAACATAAGGTCCGAACCAACGTTTAGTTAGTTTTCGACGTGCATCGTATTGAGTATCGAACGTACTATCATACACAAGCACCCAGTCACCACTCTCTATTGGTTGCCGTCTCAGTCTATGTTTCTTATCAAACTATAATTTATTTTTCAATCGAGATGTTTTTAGTTTTTTAATTGCTTCTTTAAGATTTTCATTTCCTTGTTTTAATTGTTTAATCCTAAGTGCTAATAAATCCTCTCATGAAACGTTATCTTTCCAACCTAAATTCATCCAATTAATTATCTGAGTATGAACGGGAAATAATGGGTTTCTGACAGTACATGAGTTCTGCCGGCATAAAACCAGTTGTTCTCGTGTACGTCATTCTATCAGCCCAAAGAGCAAATGGGAGATATTTTGGCCATTGACCAATATCTCCGTGGCAAGCTTTAGAAATGGCCTTCACTATGGAAGGATGCCCTCTTTCTATTTTACCATTCGCTTCTGGATTATACGCATCTATATATCCAAATTTGGATAAAATTTCTTCTAGAAGGAATACGCATACATTCTAAGTAGTATTGGAACGAAGCGCTCTACCCTCGATGTGGTTTGTCAAATCCTCTCATGCAAGAACGATATATCCCATGCCATTATTGCTTTTAGGCATGGTCACAAGGTGGAATACAAGGTGGATAGGTCGGGTGAAGAGGGTCTCTATGCTTGACAGAGGAATGTAACTGGCACGTACTACAAGTGCTCACAAATTCATTAACAGTTACGTACATCCTCATCCACCAATAGCTTTCCCTAACCTTTTCATATGTAGCTACAGAACCTTTATGACCAGCCCAAAGGCTTTCATGCATGTCTTGCATAACTTGCACTTGAAAAACCTTCAAACCTAGTACTCTTTGAGGGTTTTGAACCTTTCTGGTGGCGTGTCTCCAAAGATATACATCTTTCAAGAAGAAGTTGAAAGACTTCTTCCTGATGTTTCGGAATCGATTTGAAGACCAGCTTGGGTGAGGTTGAAATGAACTCAGATAGTTTCCTATATCTCGCCACTCTCCTCCATAATCGTCTTCTCTAAATCTCTCATACGCATAGGTAGATGATTCATAATTTATTAAATTTATATGATTATTTAGTGCTTCATTATCATTATCGGATTTTGCTCTTGAAAGCATATCAGCAACGGTATTATGTTTACCGGCTATATGAACAAAAGTAGGATTAAAAAATTTAATAAAGGCTATCCATCGTAGCATAGCTATGTCTGGAGAGGAACAATTAGCTATTAAACCTATTAATGGAAGACAATCAATCTCTACTATTACATTAGCTCCTATAAATTATTCCTTATCTGTTTTTAAAGTTGTAACTAATCCCCATAATTCTCTCTTAATTTGCAGGTAATTCTTTTGAGTATCATGAAGAATCTTTGCTCCAAAGCGAACTGCGTACCTTTGCTCCTCCTCATCATCCTGTCCAATGACCCAGCCTATACCAATAGGACTAGTGTCAATGGTTAGGATTACAAGCTTATTTCCTGTATAGTCAATACATTTCAAAATAAGAGCATTGATTAGCAGTTGCTTTAGACGTCTCATTGTTCTAGAATGCTCATCAGTCCAAAAGAATTTCTTTCTTTTTCTCAATAAATCATAAAGCGGATTCGCTACATGAGCAAAGTGAGGGATCCAGATGACATAGAAAACACATGCACCTAGGAATCTTCTTACTTCACTAACATTGCAACATCTCTCAGAAATCCTACTAATGGCATCAACTTTTGCTGGATAGGGTCTACGACCATAATGACCACATAAATGCCCAACTATTAGCACTTCATTAACACCAAAAGTTGATTTCTCTAGGGAGAAAGTTAGTCCAACCCTTTCAAATCTTTCAAATATCTTTTCACAATCTGAAATACAGTTAGAAACAAACTTTCTGCAACCAGATGAATCTAAACTTTCATCTTTTTCTTTTTCCACACACCCTTTTATTGGAATGTCATCAATAAAAGGCATCGTCACTTTTGGGATAAAGTCATGTAGGACCAGATTCATAGCATTCATCATGTGTGCCACAGAATTCGTGGCTCCTTGTGGTAAAGTACACATGTGTACTAACCCCAAAGGAGTCTTCATCGTGGTCACATCTCGACTCTCGATTGCTAATTGAAACTAATCGTACCTTGAATAAAGGTCTCCCATTGAATAGATAGAGTGATCGGAAAATGCCTCGGCAAACTCATCTACAATGGGACCTGTTCCTACATTTCTAATAGTGACTTTATTCACAGGCTGCAAATCCTGAATAAAACATAGCTTCCCGCTCTTTTTCGGTACCGTGAACCACCTATTGGAATATGCTGCAGAGGATGGTTCCAAGATTCTCATGGAAATCTTCTCCTTTAACAGTGTCATTAGCTCAGGTAAATGAGCCTTTGGAACTGGAATTGGACGAAAATTCCAAGGAATGTGTGGTACTATGAAAATAAAGTAAGATGGTTCCTCTTACTAATGGAATATGACTTTGAAGTGGTGGTTAGGAAGGGTAGAACTCACCTTAGGGCATATCACCTTTCTAGACTCACTTCCAAAGTGTCCCTGCAAGGAGTATCAGATGACCTTCTTGATGCTTACTTGTTCAATCTAGAATTTGTGTCTGAATGGGCTAAAATATAGTGCCTATTCTGACCTTTGGACCCAAACATCCCATATTAAAAGCAAAAGATAAAGAAGTAGTGAGGTCCCAAAAATATCACATAATTGCAAGTAGCATGTATAAGTACACAAATTAGGACATATTGGCTTGTTGTGTAGATGATGATGAGCATGCAAAGTGGTTGCAAATGGCACATATAGGTGCACTGCAACAACATTATTTGAAACATCGAACCCTACAAACTTACAAAGTTTATGGTTCTATTGCCCCACTATGGGGGCAGACATCCATAAGCTATGCAAGGAATGCCCAGTCTATTGTATTAGACCACCTATGGAGCATGCTAGGCTATATCAAGTGTCTTTAGTACCAGATTGGAGTGAACCATTCGTAAACTTTTTGAGGACAAAAACATTCCTCAAGAGATGACATTGACTAGAAGGAAGAGCTTAGAGCAAGAAGCACTAGACTACACACTTATTAGAGATAATTTATACAAGCAAGGAAAGGATGGATATCTTAGAATATGTGTTTATGAGAGTGAATATCTCAAGATCTTAGAGACTGCTCACCAAGGTGTAGCAGGACGACACTTTGGACCAGATAGGGTGATCAAAGCTATATTATTTGTAGGTCTTTGGTGGCCAACGCTTCACATGGATGCACATACCTATGTGAAGAGGTGTGATATTTGTCAGTGAACTTAGTATCCAATATGTAAAGATGAGATGTCATTGAAACCTATGATGGGTGGACGTGCATTGTCTAAGTGGGGAATAGACTTTGTTGGTCCTATTGATCTCCCAGCTAAGGGTTCACATGCTGAGTACATCATTGTAGCTATCGATTATCTGACTAAGTGGGTAGAGGTAAAATCCATAACAAAGAACGATGCACAAACCACTGCTAAGTTCTTATTTGAGAATGTGTTTACAAGATATGGTTTGCCTATAGAATTGGTGAGTGATCGTGCTACCCACTTCTTGAATGAGGTCATTGAATACTTGTTACAAGAATTCATGGTGGTTCACAAGAAGTTGGCTCCATATCACCCACAAGCCAATGGCCAAGTGGAGAGCACAAATAAGATCCTATGTAACATGTTGACAAAATTGGTGAATAATAAACCCTCTGATTGGGACAAACATCTACATCATGTTGTTTGGGCATATCGAGTTGCCTATAAAAGGGTACTCCAAGCCACACCCTTTCATATGGTTTGTGCATCAGTGGACTTACATTGAAAGTAGCACAAGAGCATCAATGGACAGGCCAGGAACTCTCATCTAGAATCCTTCATCTAGAACGCTTAGGTGAAACAAGATTGAGAGTAGCAGCAGGAATTTATGTAGCTAAGAAAAGACAAATGGCATATTTCAATGCCCATGTAAAGGATAAGGGCTTGAAAGCGGGAGATGTAGTCCTAGTGTACACCTTGAAGCAACATGCAAGAAAGCTAGAGAAGCGATGCTATGGACCCATGATTATTAACAAAATATCAACAAGTGGAGCCATCCAATTAGCCACCCTAGAAGGTGCCATCGTACCACGTTACATCTGTGGATGCTGAGTCAAATTATATCAAGAACCCCTCACTAAGGAAATACTTAACCGACTCAATACTGCAAAGGAACGTAAAGAAGAAGAAAAATGAATTCAAGAAAAAGCACAAGCAGAATCTTTAGAACGCATCCGAAGAATGAAATTGAGAAGACAGGGTAGAGATCAGCCTAGGTTAGATGCTTATGAATCTCCATGATATCACATAGCAATGTGCCAAGCATCAGGTATATGTTCCCATAGAATAGTTGATCAATGATCCTTTGTGACCCTAGAGGTAGGACAAGGAAATAGTACAAGGACTGTAAGAGCTTTGATTGACTCAGGTGCAGCCACTAGTGCGGTTAGACTTTCTTATTGTCAAGAATTGCAATTAAACTTCAATCCTATGGAAGCATATCTCATAGGATTTAGGAGGAGTGGACACCCTTGCATGGGCAAGGTGGAGCTTCCCCTCTACATTCATGATGTTCTTATAGTGGTCCCAAAGGAAAGGACATTCACAACCAAATGTTATATGCAGGAGGTAAAGGAAGAAACTCAAGAGGAGGCTCAAGAGGAAAAGGAAGAGGTCACAACCACTCCAACTACAATCAAAACAATTCGGAAGACAACAAGGATGCATCAAATGCCAACACACAAGGAAGAGGTCGAGGTAGAAGTAGAGGAAGAGGCCGAGGCTCCTACAATTCTCATAAAGGTATAACATGCTATCATTGTGGTAAAGTAGGACACTGTGCTAGTGATTGTTGGCTGAAGAATGGATGACCAAATGGAGGTAATCAAAGGAACCAAAGCAACTATGCAAGCACCTCAAGTGAAGGAAGCAAGCACACACTACTTGCAATGAGACATGAGTATAGAAGCTCTTGTGAAGATGACAAAAAATGGTACATTAATTCAGGTTGTAGTAACCATATGTCATGCCAAGGAAGTTTGTTCACTAATCTACAGGTACCAAGTGGAAAAGGATGTGTTGAAATAGGTGATGATACTCAACACATGATTGAACATATTGGAGATATAAGGCTTGGAGATACAAGTAGAGCAAAGGTACTATCTAATGTTCTTCATGCTCTTATAATTTCAAATAACTTGATTTCAATAGGACAAATGGTAGAGAAGGGTTATCATGTCATATTCAATGAGAATGGGTGCTTCATAAAGAATCCAAAGGAAGGCTTCAAGGTCATTGCTCGAGGTAGAAGAGAAGGAAGGATGTTCACTTTGGACATCCAACATCCACATGGAAAGGTCATGTACATTCAATGTGGGAACAAGAAGATTTTAGAGCTGGACTTATGGCACAAAAGAATAGGACACAGCAACATTCCAAAGTTGAAGGACATGAGCAAACATGAAGTGGTAAGAGGTCTTCCAAAATTTAATAGCATTGGACTACATGAGTTATGTGAAGCTTGTCAACTAGGAAAGCAAACAAGGCAGCCATTCAAGAGGAGCAATTATGTGGCTCCAAATGTCTTGGATTTGATACATATGGATGTATGGGGACCAACCCAAGAGGCATGGCTGGTAATAGATTTTTTGTCACCTTCATTGATGATCACTCAAGAAAGGTATGGCTGTTTTGTATGAAGCAAAAATCAGAGGTGTTTTCTATATTCAAAAGATTCAAAGTTGAAGTTGAAAAGGAAACAGGAAGGTCTATCAAAACCTTAAGGTCCGATGGTGGAGGAGAATACTTCTTTGAAGAATTTTCAGATTTTCTACAAGAGAATGGGATCAAATGGTAGTTCACTTGTAGGTATACACCACAACAAAATGGAGTAGCTGAGAGGAAAAATAGGCAAATTGTTGAAATTTCAAGATGCATATTGAACGAGATGAAGGTACCATTGTACTATTGGGCTGAAGCTACCACAATCGCCATTTACTTGATGAATAGGTGCACAACATCAGGAATACATCACTTGACTCTAGAGGAGGTATATTCCGGTAAGAAACTTGATCTTACACACCTTAAAGTGTTTGGATGTGTTTGCTTTGCTCACATTCCACAAGAAGTTAGAACAAAGATGGAACCAAGGTCAGAAAAATGCATTTTCATCGGCTACTCGATGGAGCAAAAAGGATACAAGTGTTACAACCCTAGAACAAAGGAATTAAGAGTCGCGTAAGATGTGGTCTTTGATGAACGAAGACCATGGTATGAAGATAAAGGAAAGGAAAAGATTCTTGAAGAAGATTGTGATGATTATGCAAGAACAAAAGAGAAGTTCAACAATCAAGCACAAAGCTTTTAGGTCCAGAGGCATCTACATCAAATGAAGAATGTTCAACATGGAGGGGGAGTCATTCCTTGTCTCCAAATTCAGCTCATAGTAGAGTCAAAGAAGCAAGTGCTACTCCAAACAGTGAGATAGATGCAAGTGAAGAAGAATATGAAGTGGTAATCACTCCGAAGGTAAAGTTGAATAGGTTAAAGAAGCAACTTTCTAAAGGCAATGAAAGAAGATCTTCAAGGACAAGGTATCCAACTCAAAGGTTGAGTTATGATAGTTTTATGGTGACACATTTTGCATACATGATGCAGGTTATCAAAGGCAAAGAGCATGAGACATATGAAGAAGCTTGCACACAAAAGGAATGGAGCCAAGCTATGAAAGAGGAGATCAAAGCTCTCAAAGATAATCACACATGGGAGCTAGTGCCAAAGAAAGAAGGTATGAAGATTGTTCCAAACAAATGGGTGTTTAAAGTAAAGAGGAATGTTGATGGTTCACTAGCTAGATATAAAGCTAGACTAGTTGCCAAAGGATTTAAACAAACACAAGGCATAGATTATGATGAAGTTTTCAGCCCTGTTGCAAAGATGGGAACTATCAGAACATTAATCGCAATTGGTGCTTCAAGGAGATGGCCATTATATCAAGTCGACATCAAAAATGCTTTTCTTAATGGAGAACTACAAGAAGAGGTATACATGAGTCAACCGGGGATTTGAAGATGAAAACCATCCACACTTTGTTTGCAGGTTGAAAAAGGCACTTTATGGCTTGAAGCAAGCACCAAGAGCATGGAATCAGAGATTGGTAGAATATCCAACTAAGTGTGGATACAACCCAAGTGGTGCAGATCCTTCTTTGTACATGAAGAAGGAAGAAAATAGAGAGGTATATATTTGCATATACATCGATGACCTGATCATAACAGGAAATAATGTTACAGGGATTAAAGATATCAATTACAGAGGGGGGGGGTATCCCATGGTCAACGTGCCCAAAAGGAAGACAACTGAAATGGAGTGCAATATAGTTAGATATTGTGGAGGGCAAAGAGCTTCCATTAGTCATCATATCCAGGCTCAAGGCCTATCATCAGCAAAAGTAAAACTCTCTGGATCACTTGGAACTTGCAAAATTTGTCCATGTTATACATAGCCTTCTCATACTATTTTTTTCTTAAGTTTTATTAGTTTTTATCATTTTTCATGCTTATCCTTTAAGTTTTTATGTAGTTTAGAAGCCATTTCATAGTCCAGGTCATGAACACCTTGTTGGAAAATTTTGGAATTTTTTAGGAATTTTTAAAATTTTTTTAGTATTTTTTATCTTTTTTTAATGCTATTTTTTCTTGATAAAATAGAAGGAAAAAGGAAGCTCTCTATGTTTTTGAGTGTGGCAAGCTATGTAAAAAATTAGAAAAAAAATTGAAATTTTTTCTTGATTCTTTTGGAGGTTTTTTAGAGTCTTTTTGGATTTTAATTGGATTTTTTACCTGTTTTTAGTCATTTTCCCAAAAAAAATGGCCCTCCTCGACTTTTATTTTTATTCCCAAAAAAACTCTCTCTATCTTCTCTCTCTATCTTCTCTCTCTACCTCCCTCTATCTCTCTCTCTATCTCTCTCTACCTCTCTCTTCTTCTCTCTCCATCTCTCTCTACCTCTCTCTTGTCCTCTCTCTACCTCTCTATCCTCTCTCTACTCTCTCTCTACTCTCTCTCTACTCTCTCTCTACCTTCTCTCTACTCACTCTCCCCTCTCTTCCTTCTCTCTCTTCCTTCCCCCCTGCCCCTACCCCAACCCCCACCCACCATCGGATAAATTTATCCTATGGTGTGGCTACTTTTTCTTTTTTTTTTGGCTCTAGATTGTGTCTAGGGTGGCCATTTTTTTCAAACCTGGGGTCAGTTTCATGTTTCTTGATAGCATTATTTTTACAAAAACCAAACTTTGCTCCTACTTTTGGTCCAAACGCACATGTTTTATGCACATTTATCATGTGTTTTTTATTTCACACATGGTACACATGGTCTATTTAATCCTTATTTTTTCCATATGCTTCACATTTTCCATATGAAACCTCTGTAGCTTTCATGTTTTAGCATTTTTGGCCCTCTCCACTACCCCAATTCATACCCCTTGCCCCTCACTTTATACCTCCACCCAGCCCCTCCCTTCCCTCTCCTTGCCCTATCCTTCTTAACCCTTCAGCCATCCCTATCCTTTCCTTTTACCCATCATTATCCAGCTTTTGCTTCTTCAATGAGCTATTTCCAGTTTTGGTTCTCTTATGGGATTATCCTTTCATGCTCCTCGTGGACTTGGTACCTGCTCATTTGTCATTTTGAAGGTTTTGCACAACAAGTATCAAGGTGAACCTCTATGCTCAATGTTTGGTTGATAACTCTTTGGGATGGAGAGCCCATTAGGTGGTGCGCAACTATTGAGCCAGTAAAATTCAATTGGTCAAAGCCAAATGGTCAAAGTCAAGATTGTCAAAGTCAAAGTGGTCAACTATAGAATTGGTCAAAGGTCAAAGTAATGACTTTGCAAGTGATGCACAGGTGGTGCAAAAGTGCAGAAGTTGTGCATAAAGAATTTATTCACAATGGTTATGGTTTTGTAGAAAATTGAATGCAAGTTGCATATTGTCTTTCTCTAAGGTTTTCAAGGGTTTTTAAGTGTTTTGGAAGGTTCAGGTGAACCCTCCCTTATGTACACATTTTGAAGAATTGAAGGGACAAATTTAAAGGCATATGAAGAAGAAGCGGTATGCAAAAGTGTATGTATGGTCCCCCCATTTAAATTTTGTTTTTCTCCTATGTGCATGCTAACACATGCATACATATATCACACACATGCACACACATACATACACATGAGACACACATATGTGCATACTAACACATGTATACATATAACACACATGAATACACACATATGCATACATACATGAGAGAAATTTCGTCTGCAAAAATAAAGCTATATACAAAATTTTAGGCATACCCCCAAGCTTCATGTTCTAACTTAAAAGAACATGTTTTCATCTCTGTGGTGGGATTCACCTATATTCTAGTTGAATAAAGGAGAACCTATTGTCTAATACCCATTCAAATGATTCAAGTTAATGATCGATAATTAGAGTAGGATCTACCATCTAATCTAATCATGTGTTTTCATTATTGCCATCATTTTGGTAAGACATCAATATAGTCTCATCTTTATTATCGTTATTGATTTCTATTACTTCTTAGATTTTTAAATTTGTGTTCTCATAAATGACATCATCTATTGATGGACTAATATCGATTTCTGGTAATTCCTCTCCATCATTAGTAGAATCAGCACATAGAGTATTATCGTCTTCATCAAGTAGATTATTATCGTTGTCATGTACAACGATTCTAATTTCTCTTTGAGATGTCAATTTATCAATATCTGATGATGAATCATCAATATGAATTTCTTCAATCTCTGTAATAATAAAATGTTCAAACAATGATCGATCTCAGGTTGAACATGAATGACTTGCCACCACAGATGACCATAAGGGTTTTTATAAAAAAATGCTTGTTCAATATGCCTAGGAAGAATATATGGTTCTCTAGTTAATCGCATTATTTTCAGAGAATCAATTTCCCAAAACCTAGCTCAAAACCAATCAACCTTCAAAATAACCTATCAAAATATAAAACAACAAAAATTCATTATTATGTGCTTAAAAAATAATAAACTATATCATAAAATATAAAAATTCTTTTACTTGTTTGAACATATAAAATGATATTTCGTAGATACTGACAACGATTCCTACGTACCCAAGTTTGCTATCTATAAGGTTTGTATCTTTTGAGCTAGCATGTGATAGTTTCTTGAAAGAAGCAACAGTGCTAGAATCCTCTATTTTACGTAAGGAGTCAATCATTTTGATTCTAATATGCTATCCAAAAGCCCACATATTATTGAACATTCGAGCCTACAATATAAACAATTAATTTATTAAAGAGAAACTAATATACATATATGTGAAAAAATAGAATATTATTAAAATAAAATTACCTTTTTTTCACAACCTATCATTAACTCCCTCTGCTCATCTGAGATTCGTTCATTATTTGCATTTGTTTGTTACATACAAGTATATAGTCAATCCGTGAAAGAAGATATATTTGTATTCTCATTACTATCAAGATTATGTCTATATCTTTTGTTTCTTCATCTTTTACTTCAGAGATTTTGAACTTCCTATTCATACTCGCTAACGAATGCATGCATGCATTCTCTATTATATGCTATAAAATCAGAAACATCACTTTTTTCTTGCAATGTAAATTGAAATGGAACTCCCTTACTTGATAATACATCTGTTATTCTTAAAGAAGACTCGTTGGTCCGTGCACATGGAGCTTTGTCATGAATGATTTCAAGGTATTCACTAACATAGTACATGAACTCCTCAGGCATTCACCTCTTTGCCTTATATCCTTCTAGTTTTGCTCTTTGTCACACATAATCTTTTAATATTCCCATAAATCACTCGACCCAAAACATCCATTGAGTGTCTACAACACCTGTAATCTCTATTTCATCCACAAGATGGACTAATAAATGAACCTAATTATCAAAAAATGACATTGGAAGCTCTTTCTCCATCAAACATAGTATATCCCTGCATTCACGTTTCTTTTTGGGATCGAGTCTTTGTCAATCTCTTTTGATCTAATCCACCTATTATTATCATAAATTAATTTATAAAAAAATTAATTTGTAAATAAAAGATATCAAATAGTCTTATATATTAAATATAAAAGTATGACAATTACTTTATAAGCAATCCAAGACAATAGATCACATCCCGTACTCCTTCCATTGTACATACATTGATAACCAGAGGTAGAATGTAGTTCAAAAAGTTATGCCAATCATGTGTCTTTAACCCAGATAAGCTCCTATCATCCATAGTAAACATGTTTTGGAAAGATTCTTCATATGTAGGTGTTCGAATCGATTGAATCCTATTGTTGATAGCTTGCATCTGTTTTGTCGTAAGTATCCAAGGAGCAGGTGCATAAGTTGCTTCCTATCAAGTTCTATCAAAAATTGGTCATAATTTTGGTTTTGATTTTTGATCCTTTAAATCATTTCTTGATGCTATTGTGTCTTTTTATCCAAGAAGATGTTGCCATAATGAATAACCAATAATCTTGAATATATTCATAGGATCAAGAAGATGACAGATCTTTAACTCTCTCCAATAGTCCAAAGAATACCATATCAACATATTCTTTGCTAGCATCAATTTTCCTTTATCTCTAATCTTCACATTCTCATCATCTTCATCATCACTAAAGATTTCAAATTGTGGATCTATAAGAGGCCCATCTATCAATTTTTGGTACCAATCCATAGGTGTCATTGGTTTGGACATTGACATGTTTCAATCTTTCCATTAAAATGTATCGCTTCTCTTTTGCATCTTAATGGATGATTGTCAGGCAAGAATCATCGATGTTGAAGATAAATAATTTTATTGAGATTCTTATTATAAACTGATCTCAACCAATCACCACAATAAGGACAAGCCTTATTTCCCTTATTAGATATTCCTACATCATGAAAACCCTAAAAATTTAATCAGATTAACTCACATACAATTGTATACATATTAAATAAAAACATTACATCATTATCTGAACAAACATTGTATCCTAGAAAATTGTGTATCAGTGTCCAAGACGCAATTCCATGAACCATAATGTGTCTTTGATTAATGCTTTTCAATACATCAATGACATTAATACCTCTCCATAATTCTTGGAGATCATCAATGAGAGGAGCAAGATATAATTCACACCTTTAACTTGTCTTTTTCCTGGGATTAAAAGTGAAAGAATTAAATGTTCATTTTTAATGCTAAGGTATGGTGGGAGATTGTAGTTGATGACTACCATTGACCATGTTGACCATTTATTCAAAAACAGATTGATCTCATCTAATGCAACTCCTAACTTTAGATTATGTGGCTCTTGTGCAAAATCAAGCCACCTAGAATCAATATGTTGAAAAGTTGCACTATCTGATGGAATTCTCATTACTCCATGAGTACTTTTATGACCAAATCCCCATGTCAAAAGCTTTGATAATTTAGGGCTTTGAAACATATGTTTAATTCATGGACCCAATGGAAAATGTCTCAATACCTTTTTTGGTATTTACCCTCTTTGTCCTTATATAGAGGAGATTGTTATTTTGGACATGTCAAAGAGTCTGCATATTCACCTCGATATAAAAGAAAATTGTTACGACATGCATGTACACACTGATAATCTATACCAAGATTGTTGATTATCTTCTTTTTTCATCATGTGCTCTAAGAATAATATTCTTTCTTGGTAAAAACTTTTCAAATACTAACATGTAAGTTCATGAAAAAAAAAGATATGAATGAAAATAAATAAATAAACATGTGTGTATATGTGTATGTGTATGCATATATGTATGTGTATATGTATGCTTATGTGTATGCGTATGTGTATGTGTATGTGTATGTGTATGTGCATGTGTATGTGTATGTGTATGTGCATGTGTATGCGTATGCGTATGCGTATGCGTATGCGTATGCGTATGCGTATGCGTATGCGTATGTGTATGCGTATGCGTATGCGTATGCGTATGCGTATGCGTATGCGTATGCGTATGCGTATGCGTATGCGTATGCGTATGCGTATGCGTATGCGTATGCGTATGCGTATGTGTATGCGTATGCGTATGCGTATGCGTATGCGTATGCGTATGCGTATGCGTATGCGTATGCGTATGCGTATGCATATGCGTATGCATATGCGTATGCATATGCGTATCTATATGCGTATCTCTATGTGTATCTGTATGTGTATCTGTATGTGTATCTGTATTTGTATGTATATGTGCATGTGCATGTGCATGTGCATGTGCATGTGCATGTGCATGTGCATGTGCATGTGCATGTGCATGTGCATGTGCATGTGCATGTGATGTGCATGTGCATGTGCATGTGCATGTGCATGTGCATGTGCATGTGCATGTGCATGTGCATGTGCATGTGCATGTGCATGTGCATGTGCATGTGCATGTGCATGTGCATGTGCATGTGCATGTGCATGTGCATGTGCATGTGCATGTGCATGTGCATGTGCATGTGCATGTGCATGTGCATGTGCATGTGCATGTGCATGTGCATGTGCATGTGCATGTGCATGTGCATGTGCATGTGCATGTGCATGTGCATGTGCATGTGCATGTGCATGTACATGTGCATGTGCATGTGCATGTGCATGTGCATGTGCATGTGTATCTGTATGTGTATCTGTATCTGTATCTGTATCTGTATCTGTATCTGTATCTGTATCTGTATCTGTATCTGTATCTGTATCTGTATCTGTATCTGTATCTGTATCTGTATCTGTATCTGTATCTGTATCTGTATCTGTATTGTATGTGTATGTGTATGTGTATGTGTATGTGTATGTGTATGTGTATGTGTATGTGTATGTGTATGTGTATGTGTATGTGTATGTGTATGTGTATGTGTATGTGTATGTGTATGTGTATGTGTATGTGTATGTGTATGTGTATGTGTATGTGTATGTGTATGTGTATGTGTATGTGTATGTGTATGTGTATGTGTATGTGTATGTGTATGTGTATGTGTATGTGTATGTGTATGTGTATGTGTATGTGTATGTGTATGTGTATGTGTATGTGTATGTGTATGTGTATGTGTATGTGTATGTGTATGTGTATGTGTATGTGTATGTGTATGTGTATGTGTATGTGTATGTGTATGTGTATGTGTATGTGTATGTGTATGTGTATGTGTATGTGTATGTGTATGTGTATGTGTATGTGTATGTGTATGTGTATGTGTATGTGTATGTGTATGTGTATGTGTATGTGTATGTGTATGTGTATGTGTATGTGTATGTGTATGTGTATGTGTATGTGTATGTGTATGTGTATGTGTATGTGTATGTGTATGTGTATGTGTATGTGTATGTGTATGTGTATGTGTATGTGTATGTGTATGTGTATGTGTATGTGTATGTGTATGTGTATGTGTATGTGTATGTGTATGTGTATGCGTATGCGTATGCGTATGCGTATGTGTATGCGTATGCGTATGCGTATGTGTATGTGTATGTGTATGTGTATGTGTGTCTGTGTGTGTATGTGTATGTGTATGTGTATGTGTATGCATATGCATATGCGTATGCATATTGCATGAACACTTTTTGTTCACTTATCCATTAGAATCAAATGGGAGTGAAGTGCATGTATTAGGTCGATTGGAAAATGGGAGAAGCAAATGTATCTGGAAGATTCTAAAGGTGGGTGGACAGAAAGTGTTCATTCGATGCACTTTGGCCTTATCACTTTGGACTTATTGTTTGTACTAGAGGACAATCACAAGTTGGCAATGGATAATCTTTAGCCGTTTCAGTCTGTAAACCAGGATGTATAGGATTTCGAGAAACCTCTACTTCTAATAGATGAATGGCAATTCCATGACGTGTACAAGGTATATTAGCATTATTAGTAGGAGAATCATCATCATCATCGAGCAAATATTCTTGTATATTAAGAATAATTTGATTTTGTATATGATTTTCAAATATGTGTATGGGTATGTGTATGTATGTATGTGTAAGTGTATGTATATGTGTATGTGTATGTCTATGCATGTATGTGTATGCATGTATGTGTATGTATTTGTATGTATGTATGCATGTGTAAGTGTATGTAAATGTGTGTGTATGCATTTTTGTGTGTGTGGGTATGTGTATGTGTGTGTATGTGTGTGTATGTATGTATGTATGTATGTATGTATGTATGTATGTATGTATGTATGTATGTATGTATGTATGTATGTATGTATGTATGCATGTGTAAGTACAATATGTATGTATGTGTATGTGTATTTGTGTGTATGTGTATGTATATGTGTATGTGTGTGTATGTATATGTGTGGGTGTGTGTATGTGTGTGTGTATGTATGTGTAAGTGTATGTATGTATGTGTAAGTGTATGTATATGTGTATGTGTATGTGTATGCATGTATGTGTGTGTGTGCATATGTGTATGTATGTATGTATGTGTAATTGTATGTATGTATGTATGTATAAGTGTATGTATATGTGTATGTGTATTTGTATGTATGTGTGTATGTGTTCATGTATTTAGTATGTATGTGTGTGTATGTATATGTGTGTGTATGTGTATGTGTGTGTATGCATGTATGTGTAATTGTATGTATATGTGTATGTGTATGCATGTATGTGTGTGTGTATGTATGTGTAAGTGTGGGTATGTATGTATGTGTAAGTGTATGCATATGTGTAAATGTATGCATATGTGTATGTGTATGCATGTATGTGTGTGTATGTATGTATGTGTAAGTGTATGTACATGTCTATGTGTATGCATGTATGTGTGTGTATATGTATGTGTGTGGGTATGTATTTAGTATGTATGTGTGTATATGTGTGGGTATGTGTATGTATGTCTAAGTGTAAGAATGTATGTGTAAGTGTATGTATGTGTGTCTGTGTATGCATGCTTATAAATTTGAAGTATTTTGATCCCTTTTTTTGTTCGAGGCTAAAATAACCAAAGATATTCTAAGGTTTAAAAAAATAAGAGAAGACCTAACATATCACCTTAGACATGGCAGTTTGTTCATAGATAGTTACGTCTTCAAGAATCATTTCCTCAACAAAAGGTATACAAATTAATAGTTTATATTATTGTGACTTATAATTCTCATATGTTTTATAAATGTTTTACATTTAATTTATGTACTTTTGTTTCATTAAATAAACACAGACTGTTACAAAGAAGAGAGTTGAGTCAAATCATACATCACACTTAGGCCAAATGGGCGATCATGGTTTTGTAGCTACATTTGTAAGTATATGTATTATTGAAACTATATTTTTTATTTTAGTTAAAACACTAACCATTAATCTTTTTTATTTGTTTCAATGTATTAAAAGAATTATGGTCAATATCCTACGAAAAAGGAAATTGATTTTGCTACACATTGTGGATATCAACGTCTGAGTGAGTACATGTGAGATTATCCAAATGCTTTTGTGAGTATTATTAAATTTCATATAATTATTTTATTTTTATTGATTTTTTATATGTTTTATTCATTTATGTTTGTTATATGTAATACAGGAGTATTATGGAGAGGTGGATATGGATGAGTTGGAGAGACAGACATAGGTGGGATGATCTCGATCATCACAAAGTGCTCACACCTCTACCCATGATGCCACTATAGATACATGAAATCATGAAGATGATCTTGATGATGAGGATGATCATGATGATGAGGACTTACATGATGATGTGGATGATCATGATCAAGATGATTGATATATTACATTGGATATATATTTTACGTTGATATACATATTTTTTTCATATTTATATATTTTCTCATTCTAATTATGTTTTGAATTGTGTTTATGGTACTAATTAACGAAAATTCTTGTTCTAATGATTTTAATTATTGTTTATATTTAACATGTGATTTATTACTTTAATTATATAATTCATTCATATTATATGTGTGTTTGTGTGTATATATGTATATATGTGTGTGTAGTTGTGTGCGCATAAAATGTATGTATTACACATTGGGGTATATATCTATATTTGTATAAGTGTGTCTCTATACATGTATATCTGTGTATCTCTGTGTGTATATATGTGCATGTAGATATGTTTTATTCATATGCATGTGTGTATGTGTATGTGTATGTGTATGTGTATGTGTATGTGTATGTGTATGTGTATGTGTATGTGTATGTGTATGTGTATGTGTATGTGTATGTGTATGTGTATGTGTATGTGTATGTGTATGTGTATGTGTATGTGTATGTGTATGTGTATGTGTATGTGTATGTGTATGTGTATGTGTATGTGTATGTGTATGTGTATGTGTATGTGTATGTGTATGTGTATGTGTGTGTGTGTGTGTGTGTGTGTGTGTGTGTGTGTGTGTATGTGTATGTGTATGTGTATGTGTATGTGTATGTGTATGTGTATGTGTATGTGTATGTGTATGTGTATGTGTATGTGTATGTGTATGTGTATGTGTATGTGTATGTGTATGTGTATGTGTATGTGTATGTGTATGTGTATGTGTATGTGTATGTGTATGTGTATGTGTATGTGTATGTGTATGTGTATGTGTATGTGTATGTGTATGTGTATGTGTATGTGTATGTGTATGTGTATGTGTATGTGTATGTGTATGTGTATGTGTATGTGTATGTGTATGTGTATGTGTATGTGTATGTGTATGTGTATGTGTATGTGTATGTGTATGTGTATGTGTATGTGTATGTGTATGTGTATGTGTATGTGTATGTGTATGTGTATGTGTATGTGTATGTGTATGTGTCCCTCATTACTCTCCCACAAGCCCGTTTTCACGGTTTAGGCTCTTCCCGTTTCACTCGCCGTTACTGAGGGAATCGCTTTTGCTTTCTTATCCTCCAGCTACTAAGATGTTTCAGTTCACCGGGTTGTCTCTTGTCTGCTTATGAATTATGTGTATGTGTATGTGTATGTGTATGTGTATGTGTATGTGTATGTGTATGTATATGTGTATTTGTATGTGTATGTGTATGTGTATGTGTATGTGTATGTGTATGTGTATGTGTATGTGTATGTGTATGTGTATGTGTATGTGTATGTGTATGTGTATGTGTATGTGTATGTGTATGTGTATGTGTATGTGTATGTGTATGTGTATGTGTATGTGTATGTGTATGTGTATGTGTATGTGTATGTGTATGTGTATGTGTATGTGTATGTGTATGTGTATGTGTATGTGTATGTGTATGTGTATGTGTATGTGTATGTGTATGTGTATGTGTATGTGTATGTGTATGTGTATGTGTATGTGTATGTGTATGTGTATGTGTATGTGTATGTGTATGTGTATGTGTATGTGTATGTGTATGTGTATGTGTATGTGTATGTGTATGTGTATGTGTATGTGTAGTGTATGTGTATGTGTATGTGTATGTGTATGTGTATGTGTATGTGTATGTGTATGTGTATGTGTATGTGTATGGGTATGGGTATGTGTATGTGTATGTGTATGTGTATGTGTATGTGTATGTGTATGTGTATGTGTATGTGTATGTGTATGTGTATGTGTTGTTGGTGTATGACAATCATCAATTGAAGGATTATGAAGAAATGAAGTCAAGGAGTCAAGAAGAGAATAAATTCAGAAGGTTGAAGGAAGGACATATTCAGAAAATCCAAAGATATGTACACATATGTACATTAGCTGACTTATACTTTTGTCTAGTCATACACTTGTATATATTCATCTATAAATATGTTGGGAAATGTCGGGCAAATAGAGCAGAAGAAGAATAGAGAATAGGAAGAGAGAAATAAGTTGTAGAGAGTGTCATTAGACACATGGAAAGTGAGTGAATTGTCTATCCTCACTTAGATGTAATTTTTCTGAAGAAATCGAGAAAACTTGCGCCCGATGTTTTGTTGTCTGCTCTTTCTGTGTTTAATCTTTTGAGAAATCCTTCTGCACATATCTAAGTCCATAGCTAATCTATCTATGGCTAGAATTTGAGAGGTTAATTGCAATCAGGCTGAGAGAATTTTGTTTAGGAACATTCATATGTGAAAATGTTCTAAGAGTCGTCAGAACTGGCGCACATTTCATCTTCAAAGAAATGGTCATTGCTCAGTCCACAGTGTAAAGTTTTACACAAGTGAGGGCTCAAAATCTAAGTTGGAAGGTAAGCCATCTATGGCTAAAAGATCTTGATCAAACGGGATTTACTTTGGGAGAACCAGTGTTAAGAAGTTGCAGGTGTCAAAGTCGCCATTGCAGAGAAGCTGTTTAAGACATAGGTAAAGTGTTTCACACATTTCTCAGTGTGTACTCAATCATTTTGAGAAATTTAACTTGGTAAAGTTGCGCAATCTCAAGGCAAAGTGTTGTGCAAAGTTTGTCAAAAACTTTACAGAATTGATTAGTCAATGAGTGATTAATCTGCAGCAGACTTTTCTGAAGAAGTTGAATTTTTCAGAATAATCAATTTTCTGATAAATTGGTGAATGATCTCTAAATTTGATGGAGTCTAAGGTTTATCTTGATATAGAGGTGATCTAAATTCAAGGTTAACTTGTTCTTTTGGAGATTAACACTCTCCATTAGTGGTATCAGAGCAGGTTGTGTCAAAATTGAAGTGAAGAAGACTCTGACTACTGCAGAAATACAAATCTTTACATCTTGAAGGTGAAAAAGGATAAAGGTTGAATAAAACTTGAAGGTAGACACATTGAAGCCATCAGAAGGATCAGAAGAAGCAAGACTCGAAGCAAAGGTACATTTATTCCTTGTAAAGTCTAAAGTTTTGAGACTACAGGTGAAGCAAGGATGGGAGATAGTCTCCAAATTGAAAAGTTGGATAGAGAGAACTATCCTGCATGGTCTATGAGGATGGAAGCTCATCTTATGAGCAAAGATTTGATAGCCTACATTACAGGTGAAGAAGAGAAGCCTAAATTTAGAGATCCTAGTGTTCCAACTAGGGAAGAATTGTCAGATCTAAAGAATTGGATGAAGAAGGATGCTCAAGCAAGGAGCATAATCTACATGGCAGTCAATGACTATTTGCTTCCTCACATTAGAGGACTTGAAAGTGCATGTGACATTTGGAATGCTTTGGAGGAGCATTTCCAAAACACAACCAAATCAAGGAAGGCTTCACTATGGGCAGAATTTACTACTTTCAAGAAGAAGGCCTCACAATCAATCTCTGATTATGTGACAAAGATGAAGGACATTGCAGATTCTCTAGGTGCAGTGGATGAAGACATTGAAGAAGACAAACTGGTAAGACAAATACTCACAGGGCTAAGAGGAGATGAGAAGTGGAAGCCTTTCATTTTATCTACAGAACTTTCATTAGATCACTTTACTCCTGATTTGAATCAATTGTTAGGTCATATGCTAACTTTTGAGAATGATATCAAAGGAGATGTTGATAAGAGTGCAGGTCATGCAATGTACTCTAAAGACAAGAAGAAAGCTAACAAAGGGAAGCAACAATCAGGTGAAGAAGAAGGTACATCAAACCAAGCAAATTTCATAAGAGGAAAAGGAAGTGGCAGAAGTAGAGGAAGAGGCAGAAACAACAAAGATAATGCAAGAGCTTGTTGGATATGTGGTAAGACCAATCATCTATCTCATGATTGTTGGCATAATAGTCAAAACAATGGTAATTATCAGAACTTTAATCAAAGAGCAAGAGGTGGTAGATTTCAGAGAGGAAACTTCAGAGGTAGAGGTGGTAGGAATTCTTTTGGAAGAGGTGGAGGAAGAAACTTCCAAAACCAATCCTATAATAACACCTACTACAACTATACATCAGATCAGAAGGAGGACTCGACTCTCATTATGAATACATGTGAAACCTCACATGAGGACATGAGAGTGTTCTACATTGATTCAGGATGTAGTAATCATTTAAGTGGAAATATTGCTTTGATGACTGACCTAGATCATAATGCAATTAATCATACAGTTCAGACAGGTGATAATACAAAGCATAAGGTAAAGTCAATTGGTTCAGTCAAAGCTAAGGATGGGAGCACTCTTCTGAGTAAGGTTCTTTATGTTCCCACAATCCCAAAGAATTTGATCAGTGTAGGTCAAATTGTGGAAAAAGGATATGAGGTAAGGTTCACCAATGATGGAGTTTATGTTGAAGACCCTAGTCAAGGGTATAAACAGGTTGTTACAAGAAAGAAAGAAGGAAGGCTTTTCACATTGAAGGTACAAGGAAATGTTGGACATGCTATGTTCACATATGGAGAGCAGAAGGTGTCAGAATTGGATCTTTGGCACAAAAGACTTGGACATTTTAATGAAAGAGGTATTAAAGAAATGATTAACAATGATTCAGGGCTTGGATTGCCTAACATTGCAGGTCAACACATGACATACAGATGTGAGGCATGTCAATTAGGTAAGGCTCATAAGCAATCTTATTCCAAGCATGGATTTATGTATTCAGAAAGACTTGAATTGGTGCATACAGATGTGTGGGGTCCTTCAAAGGACTTTAGTATAAATGGTTCAAGATATTATGTCATATATGTTGATGATGCTACCAGGTGGATCACAATTTATGTGATTAAAGAAAAGTCAGAAGTGTTTAATACATTTAAACACTATCATACATATGCAGAAAGGATTACAGGTCAAAAATTGAAGAGACTAAGGTCAGATGGAGGGGGAGAGTATTTTTCAAATGAGTTCAATGATTATTTGTGGAATGCAGGTATAAAGAGAGAAGTTACTTGCAGGTATTCTCCTCAACAAAATGGGGTAGCAGAAAGAAGAAATAGGACTCTTGTTGAGTTTGCAAGGTCCATGATGAAAGAGAAGAATTGTCCAAATTATTTGTGGGCAGAGGCTGTAAACACAGCTACTTATTTGGTCAATAGATTGCCTTGTAAAGCTTTGCAAGGTATGACACCATATGAAGCTTGGTGGGGTAAGAAACCTACCTTGGATCATTGCAGAATATTTGGATGCTTGGCATATGCATATGTGCCATCTCAATTGAGGCATAAGTTGGAGCCTAAGGCAGAAAAGTATGTATTCATTGGTTATGATGATAAGCAGATGGGATACAGGTTGTGGAGTCCATCCACAAAGCAATTCCTTGTATCCAAGGATGTTACATTTGATGAGCAAGGTACTTGGTATGCAGGTAAATATAATGTACATGTAGATGATGAAGAAGTAGTGGAACAAAGAAAAGGTAAAGCAAAGATTCAATTACTTGATGAAAGTGAGAACAATGAAGTACAGGTTGAAATAGAAGAGAGGCCAAGGTTTAATCCAGAATGTGATGAACTAGAGACTTCAAGAAGTGCAGAAGTTAGGAGGTCATCTAGGCACAAATGGCAACCTACAAGGTATAGCTATGACACTTCATTCTTGACTACTAAAGATTATGCTTATTTGGTAAAAGCAGATGAAGATCCATCTACATATGATGAAGCCAAAGGCCAGAGAAATTGGGAAGAAGCCATGCAAGAGGAGTATGATGCATTGATAGAGAATCAGACTTGGGATCTGGTTCCTAAACCTAATAGCCAGAAAATTATTGGATGTAAGTGGGTTTACAAAACAAAGAGATTTGCAGATGGAAGTGTGTCTAGATACAAAGCTAGACTTGTTGTGAAAGGGTATGCACATACATATGGAGTGGACTATGATGAGACTTATAGTCCTATGGCAAAGATGACAACAATCAGAACCCTCATTGCAATTGCTGCTTGCAAAGGTTGGAAGTTGTCTCAATTAGATGTTAAAAATGCTTTTTTGAATGGTTATATTTCAGATGAAGTTTACATGGAGCAACCAGATGGGTTCAAAGATCAAGTGAATCCAAATTATGTGTGTAAGCTCAAGAGAGCTTTGTATGGATTAAAGCAAGCCCCAAGGGCATGGAATTATAGGCTTGTAAAATTCTTGAATGATCTTGGATTTCAAGCATCAAAGGCAGATAGTAGCTTGCTAGTCAAATCAAGTGAAGATGGGTTCATTTATGTTTGTATTTATGTTGATGACATAATACTTACAGGAACAGATGATAAAGGAATACAAATGATCAAGAAGCAGATGGAGAAAGAGTTCAAAATCAGTGATTTGGGGAACCTATCATTCTTCTTGGGAATGGAGATTTCTTATACTCAACATGGAGTATATGTGACCCAAGAAAGGTATCTTAAAAATTTGCTAATCAAATTTAAAATGGAAGATTGCAGGGTTGCACCTACACCTTTGGAAGTGAATCATAAATTGTCTAGGTTTGGAGGAGAAGAGTTCAGAGATATGAAACTCTATCAAAGTTTGGTTGGTAGCTTGATTTATGCTACATTAACAAGGCCTGATTTGTCATATGCAGTTGGTGTGCTTTCACAATTTATGCATTGTCCTAGAAAGGAACATTGGATTGCAGGACAAAGAGTACTTAGCTACATCAAGGGTACACTCAGAGAAGGGTTGTACTATGGATTTACTTCTGATACAAGAGTGAAGATATATAGTGATGCAGATTGGGCAGGTAATGTGGATGATAGAAGATCAACACATGGATACTTGTGTTATGTAGGAGACAAATTGATTTCATGGTGTTCTAAGAAGCAACATACAGTTGCTTTGTCATCTACAGAGGCAGAATATAAAGGTATGGTGGAAGCTGCAAAGGAGGTAATATGGCTAAAGACACTTATGAAAGTTTTTGATGTTGTTCAAAGTACTCCTATTGTTTGTGGAGACAACATGAGTTCTTTATACTTGGCAGCTAATCCAGTGTTTCATGCGAGAACTAAGCATATTGAAATACAGTATCATTTTCTGAGAGAGAAGGTCATTGAGAAGGAGATTGAAGTCATACACACTCCCACAAAAGATCAAGTTGCAGATATGATGACAAAAAGTCTAGATGGACCAAAACTACAAAGATTCAAGGATATGGCAGGAATCAAGAAGATAGAGAAGAATCTCAATTAATGATTGAGGGGGAGCTGTTGGTGTATGACAATCATCAATTGAAGGATTATGAAGAAATGAAGTCAAGGAGTCAAGAAGAGAATAAATTCAGAAGGTTGAAGGAAGGACATATTCAGAAAATCCAAAGATATGTACACATATGTACATTAGCTGACTTATACTTTTGTCTAGTCATACACTTGTATATATTCATCTATAAATATGTTGGGAAATGTCGGGCAAATAGAGCAGAAGAAGAATAGAGAATAGGAAGAGAGAAATAAGTTGTAGAGAGTGTCATTAGACACATGGAAAGTGAGTGAATTGTCTATCCTCACTTAGATGTAATTTTTCTGAAGAAATCGAGAAAACTTGCGCCCGATGTTTTGTTGTCTGCTCTTTCTGTGTTTAATCTTTTGAGAAATCCTTATGCACATATCTAAGTCCATAGCTAATCTATCTATGGCTAGAATTTGAGAGGTTAATTGCAATCAGGCTGAGAGAATTTTGTTTAGGAACATTCATATGTGAAAATGTTCTAAGAGTCGTCAGAACTGGCGCACATTTCATCTTAAAAGAAATGGTCATTGCTCAGTCCACAGTGTAAAGTTTTACACAAGTGAGCGCTCAAAATCTAAGTTGGAAGGTAAGCCATCTATGGCTAAAATATCTTGATCAAACGGGATTTACTTTGGGAGAACCAGTGTTAAGAAGTTGCAGGTGTCAAAGTCGCCATTGCAGAGAAGCTGTTTAAGACATAGGTAAAGTGTTTCACACATTTCTCAGTGTGTACTCAATCATTTTGAGAAATTTAACTTGGTAAAGTTGCGCAATCTCAAGGCGAAGTGTTGTGCAAAGTTTTGTCAAAAACTTTACAGAATTGATTTGTCAATGAGTGATTAATCTGCAGCAGACTTTTCTGAAGAAGTTGAATTTTTCAGAATAATCAATTTTCTGATAAATTGGTGAATGATCTCTAAATTTGATGGAGTCTAAGGTTAATCTTGATATAGAGGTGATCTAAATTCAAGGTTAACTTGTTCTTTTGGAGATTAACACTCTCCATTATGTGTATGTGTATGTGTATGTGTATGTGTATGTGTATTGTGTATGTGTATGTGTATGTGTATGTGTATGTGTATGTGTATGTGTATGTGTATGTGTATGTGTATGTGTATGTGTATGTGTATGTGTATGTGTATGTGTATGTGTATGTGTATGTGTATGTGTATGTGTATGTGTATGTGTATGTGTATGTGTATGTGTATGTGTATGTGTATGTGTATGTGTATGTGTATGTGTATGTGTATGTGTATGTGTATGTGTATGTGTATGTGTATGTGTATGTGTATGTGTATGTGTATGTGTATGTGTATGTGTATGTGTATGTGTATGTGTATGTGTATGTGTATGTGTATGTGTATGTGTATGTGTATGTGATGTGTATGTGTATGTGTATGTGTATGTGTATGTGTATGTGTATGTGTATGTGTATTGTGTATGTGTATGTGTATGTGTATGTGTATGTGTATGTGTATGTGTATGTGTATGTGTATGTGTATGTGTATGTGTATGTGTATGTGTATGTGTATGTGTATGTGTATGTGTATGTGTATGTGTATGTGTATGTGTATGTGTATGTGTATGTGTATGTGTATGTCATTAGGGCGAAAAACGGCCAAAAAAGGGCCATGTAAGGATTTCAATTAGTTGTGCTTAATCTGGATTAAAGTTGTCAAATCATTTTAAAAAATTCCGTGTAAGTGCATTTAAAACGTATCTTATGCAACTTTTGAAGAGAGAGAAACTCGTGTGATAATCATGAAAAGTATGTGTGATATCTTATGCCTTGAAGTTTGTGCTCATCGGGCATTCATGAAAATTTGAATTTTCCTCTTGTTGACGGGCCTATATAATGTGTGCTTATGATGTTTTGCACTTTTTTACTCTACTTTCCATTGCAGGCATGTTTCTCTCTTTCATGTCATTTTAGACACTTTCGCGTCACTCTTCATAGCAGACCATGGAGAACCTCAACCCAAACACTATCAGTGAGCTTTCAACCAGCCGAAATCATTGTGATAAGTTCCATATCAACATTGCAGTTAGTCATGAGTATGCAACGACAAGAAAGGTATTCCAAAGGACGTATATAATGTGTGCTTATGACGTTTAGCACTTTTTTACTCTACTTTGCATTGCAAGCATGTTTCTCTCTTTTATGTCATTTTAGACACTTTCGCGTCACTCTTCATAGAAGACCATGGAGAACCTCAACCCAAACACTATCACTTAGCTTTCAACCAGCGAAAATCATTGTGATAAGTTCCATATCAACATTGTAGTTAGTCATGAGTATGCAACGAAAAGAACGGTATTTCGAATGGCTCTTCAACCTTTTGAAGTGGATGGATTGCGGAAAGAAGGCAAAAAACATATCGACATATGGGCGAATGGATCTATTTATCCAATTGATCCACAAACTAGAAGGTATCCCCTTTTTCATAATCTTCATGATCTAATTAGATTTGTAGGAGATGTTGAGGATGGTTTACGAGGCTATCGTTCAAGGCTCTAAGAGATTTCAAGAAATTATGTACAATACATAAGAAAATGTGAATCTCTACTTTGAGAAATGGGATTTCATGGTGGCAATGTTCATCTAAGAGAAGATCCAAATCTTTCACAAAATATAGGGAATGTACTACAGGATGTCTCAATGGGGGGTGGAAAAGCAAGGAGATTCTTCAACAACCATGATGACAAACAATTAAATGCCATGTGGAATTGCTGGAAAACATTTTGTGAGTTCACGACTAATGTAAAAAGCAAATGAGAAATAGCAAAAAAGAGAATGGAGGTGTGGGTCAAACTAGATAATTTTTAAAAGATCATGAGGCAGCAGGTAACATCAAATAGCTATATGACATATTTCAAAAAGGTGACCACAGAGCTTATAGAAACCATCATACATGCATGGAGTGCCAAAGACATAACAAACTACTTGGTGAGTTTCAAAGATAATTTACTCAATTTATTTTTCTTTAATTGAAATAAACATTTGATGAAACTCTTCTGTTATTCCAGCTTATTCTTCTTGTGCATGGTGCATTCTTTGCAGAAAAGGAAAGACTTGCCAAATGGAACACCCAAGGCATGGAAAAATCTCATTATCAAGCAATGACAAGCTTCTTTAGGTGCACAAGGAAAGGAGGAGGAGTAACAAAAAGTAATGTCGCCAAAGAGCTTTTTGATTGGTTCTTTAGAAGACAATTACAAAGGAGCTCATGCCAAATATTTTCATCAAAAGAATGAATATCATCAAACAAAAACATCATGGATCAATATCACAAAATGAAAAAGATTACATTCCAAAGGAAGCCTTAATATTTGCAATATCTTTTATTTCTTTGAGAAATAAAGATGTCTATGTATGTACATTTCATGATGTTATAAGCTTTGAAAAGAAATATGTCTATGTATGTACATCTTTTTTGAGTCTTCTAAATGAGCTCGAATTTGGCAAATCTTCCTTCAAAGAGATTTTTGATTGATTCTTGAGAAGAAAATTACAAAAGAGCTCATGAAAAATATTATCATCAAATAAATAGGACTTTCACTAGAGAAAAATAGATCATGGATCAATAAGGATTAATATTAGGACATGGATCAATTACAGAAAAAAAGGATTACATCCTTCATATTTGCAATGTCTTAGATCCCTTTGGGCAATAAATATGTGTATCTATGTACATTTCATGAGTAATAAGCTTTGAAAAGAAATATATTTAATCCTTCTTGAGTTTTTTGAATGAGCTTGGATCTGGCAAATCTCCTCTATATTTGAGGTACTCTTTTCTCCTATAGCCAACAATACTTTTAACATATGACACCCCTGCAGCCAATAGCTTGAGTAACAAAGGAAGTAGCCTGCCCTTAAAGCATTGAATCTTGGGGCATATCCAAAAATTCTAGATGCAGTTGTTCTTTCAAGTAGAAAAACTTTGTATGTATTAAAGGGTATTGAAGTAAAACCCATGTATCTTGAAAGAGTCCTCAAGGAGAATAGTGCAAAACTTGGCTCTTCACTATAGTGCTTATGAGTAACACAAAATAATTCTCGATTCAATTTTAGAAGATAGTGGATCATTGAATGAATATCCACCTTTGTCTTTCCTTTCTACTCTATGGTTTTCCTTTTTCCCTTTCCCTTGCCAACATAGTTGCCTTCATCCAATATAGATAACTGTGGAAAAAATAAAAAAACCTAGGCTAGAAAAAGTCCAAGGAAACTTTTAAAGTCATAGAAATAAGTGGAAACACAAGCAGAAACAAAGCATGAGACATGACCGATTCAACCGATTAATGTCATCAGAGAATATCGGATGGGCCTAATCGCTTGCATCGGTCATGTTCAATTTCTCATCCTAAACTTTATAGAAACATATAATTAATGTTGAAAATAGCATTTATATACACATTAAATTGTTATATATGGAGAATTCATTCATATAGCTAGGAATATGATACTTGTTTGGACACGACCAATCCAAGCTATTAGGCCCATCAAAGAAGCATGGATGGCCCTAATCGCTTGAATTGGTTGTGTCCAAAGGAGGTCATCTTGAATCTTAGATTGCATGTGAACTTTAATATCTTATTATTGGTTAAGAATTTGGAGAAAATTATGCTACCATTGTGTCTGGAACATGCCAAAACCCTAAGATTGACTGTCTATTTGCATGATTTTGATATCCAGAGGTCTTGATAAGCCTTTTTGTACTGATTTCTAGACACGACCGATGCAAGCGATTAGGCCCATCCAACATTTCCAGATGAGCTTAATCGCTTGCATTGGTCGTGTCCTAGATTCATGTATAAATAAGCTCATCAAGACCTCTCGGTATCAGAATCATGCAAATAGACATTCAATCTTAGGGTTTTGGCACATTCCGAGTCTAAGACATCAAGGATCTTGCATGGGAGAAAAAAAAATCCTAAATAATGCAATGAAACTAGGGCATGACTGAAAATCAAGAGAAATAGAGGCTAATTTTCCCATTTCTTTGGTAAATATCTATGAATGATGAGATTGCATAAGAAGAAAACCAAAGAACCCAAGTATATAAATGAATATAGGACATGACCAATTCTCTATCTCTTCACCATGAACATATTCTTCCTCCTTTTCATTTCACATGTGATCAAGCCATATTAAGGAAGGCAATGTTCAAGGGGAGCAAAGAGCAATCCCTTTCATGCTCTGGGCATAAATCTAGCTTTTCTGGCAAAGGGGATATCCTTTTGCACTTTCTAGTTATCCTTTTCCTCCATCTTAGCTCTAGGTATTCTAGTGTGTCCTAGTGGAGAATACGACCGATGCAAGCGAAATAAGCTAGTCAAAGGCCGGTTAAATGCGTGTAATCGCTTGTATTGGTCGTATCAAGTATGAAGCACAAGTATGTGTCCTAGTGGAGAACACGACTGATGCAAGCGAGATAACTATGAAGGTTGAAAATGTCAAATGGTGAAGGGGACTTGTATTTATAGTCAAGGAGGACCGGGTAACGGTCACATGATGTGGACCAATAAGCGAGTGCAGCATGGCAAAAGAACGTTGGGAATAACAACAGCTATTTGATGTGGCCCACTCAAATGATGCCACATGGCATTGTATGTTGGGATTTGTAACGGCTAGATGACATGGACCAATCACAAGCTGCCACGTGTCACCAATGGTCAACTCATTCCAGAGACCTATTTAAGCTCCTCTATTCACTTTTTTTCATTTTTTATGAACTCCTTGCTAGCGCCGATTTTCCATTGCCTTTGTGTTTTTTACATGCTTTTCAAAACTTTCCATAGACCACATTTTGTTTGAGGTATGATGGATCACAAAAGCTTGTAC
>CM035441.1:100963974-100986474 GCA_020310875.1 Ceratopteris richardii | reverse complement strand
TGGTGGAAACAGTTGTACATTCTTGAAGACGAGGTCTCCAAGAGATAGCACCTCCAGCAAAATGAAAAATATATCCTGATGTAGACTTACTGTTGTATACACAACCAACATAGTCAAAATCTGTGTAACCAATAATGGATGCTCTCCATCTACCTAAGCATAGACACTTGTCCTTAGTGCCACTTAGATATCTCAAAATCATCTTGACCGCTTCCCAATGTTTCTTGCCAATATTAGACATATATCTGCTCACAACTCCCACTGCAAATGCAATATCTGGTCTCATAGCTACCATAGCATACATGAGACTACCAACAGGAGACTGATAGGGAACTTTGTTCATGAATGCCTTTTCCTCCTCTAGTTTGGGGCAATCATCCGTGTTCAATTTCACATATTGTTGGTAAAGGTGTATTCAATGCCTTTCCACCTGGTAAAGCTTTCTTGCCCTTTGGCAAAGGTACTAAATCCTAAGTACCATTCTTGTGAATAGAATCCAACGCACTCTTCATGGCACGCTCCCACTTGACATGATCCTCTCTCTGCATAGCCTCTTTGTAGCAAGAAGGCTCACCGACGTCTGTTAGCATAACAAAATCTAAACCTAGAACATATCTATCAGGTGGACGTGAGACACGTGCAGAACGTCTCAATGGTTGTTGAACAGGAAAATGTGCAGATTGATCTGAATGGACATTCTTTTGAACATCCCTATGTGCAGCATCTTTATGCATGCTAACCGAAGGAATAGTACCCTCAAACACCACTCTTCTCACTTCAACCTCCTTAATGGGTTGTTTATGCATCTTAGACTCATTGAAAATGACATCACTACTTCTAATCACTAATTGTGTTTCAGGATCCCATAAGCGCTATCCAAATTGTCCTTCTGGACCATATCCAAGAAAAATGCATTTCTTTGAGTTATGGTCTAACTTTTGTCTAAAATTCTTGGGTATATGAACATATGATTCACACCCAAAAACTCAAAGATGATCATAATATGGTGGCTTCCCTGTCCATAACTCTTGTGCCACTTTTAGACCTTTGGCAGTACTAGGTGAAAGGATAATCACATGAACTGCAGTTAATACTGCTTCTTCCCAAAAGCCTTGTGAGAGGTTTGCATGATGCAACATAGAAACTACTCTATCTTGAATAGTTCTATTCATCCTTTCAACTACACCATTTTGTAATGGGGTATAAGGAGCTGTAAACTCTCTACGAATCCCTCTAGACTGACAGAAAAGGCTGAATTCATGTGAGGTATACTCACCCTCATTATCTGAACGTAAAGCCTTAAGCTTAGTTCCTTTTTCAGTCTCAACTAAAGCAAGCCATTTTCTGAAAGTAGGGAATACCTCATCCTTCGATTTGATAGGATATACCCAAAATTTTCTAGTAGCATCATCTATGAAAGTGACAAAGTAAAGAGAACCACCTAAGGACCTAGTGGGCATAGGACAACACACATCTATATGGACGAGATCTAAAGGCTGAATTGAAGAGTCAATGTGCGTTCTATGCATATTTCTAGTTTGCTTTCCATATTGACAATGCTCACAAAATGAAAAATCAAAGAAAGATAACACAGGTAAGTAGCCAGAACAAGAAAGATTTTCCATTCCACTACGAGATATATGGCCCAAACGACCATCCCAAATACAAGCGATAGGTTGTTCAGTAATAGCTAACAAGTGTTCTTTCTGTGATACAAGTAAAGAATAAAGTGAGCCAACTTTGCTTCCTTTTGCAATAACCATATTGCCCTTTGATATACGAAAAGACTAAGCATAGAAGACCACCTTGTAACCAAGGTCATCAAGTTGACCAAATGACATCAAACTACATGATAAGTGAGGTACATGGTGGTGTACATTATGCATAGTAAATTTTGAACCATCAATGAACTGCACAACCACATCTCCAATCCCCACAACATCACACTAGTAAGAGTCATCAAGTCTCACGGTAGCAAGAGACTTTGCTGCATAATTAGAGAACCATTCTATGTGTGGTGTCACATGGAAAGAAGCACCAGAATCTAGCAACCACGTGTGAGAAAGAGAATCAGCCATAAGTGCCTCAGTTGGCACAATATTATCGTGTCACCACATTAGCATCATCAGAAATAGCATTAATTTCTTCAATCTTCAGAATCGAAGTAGATGGTGCAGGTAACTGTTTAACATGCCCATCAACATTCTATCCTTTACCTTTAGCATTCTTTAATGCATATCAATCTTTCTTCATATGTCCTTTCTTATGACAATAATGGCATTCCATATCCCTCTTCCTTGATTTACTTCTACTCTTATTCCGTTGACCATTCTTTTCCTTGTTCTTGCTCCTGCCACATTGCTGATTCTTTCCCTGGTAAGAATCACGAACATTATATGCATCTCCACTCTGAGTGCCAACCATATATTTTCTATGAATATCCTCACTCAAGAGTGCTCCACATATGTCATCATAGAAGAGTTTACCACCAGGTGCACTATTGCTAATAGCTGTGTAGAACGTATCCCATGATGATGGCAGGGTGCATAACATCAATACTGCATTCATCTCATTATCCATATCCATTTTTTGAGCCTTTAACTAGGAGAATATAGCATCAAACTCATTTAGATGAGCAACAACACTATCTGTGTCCTTCATGCGAAGGTCATATAATTTTCTCATCAGATACACTTTATCTGATGCTGTCTCTTTTTCATATGTATTGCATAACTTCTTCCAAAGCTCCTCTGCACTTTCACAGTCTAATAATGTAAAGTAAACATTATCTTCCAGATGCAAGCGAATGGTAGACCTGGCCATTTCATCTAACTCATCCTAATCATCTTCATCCATGTCAGCAGGCTTCTTTGGAATCCCATTTACTCGCTTCCATTGCCTCCTTTGAATCAGCACATCTTTAATCTGATTCTTCCATAGAGCAAAGTTTGTGCCATCAAATTTTTGGATCTCAAAATGGTCTTTGCCTTGCAAGTTATAGCTCCTTCTCGGAACACTGGCACTAGACCCTGATCCACGAGATGTGCCTGAGAGCTCTGATGCCATGATGGTAGAGAATTGGATAGAATGATACTGGAGCTAGAAGAGATCAAACAACCAACGAACAAGTGTATCAAGGAGTAAATCAACCACTGTATAGTTGGCTAAATGAAAAATTTGGAAAAAATTTACAAGAGTATCCTCTACAAAATGAGCATATGACCAATGTCAGAATATCATAAAACTGCAAGTACTGACACGTTTTCGTGCATAGTGAATCACTGACTCCACTGCATATAATCAGTTACCTAACAGAAGCCAACTAGGCTTATCGATCACCTATTAACAACTATCATACATCTCCTATGGCGAGGTTGAGTAAGTCTTCCACCTACATCACCGAAGAGACCTCGACATCTAGGTGTCCCCTAGTTAAGAAAACCTCACCCTGACCCTCTTTATCAATTGTAAAAGGCTTTATGCAAAAACCCAGCCGCTATATCAATGACCACATGGACATACATAAGTAGTATCCACAGAAGCGTACATGGTGTGTATGTGCTCAATATATGCAGTAAAATGACACTAAAAGGCTGAACGCACAACCCAAAAACTAGCCAACAACACCTGCAAGTGTATGTCAACTCTGACGTTTTAAGCTCAAAAACCTGCATAAATTTGCAGCGGCTACTCCCACCAAAACTGAAAACCTTTAGTGAAACCTGTAGTTTTACGAGTGTGGCTAAAAAAAAATCCCCAAAGGTTGATATTTATTGTTGGAGAAGTACAAAGAACACTCTTCTTGATGTTCTTGGACCTGTGTGAAGAGAACTATGTGCAAAAGTACTCCAAAATGGCTCCAAAAGACATCGCAAAAATGCTTCAAAAATGGGCTTTTAAAGCAAAGAATGAAGCTTTAAGGGACCCAAACATGTTCAAGGTAATGTCAACCTTAGTCTTTCCCCTTCTTCAGACACCACAAGAGTGTAGCTTAGTGGTAAGAGATTGCCACGGTTAAGTGAGCTTTGGGGGGAACAATACTGGGATGGGTGACCTCTCGGGAAGTATTGGGAACCTCTATCTTCCTTGATCATTGAGGTCCTCCCTCGTGCACAGCCAAGTGCGCCAGGGGGGTTAATATATGCATTTGAGTTATGCATATGGGCGGTTGAAAGGAAAAACTCTCTAGAAGTAATATATGTTAAGAAATGAGATTCATTGGTGATTGACAAGCAAAAGAAAAACACTTGAAAATCTCTCTTAATTGAATATCCCTTCAATGTCTCTCTCTCTCTCTCTCTTTGCTTAAAGAAGCCCTCTTTTTCCTAGTTACTCTTACTTTCTTATAAACACTCTTATCTCTCACAATAACATCATGGATGAATTGATTCAAAATAAATGTTGACCGCATCCACTTAGTGGAAAGTGACTTGATGATGATGGTGTTAGATATGCTCAATACTCCACCCTCATGTGACCACAAATGATCCATGGTGCTCTAAGTTGTAAGGCCCCCATTATGAGGAGAAGCCATTATGAGAGCCCGGATATTTGTGGAACCCTAACTTCCAAGTTAGATGAGGTCTATGTGTGACCGTTGATGGTTGTAGATGATCTTTGTGAGCCTAACCATTAGGTTAGGTAGGGCATAAACTTCCAGGCCATTGAGTTGCCATTCAAGGTGAAAATAAAGGCCTTGTGGTGTCGCACAATTTCCCCATAGAACCTTAATGGGGGGAGTGCAGAGGGGGACTTGCCCCCTTCTGCGGGGTCCGGGGGGGCCTATCCCCCCGGCCTATAGGATCAAAATAGTAGGACTTATGTTCGTGGAGACATTGTCAGATCGTATATTTTATCGACTATTTTGTATCTCCTGACTACGTTTATCTATACCGAATGCCTTGTAAAAGCTATATAAGCACAACCTAGGTTGAGCTTTACATAGCATTGTGCACTAATAAGCCCTTCATCTAGAGTCTTTCTAGATTGCCATCTAAGCTCCACATTGGGAGCGCAGGTGGACAACACCATCATTTTAACTGCATTATGCTCCGCAATCTGAGAATTTGAGTTCTCTATCTCTTAGTCTTCATCTTTCTTTGTTTGCATTTTTCTCTCAACTCTATCTACAGGTCTATTCCGTTGTGCTATTATTTTCTTACAGATGCAAGATGGCATGCTACCCACAAAAATTGTTTTAAGTAGGATGAATGTTCATGCAACTAGAACCTCATGCAAAAGAAGGACGCCAATCATTGATGCAAACATGCTTAATCCAATGAAGCAAGATGAGGGAAATGAAATATGAAAAGTTGCTTGATAAAGATATGAAGAACTAAAAAAAGTCTAACTCAGTAGACTAATGATGCAAAATGACTCCACATTGTGATGTGATAAACATGCCTATATTTAAAAATAAAATGTAAGTTGGTATAGGATGGTCATTCCACTTGAACACTATCAATGATGTAGAAATTTGGAAAGAAGAGTAGTGATAGTGAGCCTATAAATGCTAGCCATATTATGGACTCTAAAACGGAAATTCCAGCTAAGTAGAATGTGGACTTTGATCCATGAACCAAAGTAATAGTGATATATGATGAACTCATTGATTAAGAATGCATGAATGAATTTTGCAACTTGATTAGGGTTCCACCCCCAAATTACGACTTATCGCACTTTGAAGATGTTGATGATGACAAATATGAACTTAAAAAAGTGCTGATGTTGTCCATTCCCTGAGATCTATCAAGAAATGTGCTGACAACAAAAATAAGAGTAATTGCATGTGATAGAAGGTACTCTACATTGGGTGAATCTTAATCTAATGCATCCCATGCACAACGAAGGATGATGTTGGAAGAGTTGAGTATGTGTAATGGAAAACATCATAGAACTTTGAAAAGGAAACAACAAAAACCAAACCTTCCACATGAATTTCTCAAAGCTTTGTAGATGCAGGGTAGGTGGATCACCATTGAGCTACAAATGTATCAGAGTGATCCAATTACCAACCACATTCATTTCATCATTACTTGAGACATAACTTATAAATCTCTAACAAAGTAGATAAAATTTATAGTCTATGATTTATATGTCATAAAGAGCAAGAAAAACATTACAAATATGTACCTAAATGTATACAAATGAATAATGCCTACCAAAGAAGGGATTTGGAAGGCATCATATAAAGATTAGATTATGGAATGAATAAGAGATTGATATTGATTCCAGATAGGTGAAGGTGAATAAGAGATTTATTGATTCCACATATAAAAATATTCAATACAAGACACACATGGGTGAAAGGAGAAGTTGAGGGATGAGAAAGCTTGAGTAAGTTTCATAGCTAAAATTTATGTGTAGAACAATCCAAAAAATAGTTTTTGTACAAGCAAGTCAACCAAATTCTAATGTACCAAAATTTTGATCGAGTGAAGTCCAATTAGACACACAATTCCAATTGGATAAACAATACTAGATAAAGAAATTGCAACACCTAAGTTAAAAAAAAAAAAATTCATTGTGAGATCTCCTAGAGAGTCCTTTTGGATTAATGGTGATTGATAAATCATAATAAGAGCACATGTCATATATGAGGGTGGACTCAAGATGAGCATGAAGGCAAGAGAGTCTCTTTGGATCAATGGTGATCGATAAATCATAATAAGAGCACATGTCATATATGAGGGTGGACTTAGATGAGCACGAAGGTAAGAGGGTTATTTATTCACAGAAAATTGCTATCTTCACTCATGCATTCACACAATGATCTCAATGCTTGGTCTCCATAGAAAACAATCATGAACATTGCATGATTTTCATCCATTCTTCTTGAGTTTCTTTTAAGGGGGTTGTCTAGTTATATGCTTAACTTGAAAGCCTTTATTCTCAAGTTAATGTATCACATTAAGTATTGCTAGAGATTAAGTATAGCCAAAGATGATATTGCTATCACCTTGTGTAAGCCTAGCCCTATTTTATTTGTGGTTAAAGATTCCTAGCTCATATTGTTCATGAGGGATGCTTGTCATGTGAGATCTTCTTGTGCCCTAAGAGCGAGAGAGTTTGTAATGTTAGTTGGAGGGTGATGCAGTTGAACTTTTGTGGCAAAATTCCCTTTGTCAAGGAGGTGGTAGGATGCTAAAAAACCCTCTAGAAATCTATCAGGAGGGGAACCATGTGGAAAACTCGGAAGGAAAGAAATACATCCAAAGAAATATCTATAGAAATATCCCTAGAGATTTTAACTCGAAAAGTCAAAAACCATATCACGGGATGATCTTCAGAATTCAAGGATATAAGCTGAAAAGAAAAGGATCCTACATGAAGGGGACGACATGTTTATCAACTTGCTCTACAACTCTTTTATTTTGTTTGGAAGTTTGAGCTTTGACTTGCTCTTTCATTAAGCTTCATTAAAAAAAAAACAATGCACACACTCATGGAACCCCTTTATCCCCATATTGAAGGGCTAACATCACACCAATATGTGGATATTGAACCTTAAACCTTCAATCAAGGGTCATATTCACCACTAGATCAAGCACTTTTATGTGCGTTTTAACTCTTTTTAAGGCTCTTGGATAATATGTTTGAATTCCCTTTTTTTAAAGGAATTTTGACTGACGTCTAATCTCTTTGATCTTGAAAGTATTGAAAGAACAATTGTACAAGTGAAAGACATAGAACTCATGGGACCCCCTGTATCCCACAAAGCAGGGGTTAGACCATCAAAACATTACAAAGAAAGGGTTGCTCAAAGACATCTAGTTTTTAACAACCCAAAGGCATTATACAGATGGAATAGCCACATTGGCTCAGGTATGTCCAATGGCATGCACGGGTTGAACTCACAACCTCTTCTTCAAGAGGTGAGTGCCCAACTATCTCACCTATGTGTTGAAAGGAACTTGAAAGAATATAAGAGTCCACAAATCAGCTGGCCACATTAGCTCATGTATGTCTAGGAACACGCAAGGGTTGAACTCACAATCTCTTCTTTAAGAGCTGAGTGTCCAACCATCTCACCTACGGGTTGAAATGAATTTGAAAGTATATAACTTTCAATGTGTTTCTTTAAGTATATGGTGATTGATAAATCATAATAAGAGCACATGTCATATATGAGGGTGGACTCGGATGAGCACGAAGGCAAGATAGTCCCTTTGGTTTAATGGTGATTGATTAATCATAATAAGAGCACATGTCATATATGAGGGTGCACTCAGATGAGCATGAAGGCAAGAAGGAATTTCAACGGAAGCTTAATCTCTCTGAGCTCGAATGTATTGAAAGAACAACAGTACAAGTGAAGGGCATAACACTCATGAGACTTCCCGTATACCACAAAGAAGGGGTTAGACTGTCGACACATTACAAAGAAAAGATTGCTCAAAGACATCTACTTTCAACAACCAGAACGCATTACACGGATCGACTGACCACATTGGCTCAAGGTATGTCCAACAACAGATAAGGATTGAACCCACAACCTTTTCTTCCAACAACACATAAGGATTGAACTCACCGGAACTTGAAAGAATATAACTTTCAATGTGCCCTTTTTTGAAGTGTCCACCATTTTCTTTTGGAGTAAGAGCTGTCCATACATACTCGCGCATTACACTTGTAACTCTCAAAAGTTCGAATCGACCAATTTGCCAGGCGTCAAAAAAATACTCCGCACACGAGAATGATGCCACCAAAGCGAGGATTTGAGGATGTGACATGCAGTCTCACATCCAATTTAAAATGTACCAGAAAGAAAGACGAACCTTAGTAGAATTTTTGACGCAGGCATTTGCTTGAGAGCCTAATTCGAGTCTTAAATTCCATAGCAGTGCGCAGACATGTGAGCGTCGGTAAGAGCGGGGCGCATCTGGTAAATCGAGTTCTTGGAACTTTATCGATGTCATCGTTCATGTGAAGCAGTCAATGGCCGATCCGAACTTCAGAAATCATGATGGATATACCAGCCTATCACCCAGCAGTGCTCCAGGATCAGTCCCTGTGGGTGTTCCTCCCGTCGCACTCCTTATGGTCCATTGCATGCAACAACTCACGAAAATATTGACATGATCCTTCTTGGATATCTATTCACATATGTAGTGCTGTTATTCCCTCAATAGATGGAGGAAGTGTAGATTATGGAATGTTTATTGTATTTGTGCAATTTGGGATGTTCTTTTGGTTCATCAGCAAGTGTAAGATCATGTAATTTATTTGAAAGTTTCAATGCTTCTGGTTTTGAATTTATAGATTTCTGTGTAGGCTGTTGCAGATACGGATGCGACGCATTTGCCATCTCAAGGTGAAGTGCACAATCAATAAGTCTGTATACTTGTATGCATGCAATATCTCTAATTGTTTCACTATGGAGAATAAGCAGCTTTTAGATGTGGATAATCCAATTTTTTTTGTTTGAGTGTCCAAGTCTGAGGATCTGTGTAGCATGGAAGATTGTACCTTGATATGGAGACCGAGATATTCAGAATAAAATAAGAGCTATAAAATTAAGTGAATCTTTTATGATGTTCCGACTGTAAAGGTGTAACTTGTAAGTCTTTAGTTTTTGCGCATGCTATCGATTTTCAAGAATAGGTAGATCCTTTATGTCAAGGACTCAAAAGGGACCAAACACTGAAAGAGACTTTAAGAATGAATAGATTTTATCCCTAGAAGGTCGAGGCAAAGGGGGATAGAAGGAAAAAGGTTACTTTATGTGGCTTGAAAAAAAAAAGAAATAAAGGGGAGAGTTTCAAATATATCGAGTGTTGCATATCTAACGCTAAGAAGTATACAAGATTATACTCCTTGAATAGGAGGAAAACCATGAGACCTCAGCCTATATGTATAAATGTCCATATTGTTAAAGGTGAGTGTAATTAAGGGAGAGGCTTTAGTTTCAAAAAAACAATTTTATATCAAGCAACCAGCTTTTATTATCAATACTTTGAAATTTATCCATTTGGTGAAGAAATAGGTAGCGATATCTTTTTCATTTGCAACGAATTGATTAATTCATAATTTCCTCCAAAAATGCAAATAACCATCACAATAGTTTTGTGAAGGTCAAATGATGTAAATAATTTATCATGAAAAAATACATAAGGATTCAGCTTTTCTAATTAAGCCCTTTACCTAAGTACTCATCCACAACCTTATGGACTTCATTCTCCCCGTGGAGGCTCTATTTGGACTTGAGACTTTGGACTAGCTCTTGGCACAAGCTCTATTTGATGTTTAATATTCTTGCAAGGAGGCAAACTAGAAGGTAACTCAAGTCTAAGTAAGTCTTAGAATTCTTTTATAACTTCTTCCAACAGAACTTGAGCATCCAAATCAAAACTTCCAACAAATTGGGAATCGATTCCTGGCATGCCCTAGATGAATAAAAGAAATAAAATAAAAACTAATACTTACATTCTATTTTGAGCATCGTGGTCACTATTATTGCTCTTGTATCTTGGAATCGAGCTCTACATGAATCAACACCCACTTTCTTTGATGCTCAAACTAATACACATACAAACCAAAATCAATGATCGCTTCTTCTCAACATGTCATCGTTACTTAATTCTATATTGAAACAAGCAAGTATACAATTTCAAAATCTGTATGTCCTCATAGGACAAGATCTCAAGTGTGTTGATATATTTAGGTAGTGATGTGTGTGAACACACTAGGACTGCCGGGGCACTTTTTTCCCTCTTTAGGAGTTTTTTTTTTCCCCGACTTGTATATATGCCAATAGCTCTAATGGGTCACTTATCTTTGTACATTCTAGTTTTAATACATTCAGTATTGTGTGTTGTGCTCCAAGCTTCTTCTTCTTCCTTGTGCTGTTCGTATGCTTCCATATACGTCTAACTCCAACAATTGGTATCAGAGAAGGTCATCGTTTCATCTAAGGCGTCGTCGACACCCCTCCAATGACAGTCTCAGAATCGCATGAAATTTGGTGAGCATACTGAGGGTGATTAGGAGATCAAAAAAGCTTTGCAATCTGGTGCCGAAATCGCGATCTGAGCTCATTTCGGCCTCCGAACACACCATTGCAACGCTTGTGCAAGCTATTTCGTCTTGTTGTGCCAAAGATATATACAGGTTTCGGTTCGCCAGTATATGCGTCTCGAAGTCTGCAACAGGTCTAATAGAACTTGACAGGGTAGTTCTGTTCAACTTTTTTAGATATAGGCATTTTTCTGCATCAGGGTATTTTAGTCAGTGGCCATGGCTGAAAGCAGTGATGTATTCCGTATGTTGGCTCTGGAGGATAAGTTGGACGGTAGTACCAAGGTGGTACGGAACGTTTGGTACAGCACGTACGGTATGCGTACGGAATGTGGTGCCGTACCAAACGTGGGGATATGGAACGCTATCATATATATATATATATATATATATATATATATATATATATATATATATATATATATATATATATATATATATATATATATATATATATGTGTGTGTGTGTGTATGTATGTATGTATGTATGTATGTATGTACGTACGTACGTACGTATGTATGTATGTGACAAGATTCGAGAAGCCATAATGCATTGGACAAAATTGGTGTTCAATCCATCATTTATGGAAGATGCACACAAGTGGAGTAAAAAAAACTAGCAATTTTCTTGTAAAAAAAACGCGTTCCGAACGCTGTTTGGTACGCACGTTCCGTACGGAACGTGCCGTACGTACCAATTGCGTTTGGAACGCGTTCTAAACCTGCTATGGACGGTACCAATTACCCATTGTGGGCTTATATGATGCGACATGTAGTGGTTGCAAAAGGACTGTGGAACATTGTGTAGGGTGTTGAAAAACGTCCTATTACACCTGCAAATACAGGTATTGAAGCTGGTGCATATTGTGTTGAAGATTCTTGTATTCTTTAGATTCCTGTTCGTGCTACGATTTCTACTGCAACTATTACAGAGAAAATTCGTTGGGATGGCAGAGATGCTCAGGCACATGCATTGAAAGCCTTGTGTGTCAAACGTGCCATTATTCCTCTCATTCGCTCTTGCAGAAGAGTTAAGGATGCTTAGGATACACTTACCACATTGTACCAGGCTAGGAATGAGGCTCATGTTGCTTACCTCTGAACACATTTGGAGAGTGAGCGTATGAATGAAGGTGAGTCTATGGGCAATTTTTTAATAAAGATCAAAGACTTGAAGGAAAAGTTGATTTATACCAGATAGCTCACTTGTGCAGACGGTTCTGAATGGTCTTCCTGATTCATATCAGAGTTTTGCTTTTGCTCTTCGTTTGATGATGAAAGGCAATCCAAATGCCTTGACATTTGAGGAGTTAGTCTCTGTTCTGTTGCAGGAAGGTCAGTCTAGGGAGAACAGGTCCATTATGCGTGTTGAAGATCAAGCTTTCCTAGCTAGTCAGAAGGGAAAAGGTAAATGGAGCTATCTGCTAGTAAGCAGAAATCTGCACATTTGAAGAAGGAAGAGAAAGATGAGAAGAAATCAGAAAAGCAGAAATTCTTTTGTAAGAGGAAACGATCATATCATAAAGAGCTGTCCAAAAGTGGCTGCAAAAGAGGCAAAGAAAAAAGAGGCAAAGAAAAAAGAGGCTTGAGTGGTTGTTGTAGAGGCCTCTACACTGAAAACAGAATGAAGAATGGGCGTTTACTACTGTTTGTAGTTTTGACCCATCTTCTCATTAGCAGTGTATGTCTGCAGTAGACTTAGATGTTTGGTATTTTGATAGTGGGGCAACCAAACATATTACCTCGCAGTGTAGTTTCTTCACTCCACTTGAGCTGCCCCTACAGGGAATACTGTCACATGTGCCAACTCCTTCTCTTATCCTGTCATGGGAGTTGGTAAGATCATTCTGACTATTGCTGATGGTAGTTCTTTCTTTTTGTTGGATGCTTTATTTGTGCCAGGGATCAAGAAAAATCTGTTATCAATTTCTGCATTAGCCAATATTGGCTTGGTTGTGAAATTTATTGATGACAGATGTACAGTCCATGATTCGTCAAATGGGAACATGATTATTGCTTTTGGCATTTTATGTCGTGGGCTTTATAAGCTCATAGACTATGAAAAATCTATGAATGATTCAGCATGTGGAGTACATGATTCTCAGGCTATGTGGAGTACATGATTCAGCATGTGCAGGACGTGATTCTCAAGCTATGTCAGATGCAAAGCTTTGGCATGCACGCTTTGGTCATGTGAAATTTGCTAGTTTGCTACGCCTGAAGAAATCTGAAATAGTATCCTCTTTGCTCAAACTTGAGGCACTCGGAAAACATGTCTGTGAAGGTTGTATTTTGGGCAAAATGCAATGCTTCTCCTTTCCAAAAGATGGTTCAGTTTGAGCTACTCAGAAATTGGAGCTTTTCATAGTGATGGTCCTATGCAAACACCCTCTTTTGGAAACTATCTTTACTTTGTGACTTTCATTGATGATTTTTCCAGGCATGCATGGGTATATCCATTGAAAGCAAAGTCCGAATTGTTCATGTGCTTCAAACAGTTTTTGGTTTTGGAAGAAAATCTGTCAGCATGTAAAATGGGCACCCTCTGTTCTGATCGAGGGGGGGAATATATGTCTTCTGACTTTAATGCATTTCTGGTTGAATGTGGGATAAAACATCAGTGTACAAAGCCGTATACACCTCAACAGAATGGAGTTCTTGAATGGAAGAAAAGGTCACTCATGGAGATGGCGAGGTGTATGATCAAGAGTAAGGCTTTACCACATAGTTTCTGGCTTGAGGTTGTCATGTGTGCAGCATATGTACTTAATAGGTGTCCCACTAAAGCACTGCAATCTATCACTCCATATGAGGCTCGGCATGGTCAAAAGCCATCTGTTACTCATCTGCGTGTTTTTGGTTGTCTTGCATATGCATTAATGCTTGAACAACATCGCAGGAAATTGGATGATAAAGTAGTAAAATGTATTGTTGTTTGGTACAGTTCTGAAACCAAAGGCTATCGTCAGTATCATCCATGGACTAAATGCATTTTGGTTAGCCATGATGTTGTTTTTGTGGAAGATGCTATTCACCCTTTACTTTCATGTACGAAAGAGACATCTGTTAGCTCCAAAAAAATATATGGTACTTTGCTTCCTCTTTTTACAGGTGGAGAGTCTTGTGCTTGTCCTAATGAGGCAACTTCTCAACGTTTATAGGTTTCATGTGATGATGCAAATCATTCTATTTATGATGAAGATTTACATGATGCACTTGTTGATGAGAGAGCTCATATTGAGGAGGCAAAAAAAAATATGCCAAAATGGCTAGTGGAGACTTTGCGTGACAACAAATCAGATTCACCTCTGTCATACCGTACTCATTCAGGCTCTCATAGTGCCTCTTTTGCATCATATTGCTATGCTATGGCTGCCTCTAGTCTCTGTGATGAGACTCTAGTCTCTGTGATGAGACTCTAGTCTCTGTGATGAGACTCTAGTCTTTGTGACGAGACTCTAGTCTCTGTGATGAGACTCTAGTCTTTGAGATGAGACTAAGCCTGTTTCGTTTGATGAAGCACAAAATTCTGAACATTAGATGGATGCAATGCAATCTGAATATGATGCTATCATGAAAAATGGTACCCGGTCTTTATGTGACTTGCCACCTAGCAAGAAGGCCATTGGCACTAAGTGGGTATACAAGCTTAAGCGTAAGCATGATGGAAAGTTGACAGGTATAAGGCTAGGCTTGTTGCAAAGGGTTATGCTCAGGAAAGAGGCATTGATTTTGATGAGACCTTTGCTCCTACTTGCTGAATGACTACTGTTCGTAGCATCTCTGCACTTGCAGCTCATCATGGTTGGAATGTACATCAGTTCGAATGTACATCATGGGTGCAGCTTGCAGCTCATCATGGTTGGAATGTATAGCATTTCTGAATGGTGACTTGCATGAAGGGGTGTATGTTTTTCAGCCATGTGGCTTTGTGCAAAAAGGGCATGAAAACCAGGTGTGCAGGTTAAAGAAGGCATTATATGGTTTAAAGCAAGCACCATGTGCTTGGTATGAAAAGATACATGCCTATGTGATTGCACATGGTTTTGAGAACAGTCCAACTGAAAGCACCTTATATGTTAAGTGTGCTAATGATGTACTTTTGATCATTGTTGTGTATGTTGATGACATTCTGGCATCTGCTCACTGGTCCTTATGAGAAACATATTGCTGATTCTAAGACTGATTTGCATGCCTCATTTGAGATGTCTGATTTGGGGCATTTGCATCATTATTTGGGCATTCAGTTTATGCACGTTGATGGTGGAATGGCTTTGTGTCATGCGAAATATATTTACACATTATTGCAGCGTTTTGGGCCTTGGCCTTGAAGACTGGAAACCTATTACCACTCCTATGGAGATAGGTTTACGATTGAGTTTTCATGATGCTGGCGATGCATTTGATGCTTTTCTCTATGAGCAGGCTGTTGGATGCTTGATTTACTTATGAATTACTCGGCCAGATATTCAATTTGCTATCTCACATATGAGCAAGTTTATGCATTGCCGAGGAGTCGAGCATTGGCAGGAAGTTAAGCACATCTTTCGCTACTTGAGTGGTACGCGGCTACTTGGATTGTTTTATCCCAAGGGGGGATTACTACTACCAGATTTACATGCTTTTTCCGACTCTGACTAGGCTGGTTGCTATGACACTCTTGTGTCCACTAGTGGTTTTTGCTTCATGCTTGGTAGCTCATGCATATCTTGGCTGAGCAAGGAGCAGCCTACTGTGGCCACTTCCAATTGTGAGGCTGAGTATAGGGCAACTTTCACAACGACTGGGAGTGTGTGTGGCTCATAGTGGATTTAAATCGCGATTTTTTGCCTTCTAGTAAAAATCGTTTAATTCGTTCTCAGTTTAAATTGTGGTGCACGATTTTTATACTAGTTGCAATGATTTTTATTTTTATTTTTTAAGTTTCTCTTGGTGGTTAAGTTGACCCAAAGGAATTTTTTTGAGCTTTGTGCCATTCACGTTTTATTTTCAAAGCGTACCTAAGTGTTGTCATTGAGTCCTTGAGCTAAGTTTTGTATTGCCACTCTAGCCTTGCCATCACACAAGTCTTGTGACATGTTGGCTAAGGCTAAAATAGTGAACCCTTGTCATGTAGTCACTACACACACACACAGAGATGGGCTTCAGCCTCCTTCCTTAAGCTTTCCATTATATGATATCCAAAAACCATACCTATTATCATTGTTTAGGTATATATATCATATCTATGCTTCATGCAATTATATATATATATATATATATATATATATATATATATATATATATATATATATATATATATATATATATATATATATATATATATATATATATATATATATATATATATATATACCTTTTATGGAAAAAAAATAAAAATCTCTCTGAGTGGATAAAAACCTCGATTTTTATTCTGGGTTTGAGCGATTTGGGGCTGATTTGGGTGTTGGTCAGTCTCCTACCACCACCATCTTCACTGATAGTTAGAGCGCATTGGCAGTTGCGAGGAACCCTGTGTTCCATGCTCGCACTAAGCACACTGAGGTGCATTATCATTATGTCAGGGAGAGGTTCTCTCTTGGAGAGATCAGCTTGGCATATGTGCCCACGCAGAAGAACATTGTAGACCTTTTCACGAAGGCTTTGTGTAGGGAGAAGTTTGAATCTTTCCGCAAAGCTTTGGGCTTACTTCCTTTTGTGGATTGATTCCACATAGCTTGGCACTTCCTTATACATGAGTGCGAACTCCTTGTTCACCGCATCACTCCATGAGGGATTTGTTGATATATTTAGGTAGTGATGTGTGTGAACACACTAGGACTGCCGGGGTACTTTTTTCCCTCTTTAGGAGGTTTTTTTTCCCCCCGGCTTGTATATACGCCTATCGCCCTAACGGGTTACTTATCTTTGTACATTTTAGTGGTAATACAATCAATGTTGTGTGTTGTGCCCCAAGCTTCTTCTTCTTCCTTGTGTTGATCGTGTGCTTCTGTAGACGTCTAACTCCAACAAAGTGGGGGTCTAACTACTTATCTGGTCCAAATTCTTTGTTCCCTTCCAATCCGCTAACTTTATTATGTCGGCATTGTCAAATTGCACATCTAGATGTAGCTTCTTGTTAGTGGCTTGCAACGATCCTTGTTGTAATTGAGATAAAGTTCAAGCCATATTCATGTAAGGTCACTCAAACAATCAAACTACATACAAGAGGTGTATGTTGGATATACACACATCAACTATAGATGTAGCAATGGGTTGTTCTCTTTTGGGGATGCAACTCCCGGGTAAGCCATCAAGGGGGTCGCCATCACAAATAAGCTACCTAAATGGTTACCATTGTGGGTAACATCCTCAAAAGAAATCAACTTTTAATCTCTTGCATCTACAATGGTATCTCAATAGTTATGCCATTTTTATGGTCCAATAGTACATATGATCAACCAATCTCTAGACTCTAGAAAAAGTATGATCATTTTTCTCCCAACATATCCTCCATGATCTTGTGTACTCAATCTCCCCTTTGATTGAAAGATCATTTAAGGATGACACATACAAACGGGTTCCTACATGTAAGAAATCATGTACAAATTGTTAGGATACTAATGAATCTGTTGATAGGACACTAATGATTCCTTTGGAGAAAATCATACTATGTACATAATGGTTCCATGAGAAGTTGAAATAGATTCACGGCTTCTTGTGGTGGAACCGGCTAGTGGGACTCAAATGACATAGTGACTCTATTTAATATTAGGCTCAAAGAGAATTTCGTCACAAAGTCCATGGTAGGGACGACTATTCTTCATCGCAAGTTTGTAATACATTTGGTATCCAAGCATGTGTTTGGTACTTGGTCTTGATCGGTTAGCACTATGTGCACTACCACAAATAATACCTTTTCATGATGAATCTCAAGCAATCAATAGAAATATTGTCCAACCGGTGTCAAGATATGGTTTATATGGGTGTTGTTGACAATAAGTTAGTCATACTAGTTTTGGCAACAACATGCAAACCTCACCTTACTCCAAAAGTAATCCATCCCAAATGGAATATGTTTCTGCTCTCTTTCTCTAAGTAGCCAATTGTAAGGACATGCGAACTCTTGCCATAGCTATTTGGGCTACTCAATTTCCTTTGGATTGACTATGAGATCTCAAAGTCCTGATGATAGTGGCAATGCCCTTTGAGAGAGTTAGATATGAGTTGAAATCTCAATGGAACAAAGAAAGTGACCTTAGGGGTCATACTAAGGGTGTCAACTACCTCATTAGTGGTGCCCTTCAAAGAATGTATTTCAAAACAGAACTTGAATATGAGTTCTTCCCATCACGCTCTAGGGCTATTGGAGATTCGAGGCCAACGTAAAGATTTTCCGAAAATTGGCAACCAATTCATGGAATGAAGCGAGTTCAAAATGACACCAAACCCTCCAATGCACCAAAGCTTATGTAGTATGTAGTATTAACAGATTAGAAAGCTCAAACCTTTCTAAGCTATAGATCATAGATTTGCTTCCATGTCAAAAGCCCTAAGGAACTCCAATATCCCTCTCAATAAGTGCAACTACTTTAACAAATACCCTTCAACAAGTGAGTAAAGAGTCCTACAACCAAAGCATAGTCTTTGGTGGTCGTACAAAAACAAGTGGTGTGAGTGATGGGCCAATTTGGCACAATGCTAACTTACTCTGAGCCAATCCTCCGTTCCTCAAGATGTCCTATCACGGAGTCTATTGAGATTGCACATGCTTCTCTTTTTCGCATATGCTAGTGCTGGGTACACAAAGTAGTGGATGTCCCTCACCAATGCCTTTGGCTAAGTGCATCTCATGGAAGTCTAGTATGAGATTTGAATCATTGTTTAATGATAAAAGACAAGAAACCAAGAAGAGTAAAAATATGTGCATACATGGCTAGTAAAAGAAATATATGGATCATCAAACAATGTTCTGAATCCTCATGCAAATACAATATGCATAACTCCCCAGATGATCATAGAAGGAAGAAAGTCTTCAATTACATGGTGAATATAACGAAGGAAAATATGGTAGACGTCATTGATGATCACAAAGTAAATAGATCTTTTATGAGATGGTAGATTGCGTTGATGATCATGGAGGGAAGAGGTCATCTATCACATTGATGATTGCGGTCTCCATCGATGATAATGGATCATACCCTTATCATATGATAGGCATTATCAAGCGCCAACCGCATTGAATGTGAAACATGACTCCATCCTATGGTGATTTAAATATCTCAAGGATCGCTCCCTAGTGCACAAGGTGTTGGGGATAAAGGCCCCAAGGACTCTCCTTTTGTATATTTTGACCCTTCCATGTGAAAGCTCTCTTCGAGAGCTTTCCAAACATATTTTTGTTGTATTTTTTGGACCCCAATTTGGGGAGTTATAGGCATTTACATTATTTTTATGACTTTTGGTCATTGGCCATGTGTGAACATGCCCAAATGACCTAAAAGTCACTTATCAATAAGACTTGGTCCCAAATCTCTTATAACTTGATTGGGACTTCTTCAACTTCAGCTTCTCCATCTTCTTCTCCAAATTTCTGCGCAGGTTTCTCTCTCTACTTTCTCTCTCCTCACGCAGCAGCCCACTCCCTTTGTGTTTGGAGCAACCGAGCACACCACGACGTAGCTCTCCGCGGCCTCTTTCACAAGGTTCATCATATTTAAGTTCATTCCTCAAGTATTGCTAGATTTGGAGATTTACACCGGTATAATCTCAACCATCAATTACACTCATCATCTCGCATAACGGATCTTATGAGTGATTTTTCAATGAAAATTCAGTTACACCCAAGAAAGTACAAATAGATGTCATGTTGATTGGAGCTTGCATAGTCAACCTATTTGATGGTCCCCAAACTTAGAGGATGTTTGGATGGGTGCTTGTAGTTAAAAGTGTTTTGCCAAGCTTGGAGTGTCTTCTAGTGTGAATTGGTCCTCCTTAAATGAGTCTCTTAATAGTGCCCTTGGGTTCATTCATTATTCATTCTTGTATGAGGCACTTTGGACTCTTTGCCCTTGGTGGACTCATCCCTACACCTATAGAGTGTGGTATTGGTATGGGACGCCGACCCTTTAGGTGATGGCCATCGATGTAGTTACATGCTCCTATGCTTGGGGTTTGGTCATTGTGGAGTCTGGACTTCATGGCTCGAAAGTGAGTCTAACAAGCTTTTTGTTTTGTCAATATGGCTTGTATTTTGTCTTGTTAGCGAGAAGGATCTTGGCATGGTTAACATCTCTTTGCTTGTGGAAGGAGGCAAAGCAATGTGCACAAAACTGTCAAACGTCATGTACCTAACATTGGTATTAGAGCATCTCTTTGCTCGTGGAACAAGGCAAAGCAACATGCACAAGACCATCAAACCTCATGTAGCTAGGTTGGCTTGATAGACTTTTTACCCTCCTCTATAGGGTGGTATGGGATGTTACTGGCAAGAGAAGAGAGCAAGGGGGGCACATGCAAGGCAATGGTTGGAGATAGGTATGTTCTCCTCTTTCACGTGTCTTCATGTTAATAGGTAGCTAGTGGGTTGGTTGTCTTGGCTATCTTGCAACAACCCTGTTGACCATGGAGTTAGAGAGGGTGCACATGGGGCAGCCCATGTGTGATTCATGGAAGATGAGACCCCATGGTGAGAGGGTATAATGGAGGAGTCATGCATGTGTGAGAGAAGAATTGGCTTGTTGATGGCTCTCTTGAGAACTCTTACCCCTTAGTCACTGCTTTTAGATGCACTCAATACTCCATCCTCAAGTGACCACAAATGAACATGGTGTTGTAAGTTGTAAGGCCCCCATTATGAGAAGAAACCATTGTGAGAGCCTAGACATTTGTGGAACCCTAAGTTTCAAATTAGATGGTCTATGTGTGACTTTCGATGGTAATAAATGATCTTTGCGAGAGTAGCCATTAGGTTAGTTAGGGCATAAACTTTTGGGCCATTGGGTGGCCATTCAAGGCAAAATCAAAGGAATTGTGGTGTTGCGGGTTTCCCCATACAACCTTAATGGGGGGAATGCAAAGGGGGCTGGCTCCCTTCTACGGGGTCTGGTCTCTCGGCCTGTAGGACTGAGACGGTAGGACTTCTGGTCGTGGAGATATTGTCGGATTATATATTTTTCCGACTGTAGTCTCCCCCGACTATGTTTATCTATACCTACTCCCATTGTAAAAGCTATATAAGCATGGCCCATTTGCAGCTCTACATAGCATTGTGCACTAGTATGCCCTTCATAGAGTCTGTCTAGATCCCCATCTGAGCTCCATATTGGGAGCGCATGGGTGGATAACATCATTTTTGTTGTTGCATTGCTTTTGGCTATTTGAGAATTTGAGTTTTCTATCTCCGAGTCTGTGTCTCTCTTTGTGTGCATTTTTTCTCAACTTTGTCTACTTGTCTATTCCCGTGTGCTATTATTTCTTACATGGTATTAGAGCTCAATAGACTCTGAGTTTGCAGAGGAAGAAATGCAGGGGTTGCAAAGATTTCAATGCCAAAAGAGAGAAGATATCAAGCAATGCGTCATCATCCATGGCTTAGAATCAAGGTGGTTTGTCAAGAGGAGTAGGTGGCTGGTCGAACGATCCCTCTTGATGCTGATCCCGTACGTGCTTGGTAATGTAGAAACGTAGATGCACTATGTGCTGAAGTTACAAGTACAATTGATAGTGTTTTGACTCTCATTCATCATACTATTGAGGCTTGTGAAGCATGGAACATATTGAGAAATCAAAATGAAACTCATAATCAGACACGGATTCAAAACTTGGAGAATCAAGTAGTAGCAGAAAGGTTTGCTGATGGGGAGACTTGAAAGGTATTCATCACTCACAAACGAATCTACGAGATCAAATGGAGAGAGAAGGTGTACAAAGGTCAAGCGAGGAGCTAGCTCAGCATTGTCTTTGAATCTGTCCACCAAAGTTTGATGGTTTGGTAACTTCTAGTAATACTCAAATCAGACTTCAACCTCTAACTTTTGAAGAATTTAGTGCCTTACTCATGGAGGAGGAGCTCCTACCCAAGGCAATGAGTGGCAACAACAAAGGAGCTGTTGCATTCAGAGCAAATGCCAAAGGAGGCAAAGCGGACTCTTCAAAAGATGGAGACAAAAAGAAGAACGACAAGAAAAGTTCAAGGGAGGGTGCTCCCATTGCAGAAAGAAAGGCCACAGAATTCAAGATTGTCGCATCAAGAAAGCAGAAGAGACGAATGGATCTTCAAAAGGTGGCAAGGCTAAGGAGTCTGCCAACATTATAGAAATAGAGCTTGAGTTATTTGTTATGATAGAGGAAGTATGCTCCTCGCCTGAAGATTCAGGGACGGATGAGTCATGGGTGTTGGATAGTGGTGGGTGTTGGATAGTGGTGCCTCTCGCCACATGACGAGGTGAAAAGGCCTTTATAGTTCCTTACAACCTCTAAAGGAATCCATCACAATAAAGGTAT
>CM035441.1:100766474-100948974 GCA_020310875.1 Ceratopteris richardii | reverse complement strand
ATTTCATTGGGTTCAGATTTTGTGTAGGTTTATCTTACAGTCTTCCACGCGTATTGAAGAATTCTCTGGTTTGTAATACTGTAAATTGTGCAGGCAGCAGACAAGGATCTGTTAATGAAGCTCAAGGTGTTTTTCCTCAATTTCTCAGGGTAGCAACATACCGGCCTTATTTCAATGTAGACACTGAAGAAGTATCTCAAAGAATCTGTTATTCACTTCTACTCAATGGTGGAAAATTTATATCAACAGTGAACCATAATCCTGACTTGTAAGTTGTATACCTAATGCATGCCATATGTGACTGGCTCCAGTGTGTGGGCTTTTCCATGGATGACTGTTTACCATTGGAAGAGGGATATGTTTTAAACATGTTTTATAACACAAGAATGCAGTGCATGGAAATGATTTAATGGTTAAGAATCTCTCAGTAGGCAGCTTTTTCTGTTGGCCACTTCCATGGGAGCATCACTATTTTGAGGGCAAAGGTTGGGCAATGTGATGATCCCTAATGTGTATGATTCCAATTTCATCAGATGTCCCCTAATGTCAAACTTGCAGTCTCCTAGTTTCAAAGCGTTAGCATTCCCATCAAGTTGATTCAGTTAAAGCTGGACACACTGCTTGCATTATTTGCATGTCATATGCAGTGTGCTAGAGGCTAGGTTTAATGTTTCGTGATAGTCCTGGAACCTGCTGTGCTTATTTGCATTTGACCGATTTGGCGGAATTCCTGTGAAGAAAGTGAGCTGATGCCATAGTGAAGACAGCTGGAGTTAGAGTTCTTTTTTGGTGATTTGAACAACAGATTATCATGGTCGTCATGCAGGTATGGACCTTTTTGGATATGTACTACCCTGATATTTGTGGCATCTGCATTTGGGAACTTGGCTACCTATCTGTCAAAACATGCATCCTGGCAGTTCGACATTGGCAAAGTTACTTGGGCAGCAGGATTATTTTATGCATACACCTTTTTAGTACCTTTGCTATCGTACTTCTTTTTGAAGTACATAAATGCTGCATTGGGCCTCATTCAGCTTTGCTCTCTATATGGCTACTCTCTTTTTGTTTTCATCCCAGCATCTGTAAGTCTCTCTCTCTCTCTCTCTCTCTCTCTCTCTCTCTCTCTCTCTCTCTCTCTCTCTCTCTCTCTCCCCCCCCCCCCTTTCCCCTTTCCTCCCCTCTGTCTCTCTTTCCCCTCTTCCCCTTTTTCAGAAAAAACAAAACCCTTCCATCTTTCTCCTTTTTTTAAATAAAAAAGAAGTTTCCCCTACTGAATAGCAGAGAATAAGGAATCCAAGGAAACTCTTTCCACATTTGATTCCATATGAATGCACATGGGCACGAATACATTCATGCATACACATACATACAGGCATGTGCGCGCACCACACACCCACACACACACACACCACCCCCCCCCCCCCCCCCCCCCAAAACACACACACACACACACACACACACACACAATTACTCATAAATTCTATTGGCTTGAAAATCACAGGTAATTTCACTTGTTCCTGTTGAAATACTTAGATGGGTTGTCATAGCTGGAGCAGGGCTTGTATCAGCAGCTTTTTTGGCGACAAACATCAAAGTGCATCTGGAATCCAATAACTGGTCTTTTGTCGTTGTAATGGGAGTAATTATATTGGAAGCATGCTTTGCTCTTGTGTTCAAGATCTTGTTTTTTCCATAAAGCAAAACCTGCAGGGCCTTACAGTACATACTGGATTTCATGAGAGATCCTCTGGCTGAATGGAACAACAACAAATGGATTATGTAAAGAAATCCTGCTTGATAGTATGATGTAAGAAGAGGTGTACTTGAATGATTGCAAGGGGCCATATTGCCACCTGAAGTACATGCATGCATACAAATGTATGAATAGACACGAGGAGGAAAAGAAAGGTAGGCCATTTTATGGGAGTGTCTTTGCACAAGCTCTCTCTTTTCCTGAATTGCTATTTATTGCATGAGTAGATTAAGTATGCGAGGGAAAAGGGAAGTGATCTGCTTACTGCACTAATTTTATGCCACACACTAAAATGAATCATACAATGATTATATATACATTGGTGCATGCATGGTTTTATAATTTTATTTGATCCCTTAGTGAGATGATGGGGAGAAGGTAGGTTCAGCAAATGAAGAAAACAAATATGAGAGGCTGTGTAGCCACATGAATGACATGTATGCATGTATAGGTATTCATAAACCCAAAGAAAAGGTCTTTGACAAGCTTCCACTTTTAGTAATTTGCTACGAATTGTGTGAATGAATGATGCGTATTTAGGTAAAGACAAGTGATCATTATTCTACAATAAGTTTAAAATGCATAGTAAAATGAATGATTGAGGGCTAATGTTAAGGGATAGCTATCGCACACAAGAATGTGAAGGACGAACGATCATAAATGAGAGAACAATTATTGACTCACCACCCAATCGATTGTAAGGGTGACCTCTAGAGTTAACTAGAGTCCATATATGCATGTACAATCTCCATGAATCCATGTGTAACTAGAGCTCCATGGGCCAAGTATCCCAATTGGCTGAAGTTTACACATGTTGGGTCTATTAGCCACTCTATTTAAGTCTTAGTGTACTTGAGTAACTCGAGTGGATGCTACTGTAAGGCTCTAGAGTTCTTGGGGCAAAATGTTTTCCCCATGCATCCCATGGGATTGAACCCAAGAACTCTTCCTTCCTATGCATGACACTTAACCATGAGGCTACTCTTTGCTTGTGTCATATTTCAAAAGATTATAATATTATTTTAACTTGAACCTTTTTCCAAGCTATATTATAACAGTCCCTCCCTCCCCCCTCCCTCTTTTCTTTTCTCCCCCCTCCAAGAGAATTTTCATTCATGTTAACATGCTTCAAGGTATAACTAGATAATAGCATTCCTAGAGCCCATGGCCCAAATAGAGGGGCTTATTTATCATCTCTATGATTTGCCTCTTTAATAAGAAGGGGATTATACCTCAGTTGGATTTGAGAAAAGATGGATTCTTTTGTGATCTAATCTTTGACCAAATCCTAAGCACCATCTAGCTTTGCACTTGATAAATTGAATCCAATGTAGAGTATTTATAAAAATAGAGTATTCATAAAAATACTGATATAAGTAGATTAGAAGCATCCCTACCCAACTCACTATTTCTTTGTGTGTTGTTTGGGCATCCATATGCATATTTTCATATTTTTGTCTTTTTGCTTGTGGATACATTTGCTTCTTTAAGTTTTATCCCAACTATAGAGTAGTGTTGATGAGTGGTAGAGATAATTGTATGTCCATTGGTTGTCATATCTAGTTTGGTGATTGTGATTGTTAGATGGTGCATTTTTGCAATTCAACTATAGAATTTTCTTATTGCTTGAACACATGGAAAGTGATTTTAGTTATTGACAAATTCAAATATGCTTTGTACCTTAATGGTGTCCATACATCCAATACTTAGCCGAATTGTTGATCATTGTTGAACTTGCTAGATATAAAATGTGGCTCGTGGATTTCATTGTCCACATTCATATTTCATAGTAGAGCAAATACATGAAATGGTATAGGTTTCCTATAGTATTTCAACCAATTGAAGGTGGAGATGGATACGCTTCCAAAGAGAGTCATTCATGCGTTGGAGTATAATTTTTTTTCCTTTTCTTCTTTCTCATGTTATGTACATGCTTTGAGTTGTGAGGGAACATAGATAATTGTGAAGGGTTGAACTAGGACATAAAATAAGAGTTGACATATAAAAACAAAAAACATTTATTATTCCCATTCTTTGAGGCTTTCGACAATGTCAAACAATTGTTTTTTTTTGCCAAAAAGAGTATGATAAACATGCTTATGAGAATGTTGTGAAAAAGTTTTATGATCTTTTGAGAGGAAAAAAAAAGAGAGAAGAAAAGGACCAATGGTGATACACACATAGATAGGGATATACATAAACATAATCAACGCTCCTCTTGTTGTGATCACTTCTTTATGACTCGGCTTAAAATAATCTTTGTGAAACTATGCATGGCCATGGATTGTGGTCACACACATGCGTTGGTTGCGAACAATGTGGTGCAAGAGGGCAAGCCTTGATTGCTCAAGAGGTTATTAATACCATTGGCTCAATTTCATGAGTATTTTTCCATGTTACCAAGTTTCTTCCAGTAAAATTGTAAGGGTTGAAATAGATGTGGTTGTTGATCCAAAGGATCAGATGATTGAAGATGCCCCCCTTGTGTTGTTTTGAAGTTAATTTGATAATGAAGAAGGATATCTTAAGATGAACTTAGGTCTCCATAACATTTTCCTCTTTTGCATTGATCTTGTGAAGAGATAAAAATTGATTGTCTATAGAGTTGTTAATTTGATGGCTTGAGTAGTTGGGGAACCAAATAGCATCCACGAAGGGTTTTGGTACTCAAAATTTTTAATTACACAAGTGTTTTTCATATATTGAGAAAAATGGTTTGATGTAGATTGACTTTTGAGATGAGGATGAAGTGCGTGTAATGAAGACTGTATTGAAGTTTGAGTAGCATAGTTGATTGACATAGTTAATGCCTAATAAATACACTATAGTGTTCCTCATTCTCTCTTTTCCTTTAGTGTTTTTGTCTTGATTTGCATGAAAATAAAATGTGTCAAGATGAGTATAAAAATGGTAGAATATCTTCAAAGAGCGAGTTGTAACAAACAAGAACTATGTCGTAAAAAGAGAACTCCCTCATCGAAAATCAAGCAAAAGTTACATCTTATGTTTGAACTACATCATTGAAAATCAAGCAAATTACATGTATTTCAAAAATCAATTGAAAACATGCGATTTTTTGATATTTTTTGAAATTTTAGGAGCTCAAAAATGGGCCCAAAATTTTGATCTATTTAACATTGACATTTCGAGAATCTATATGAGAAGTATCAAAGTGATAAAAAATCTTATATAGAAAATAAAAATTGAACGTGTTCGATGGAGGATCTTCGATAGTGATTCAGAAATGCAATACAACATGGTTTCATTATGCAAAGTGCTTTGGAGTAGTATAAGCATAAAAAATATCATAGATTTTCAAGTTAACTCAACTTTCTTGATCTATGTAGATTTTCAAGTTAACTCAACTTTCTTGATCTATGTCTACACCCCATCAATGAATGCATCTGATTCAATCTGAGATTGTTGGGAGCTCTCTTCTTCTTCTTCTTCTATATCAACAAGAGCTCTATCTGCATCCAAGTACATACTAAATTTTGTAAGATCATGCACAAACCTTCTTGTTTGCCTATGATTAGCTGTCCCACGTACATCTGGAAGCTTTTGCTTTATCATATTGATGGTTGCTTTCCTCTAGTGCCTTATTTTTGTCAAGGCAAAATCATAAACAAAAATATCTACATCATCCATTTTAAGAGTGGATGTGCTCCGAATATTCTTTTTCTTTTTTGAGCTTGTTCGTTTGGTGTCACTTACCATTTCTAAGCTATACTTATCTGTCAATGCATTACTACTTTTTGTATAATACGAAATGGACTATCAAAGTCTCTATTCTTCTTTGGTCAATATCTTTAATGACCTCTAAAACTTTCGCTATCCAAAATGGTTTGGTAGCCTCATCAGCATCAGCAAGGATTGCAATAAGTGTTCCAACATTTATGGCTTCAAAATTCCCTTGCCATCGTGCTCAGCTTGTTTTGTCATCCTTGGGTCTACGTAAATATTCTTTTTTGGTGGATGCATAAAGCTTTGAAGTGTATCTGCATTACATGCTTGGTCCACATTCATTGATCTTTATGTGCTAAAATCCTAGGTGAATGGAATATCAATTGGCCAATGGCCTACAATGGTATTTTTCATAATCTCTTCTTGATGGTTATAAAACTTATCCCACCAAGATACATCTTGATCTCTAGCATATTTTTTTGCACGCTCAATTTGTCTCTTCTTTTCAATAAGTACATGCATTGACCTTTTACTTTGCTTAACCACATTCCCACATCTTTCCATATTGCTTTTATCTTCACATGGTGTTTGTTCTGCACCATACACAAACAAATTAGGGACATGCAATAAAAATCTGCATCCATCTTTAAGCTTCCATCCAAGAGAACATAATTATTGCTTTACGAATAAAAGAGTAATGTCATCGAGCCTTACTCATCAAGAATATGTGGTTGAAACTAATGTTGTGCAATGAAGCCAAAACCTTAGTACTATTATAAATACCTGCTAAGCAAAATTGCTTAAAATCATAAATCTGTGTAAGGTGTTGAAGTTCAGGCAGTATATGCTTCAAAAATCAAGACATATAATATTGGAAGAGTAAAAGCATTATGGCATGCCAACCTCTTAGAGAACTTACTCAACATTTGATCAATATGATCATGAATGTGCCCAACCAAAAGGAAGTTTACCTTAACCGTTTGAAACACTTGTCTATCAACAGGCATGCATAAATATCCAAGGACTATAGAATTTTTATTCTCTTGCAGTATTATCAAGCTGCAAATACAAATTTGGTGGCAAAAGACCCTCCCATGATTGCAAAACTTTATGAATCACAATAACCGTAAGGTTTGGATCATTATGCACATTGGGAAAACCTGCGACTTTATGGTTCCATTGTATACCAAAGCACCAATCAAATGCATTTGCACAAGGACTTCATCTCCAATGTCCTTAGGAATGCGAGCAAAATGGGGCATATATTTTCTTTTGATCAATACCATCAATCAACAAACACACATAATGCTCTGGATTTTTGAGTGCGTTACTTCGATGATGAATTGCTTTCTTTCTTTGTAAAGCTTCACTCTCACGATGTTTCTTTAGAAGACTTTTAACATTATCTTGTTCTTGTGGTGTTGTCCCCTTTGCCATGTTTTCCAAAATTCACCCATTCTACCTTTCGAGAAATACTAACATTGTTAAAATCTTCTTTCCATAATCAAGTAAAATATCGATACAAGACATACGCGTCATTTTTACTTTCGTCTCTTCTTTATAGACTTGAAATGCTTCTTGACAAGTAAAGTTATCTAATAAGTGTAACCTTTCAATTGTAGGAATAACTTCACAATGCAAACTAAAATAGTTCATCATCCAACTCATTGCATGATGAACAATAGATCCTTTGGTCCCAACTCCTTGATATGTATAAAAAATGAGATCTCCATTGATAAGGCCTTGTTAAATCTTATGTGTTCTGCAATTTCCCATGTCCATTGCAATTTTAAATGCAGCCCTACATCGGATGCCTTGAATAAAGTAATATTCAAAAGCAACATGTGTTACTGACATGTTATCCTCAATCATTTACATATGAGAAATAAGATATATATTTATGAATTTCTCTATTAGCTATTTTAGTTTCTTCATTCTTAATTTATACAAACATTTGAAACCACAACAATGTTTCACAATGTGCAATGCAATTTGTCTATATGAGGTAAGGCATTGAAATCTTCTTTGGCTTGTTTCACGAGGCCTTCGCTTAAAATGCCACATGCTTTGTATACTCTCTCTTTGCTGACATCATTTGCTCCACATGCACTTGAATCCAAAGAGAGATCAATAGATGGTTTGGATTAATCATTATTGCATTGAGAATCTAACTTAAATGACTCAACTGAGAACACAAAATCATTGATACATTCTTAAGCCATGTACATCGTTCATGAAAGGATCCATGGAAAACAATGGATTTGAAAGTGTATCAAGATCATTAGTGACATGCGTTGCCCAGGCATCTACTAAAAAGAGGGAGCTCATCTTCATTGATAGTGGAAGTGTAAGAGCATTCCCTTTATAATATATAAATAGTGGAAGTGACATCAAGTGATTATATCTCTCAAATCATGTATCTAGATAATTATGAAGGTGGATTGTGCTCATTATTGTGGGTTGTACGATTTGACTTTGACACAATCAAGAATCATGAGTAGGCTTGATCTTGCACCTTCTGACATATGTGAAACCATTGACAAAGGAGATCTAGATACATGGGTTTCCATTGAGGATGGAATGTCGATATATACTAAAACAGGACTCAAACGGACAAATCATAATATCCATGATCGATATATGTTATATAAAGAAAAGATGTATACCCTTATAGATCTATATTAACACTATCTTTTGTATGAGTGCCATTATACACCTAGTGTGGAGCATCCAAGAGTTAACAAGACATATGATCTTGCTAAGATGCAGTTTGCTTAAGTGCAATAAATGCTAAGTAAATAATGTTGAAATATTGAAGACTCTAGATCTTCTCCATCCATCGGATATTCCTATTGGGAAGTGCGAGAGCATACTCCTTGACTTCATAGTAGGATTTCCCAAGATCGAGGTAACACAAATCAGTCTGCATAATTATATAGATTGAGTGAAATAGTTAGGCCCATTCAAACACATAATATAGTGAGAACACTAGAATCAATAATGCCGGCTATAAAAAACCTAGATCAATTATATGGTCTTCCGAAATTTGAGATTGGCCTTCAAAAGATGGGATACTAAACTTAGCATGATCATGATTAAACGTCCATAGTGTTGGAAATCAATGTACATTTGGTACATTTCCGACAAATCACATTTCGGGACTTAGCATTTTTGAACAATTTGGGAAAAACTTTTTGCAGGTTACTGAAGCTTGTACCAATATAACATTGGAGGGATTGTTGGAAATCAATGTACATTTGGTACATCTCCGGCAAATCACATTTCGGGACTTAGCATTTTTGAACAATTTGGGAAAAACTTTTTGAAGCTAGATATATAGAGCTTGGCAAGAGCTATCTAGTGGTATGCTTCATTTTTCCATCAGAGGTCATAGTTGGAAGAAAAGTCAAACCCTAATTTTTCTCAAAATAATGAAAAGCTAGGTCATGTCCAAAAGCAAGAGAAGGAAACTTCGTTGGTGATGAGCTTTTGAAAACTCATGAAAAGCAATCAAACACTATTTTTAGAAGGCAACAACGACTTCAATTTTTAGTCGCTCACTATTTTTTGTTTTAACAAAACAGATCATTGCTATTTTTAGGCATAAAGCAAAATCATGCGATTACAGTAAAACAATGATGGAGTGTTTCTTTTATGGATCGCCATGTTTTAGCTTTATTGGAAGTACTTTTACTATTGCTTTATTCATGGAGACTTAAACCTATAAAAGGAGCATGGTGGCATACACTTGAATATCTCTCAAAGATCTCAAGCAAGAGTTTGAAGATTCTGAAGCTTTGGAGGTGAAGATTTGGTGAAGGAGACGCTACTCTCTTGGAGCAAGAAGTCTTCTACGAGGTGGTGGTAACTATCTTTTGTGAGTTAACCTTATATTTTGTTTTTAGGGTTTCTCTACCCTAATCTCAAAATTAGGGTTGGTTGATTTGCAATTTTGTGAGAATAAGGTCAGCTCGTTGCTCGTTCACTTCACACACACTTAGATTATTTCAACATAATCTAAATTTTGTATCATCATCCTCTTGGATATTCTTCCATTAGTAAGTGCACCACTTTATATGGTTGAGTAGTACTCCCATGTTGTAATTTGGACATCTATTTTTTAGTGAGTAAGCATCCAACTTACCTTCTTTATCTTTGTCTCAAGATCTCTTTCTTTCTATCTCTCACTTATCAAAGCATAATTGAGATACACATTTAGTTAAGATGAGTGAGATTAGAATTGAGATTGAAGACAAGTTGGATGGATCTTCTAATTATCCCATGTGGAGTTTCATGATGATGAATATTTTAGTGACAAAGGATTTATGGAGTATTGTCAATGGATCCTTAACAAGACCCAGACGAGAAGGTGAAGAAGGGGCTACAACAACTTCAAGAGGTACTGGAGTTACTATTACAGAACCAACTGAAGAAGAGGTAACCACTTCTACATCCAGAGTCATAGGTAGGTCTTTTCCTACAGTTCGTCCTGTTGAAGATCAGGCAAGGTGGGATGCTAGAGATGCTTTAGCACTTTCATTCATAACAATGAGTGTCAAAAAGCATATTCTACCATAGATCAGATCTTGCAGAAGTTCGAGACAAGCTTGGTTGAAGCTTAAGAATCTTTTTCAGAGTAGAAATCTTGCTAGGAAAGCTCACTTGAGGAGACAACTAGCAAATACAAGAATGAAGGCTAGTGAGTCAATTCAAACCCACATTACGAGACTCGTTGACTTAAGAGATCAACTTCTAAATGTCGGAGTTGAGATATCTGATGAAGAAATGGTAAATATGCTGATTAATTCACTTCCTATCTCATATCGATCTTTCATAACCACTCTTACCCTTACCAAAAGAGATAGAGAGGTTACATTTGAAGAGTTAGAATTCTTGTTGCTTCAAGATGAAGATCAGTTGAAAGGAATGGAAGAGAATGAAGAAGCACTTTTATCTTCATCAAAGGGGAAAAAGAAGAAGAAAGAGAAGAAGGAAAAACAATCCATAAAGGAAAGTAAGTCCCTTTCACCTTCTACTTCATATTCTATATCTATTGCATTTAAAGAGAAGTCTTCTAAGAAGAAGTAATATGTTTTTACTGCAAGAAACCTGGACATTTTAAAGCAGCATGTTATAAAAGGATTGCAACAGAAAAGAAACAGACATCAGGTAATGTTGCAGAAGATGATAAAAAAGGGAAATCTCAAGGTGATTCTTATGCATGTATCACTATTGAGGAAGCAACTTTTGATCAGGTAGTTTTACAAGTTCTTTCAGCAAGTCCTGGGATATTTGACTTAGGTGCTACAAAGCATATGACAAGTTGCAGAGATGTGTTTTCTTCTCTTTCCTATTCTTCAGGTAGAAGAGTTATTATTGCAGATGGCAATGATTTGGATGTTGTGGAAATAGGTACAGTAACCCTAAAGTCAAGAGAAGATGGTAATTTTCAGATTTTAGATGTTCTATATGTACCTGAAATGAAGAAGAATTTGCTATCTATATCTACATTTTTGAGTGATGGTTTTAAAGTTGTATTTGAGAGAGATCTTTGTAAGATCTTATCACACAAAGATGACAAGTGTATTTTACAAGGTGAGCATAGAGGAGGGATCTTTTTTTTGTCAAAAATCAGTCAGGCATATGCAGTCAAATTTTCGTCACCGGTGGAAGATATGAAGCTATGGCATGAGAGATTTGGACATATTAGTTTTGGAGCTCTCAAGAGTATCAAAGAAAAAGGTATGGTTGAGAGTTTACCCTCATTCAAGCTACCAGATGATTCAGATATATGTGAAGGTTGTCTTGAAGATAAGATGCATAAACTACCTTTCAAGAAACATGGTCATATTACAGCTACCAGGAAATTGCAGATTATTCATTTAGATGTGAATGGACCTATGAGAGCAGACTCTATTCAAGGCTTCAGGTATTTTGTTCTATTTGTTGATGATTTTACAAGATACTCATGGATCTATAGTATGAAGTTGAAGTCAGAAGTCTTTCCTATGTTCAAGAAGTTTGTAGCTATGGTTGAAAATGAAAGTCACAAACCAGATTCTCAGAAGTGATAGAGGTGGAGAATACTTGTCAAAAGAGTTACAAACATTTCTTGATGAGAAAGGTATTACTCAATACCTTACTATTGCTTATACTCCTCAGCAGAATGTTGCAGAAAGAAAGAATAGAGTACTTGTTGAGATGATGCAGAGCATGATGGCGTCCATGAAGCTTTCACCGAAATTCTAGTTTGATGCAATATATACAGCCAATCATATTTTGAACAGGTCATCTACAAAAGCTTTAAAGGTAATCACACCTTATGAAGCTTATTATGGTAGAGAACCTAATGTTAGTTGTTTCAGAGTGTTTGGATCACTTTCTTATGTACATGTTGAGAAAAAGGACCAAGCTAAACTAGATCTAAAGGCAAAGAAAGGTGTTTTCATTGGATATCCTGTTGAGAATAAAGGATACAAGTTTTATGTTCTAGAGACAGGTGAAGTTATTCTTTCACGTAATGCTTATATTGCTGAAAATAAGGTTTATGATAAAGAAGCCAAAATTCTAGAGTTCATTAGTGAAAATGACTATGGATTTTTTAGAAAGATTTTGGATGTACATGTTCAGACATATTAGGAGGGAGTTAAAATTCCTAGGATTCAAGAAAGAGTTGAAGAAAGAGGAATTTCACAACCTTCTATAGATTCGGTTCCACAAGAGACATTGGTTCCAGAAATGGAAGAAGTTAAAGTTCTAGAAAGTCCTAGTACCTCGACAGGATAAGTTCCAGAACTCGTGGAAGCTGAAAGTTCATAAAGAGTTTTACCACTATTTAAGGATACACCTACTTGGTTATATTAGACTTGGAAATATAGTGGTATAAAGACTTTTACTGGAAGAACAAGGAGTCAGACTAGACAACAACAAAAACAAGATCATGTAAGAACAAGAAGTTAGACTAGACAACAACAACAAAGAGATCATGTAACTTTTGCTGAAGACTTTGAGATTCATGATATTTTGGCACTTACGACAGTTGAGGATGAACCTACGTGTGTTAAAGATGCACTTAACATTCCGATTTGGAGAAAATATATGCAAGAAGAGATTGATTCTATCCATAAGAATCAAACTTGGTAGCTATGTAAGTTACCAGAGGGAAAGAAATCTATAGGTATAAAATGGATCTTCAAAATCAAAAGGAAAGAAAATAGTACTATTGATAGATACAAGGCGAGGTTAGTTGTCAAAGGATATGCACAACAAAAAGGTATTGATAATGATGAGACATTTGCTCCTACGTCTAGGATGACTGTTACTAGGTCAATACTTTCTCTAGAAGCACATTTTGATTGGCATATATATCAACTTGACATTAAGACTGCTTTTCTAAATGGTGATTTACATGAGGATGTGTATATTCAACAGCCAGAAGGTTTTGAAGAGACAGGTGAAGAACACTTGGTGTGTAAGCTTATAAAATCTTTGTATGGTTTAAAACAGGCACCTAGAGCATGGTATGAAAAGATACATACATATCTTTTAACCATTGGTTTCCATAACTCAGATACAGCTCCAACTCTTTATGTCAAAGCTGAAACACGTATGATGATTATAGCAATCATTTATGTGGATGATATTATAGCCATAGTTCCCAAGGATGCAGATTTGCAGATGTTCAAAGAACAATTAAAGCAAACATTTGATGTGAATGATTTAGGCATTTTGCATTATTATCGTGGGATTCAGTTTCTGTTTCAAGATGAGTGTATCTATATGACACAAGAGAAGTACATTGAGAAACTTTTGGAAAGGTTTCAGATGAGTGATTCTAAACCTATGTAAACACCTATGGATCAGAACATGTCTTTACAAATGGTAGTAGATGCAGAGCCATTTGATGCTACTTTATATAGTCAAACAGTTGGATGCTTAATATATCTTTGTAATACACGTCTTGATATATAGTTTGCAGTTTCTCAAGTATCAAGGTTCATGCAGAATCCGACAGTGTTACATTGGAAAGTAGTAAAGCGGATCTTTCGATATTTGAAGGGAACTTCAAATTTTGCTATGGTATTTATGAAATCTACACATTTGTTACTAAAAGGATTTTCAGATTCTGATTGGGCAGGTGATAGAGACACAAGAAGAAGTACTAGTGGATTTTGTTTTTATCTTGGAGATTGTCTTATCTCATGGCTTTCGAAGAGACAACCCACTATTGCAATTTCATCGTGTGAAGCTGAATATCGTGCAACATTTACAACCACTCCCATTATGAGGACAATCCATTGTGAGAACCCAAACATTTGTGGAACCCTAACTTCTAAGTTAGATGAGGTCTATGTATGACCATTGATGGTTACAAATGATCTTTTTGAGCCTAACCATTAGGTTAGATAGGGCATAAACTTCAGAGCCTATCCCCTTGACTCGTAGGGCTAAGATGGTAGGACTTCTGGTCGTGGAGATATTGTTAGATTGTATATCTTATCGAATATTTTGTATCTCTTGACTACATTTATCTATATCCATTCCCCTTGTAAAAGCTATATAAGCATGGCCTAGGTTGAGCTTTACATAGCATTGCGCACTAAGCCCTTCATCTAGATTCTATCTAGATTACCATCTAAGCTCCACATTGGGAGCACATGGGTGGATAGCACCATTGTTGAAACTACATTACGCTTGGCAATATGAGAATTTGAGTTCTCCATCTCTCAGTCTACATTTGTCTTTATCTGCATTTTTCTCTCAACTCTGCCTACTGGTCTATTCCATTGTGTTGTTAATTTCTTACATGGTATCAGAGCATAGGAGGCTCTGAGTGTTGCAGAAGCAAAAATGTAGAGGTTTCAATGACAAAAGAGAGAAGATTTCAAGCAATACATCATCATCTACAACTGGGAATCAAGGTGGTTCATCAACAGGACTAGGTGGAGCACAAATAGGAGCAGCAATGACACTGATCATCCTAATGTTGCAGATAAAGCCACCAACCTTCACAGAAGGTAAACTTGATTGTACAAATTAAACCTTGGGGAAGTTTAAAATCACTTTTATCCTTGATTTGTATGAGCTTTTGGAGACTGTTGTTGGGGCTACTCATGAGCCCCAAGAAACACCTGATCCAGATAATCTTGGTTGAATGATTCCTCTTGATGTTGATCATCTATGTTCTTGGAAATGTCAAAATGTAGATGCACTCTGTGCTCTACTTACAGGTTCTACAAATAGTGTTCTGACTCTCATTGATCATACTACCAAGGCCTATGAAGCATGGAACATATTGATAAATCAATATGAAACTCATAATCAGACACAAATTCAGAACTTGGAGAATCACCTAGCAGTAGAAAGGTTTGTTGATGAGGAGACTGCAGAGGTGTTTATTACTCACATAAAGAATCTACAAGATCAAATTGTGGGAGCAAGTGTACAAAAGTCAAGTGAGAAGCTAGCTCGACATTTTCTTCAAATTTGTGCACCTAAGTTTGATGGTTTGGTAACTACTCTTAATACTCAAATCAGACCTCAAACACTAACTTTTGAAGAATTCAGTGCCTTATGGAGGAGCTCCTCCAGCTCAAGGCAAGGAGTGGTGGCAGAAAAGGAGATGTTGCATTCATAGCAAATTCCAAAGGAGGCAAAGCAAAATATTCAAAATATGGAGACAAAAAGAAGAATGACAAAAAGAAGTTCAAGGGAGAGTGTTTCCACCACAAGAAGAAAGGACATAGAATTGAGGATTATCGCATCAAGAAGGCAAAAGAGAAGAATGGCTCTTCAAAAGGTGGCAAGGGCAAGGAGTCTTCCAACACAACAGAAATAGAGCTTGAGTTATTTGTCACGATAGGGGAGGTATGATCCTTGACTAAAGATTCAGGAACAGATGACTCATGGGTGTTGGTCAATGGTGCATCTTGTCACATGACATGCAAAGAAAACCTTTATATTTCCTTACAACCTCTAATGGAACCCATCACAATAAAGGTAGGCAATAATGAAAGATGTCCTGCAAAGGACAAAGGTATAATTTCTTTGATTAACTCTAATGGGGATGTCCGAAAGCTTTCAAATGTGTTGTATGTTCCACAAATCAAAGGAAATCTACTTTCAGTAGTTTCTATAACTAATCAAGCTCATCAAGTATCTTTTAGTAAGACATGAGCTAAGATTATGGAGAGTAACAACAACATAGTTGGGATTGGCATGAGGAAAAACCTATATGAGTTGTGTGATCTTATAGCCACAACAAGTGTGGGCACAAGTAAGCTATGGCATGAGAGATTCAGCCACATCGGATACCCTGTACTAAAGGAGATGCATCACAAGGGTATGTTTGCACACCTACCATCGATTGCTGAAATGAAGGAACCATGTGAAGCTTGCATGATGGGCAAGAAATAGAGGAAAGAGTTTCTACAAGAACGCAAGAACAAGGCAAGCTATCCTCTAGAGTTGGTGCATGTTGAGTTGTGCAAAAAAATGTCTACACAAGTCTTGGGCGGATGTTCCTACTTCATGTTACTTGTCAACGACTATAGCAGGAAGATGTGGGTGTACTTCCTTTGCGATAAGGCTCAAGCTTCTCATAATTTTAAAGAGTGGCTTCATCTTGTTGAAATTGAAACAGGGAAGAAGATGAAGAAATTCAAGGGGTAGTGATGAGTTCACATCAATAGAGTTTGAGATTAATGCAAGAGTAAAGGAATCAAGCATCAACTCATAGTGGCACATAGCCCTCAATAGAATGGTGGTCTAGAACATCAGAATCAAACCATCATGGAGATCGAAAGGTGCATGTTGAAGGTTTGCCTAATCAATATTGGGTAGAGGATATCAACACTGTTGTCTACATCTTCAATCGAAGCTACACCAAGGCACTTGATGGAAAGACTCCACAAGAATCCTACACTGGTAAAAAGCCTCTATTTCCCATTTCAAAGTATTTGGAAGTGAATGTTATGTACATGTTCCAAATAGGAATATAAACAATCTTCAACAAAAAGCATCAAACTTATCTTCTTATGGTACAATGAAGATAAGAAGGCTTATAAGCTTTATGACCCTGAGGCTAAGAAGATCATGGTGAGTCATGATGTGGTGTTTAAGGAGGAGCAACCACATGCAGCATAGGAGGAAAAGAGAGCTTCCACTTTATCATCAAGAAAAGGGGCAATCCACTATGAATCTATCCCTTCTATAAAAGAGAAGGAAGCATCATCTCCATATGATAAGTCTGAAAGTCACCAACTTGTCGTTACCCAAGTGGAAAAGCCATTGCCACATTGGGTGAGGGAGCTCTATGATTCTACAAACCCCATCCCATAGTCACTAGAATAGGTTGCAGATGGAATGAGGCAATCACAAAGAATAGAGTAACATAGATGAGCAAGCACCCATATTGTAAACATAGCATTGATGGTCGATCTCATTCAAGAACAGGCAAAGGAACCAACCAATTTGGAAGAGGCACTCCACGATCCAAATTGGAGGGCTGCCATGAAAACTGAATACAAGAATATCATGAAGATTGGAACTTGGGAGCTAGTGGATTGACACCCTAAGCATAAAGTCATTGGCACCAAGTGTATGCCAATGACTTTATGCTTAGGGTGATGGTACTCTAGAAAAGTAAAAAGCAAGTTTTTGTGCACAAGGCTACTCACAAGGTGAGGCATTGACTTTTGTGAATCATTTTCCACGACTGCAAGGATGACTACCGTCTGAGTAGTATTAGGTGTGGCTGCACATAAGCATTGGCCTGTCTATCACATGGATGTGAAATCAGCATTCTTGAATGGAGACCTCAAGGAGGAGGTATATGTGTCTCAACCACAAGTCTTTGAGGCTTCCCATTTAGAGAACAAGGTATGTAAATTGAAGAAGGCATTACATGGGCTGAAACAAACCCCTAGAGCATGGTACCAACCTATAGATAAATATTCCTTGGATCTAGGTTTCAAAATATATGCTTCAAATGCTAACTTGTATGTTCAAAAGAGAGGAAGGAAGACAACTGTGCTTGTACTCTATGTAGATGACCTTCTGATTATTGGAAATGATGATGCTCTTCTTTGACCAAGGAAAGATGCCCTGAGTTCAGAAGTTGAAATGATAGACTTGGGCTTAATGCATTGTTGCTTAGGCCTTGAATTTTGATACGAACTAAGGAAGATTTTCATATCTCAACAAAAGTATGCAAGATAGATATTGACGACATTTAACATGGAGGATTGCAAGGAAATTTCTACACCTATGGAGGTCAACACAAAATTATTTATGAAGATATTTCACCTCAAGTGGATATTGGAAGATACAAGAAATGAGTTGGAAGTCTCATCTACTTGTGCAATAGTAGACCGGATATCTCTTATGCTGTTGGAGTAAGAAGAAGGTTCTCTAATAAGACTTGCTAAATTCATTGGAAGGCAAGCATGCAGGTACTCAGGTATGTGAAACGAACCACTGATTATGGTATTCGTTATGAAGAAGGATCATCTCTAGTCGGATATTATGACTAAGATTGGGCAAGAGATATCGATACCAAAAAATTAGTTTCTAGATATTTCTTTTCTTTAGGATCAGGGATTTTCTCTTGGATCAATAAAAAACAACCAACTATAGCATTATCTTCTACTGAAGCTAGGTACAAAGCTCCATGTGTTGCAACATGTGAACCAATATAGTTGAGACGGATCCAATGGCACATAGGAATACAAGGACAAGAGGCTATAGAGTTGAAGTGTGACAATTAAAGTTGCATGGCCCTCACAAGAACCCTATTTTCCATGCATGTACCAAGCACATAGAAATTTGGTATCACTATGTGCATGGGGTGTTTGAGGATATGGTCATGGAGATAAGCTATTATCCAACTGAAGAAAATGGAGCAGACATCTTCACCAAGGCTCTTGGGAGAGAGCAACTTCTTTGACACTTTCCAAAGCTTGGGATTGGATCAAGGAGGTAGTTCACAGCAGGGTGGACATTGAGGGGGGTGTCACATATGCTCAATAATCCACCCTCAAGTGACCACAAATGATCCATGGTGCTCTAAGTTGTAAGGCCCCCATTATGAGGAGAAGCCATTGTGAGAGCCCTGACATTTTTGGAACCCTAAACTTTGAAGTTAGGTGAGGTCAAATGTGTGACCATTGATGGTTATAGATGATCTTTGTGAGCCTAGCCATTGGGTTAGGTAGGGAGTAAACTTATGAGCCCTTGGGTTGCCATTCTAGGCAAAAATAAAGGCCTTGTGGCATCACATGGTTTCCCCATAGAACCTTAATGGCGGGAGTGCAAAGGGGCCTTGCCCCCTTCTATAGGGTCCGAGGGGCCTATACCCCTTGCTCATAGGATTGAGATAGTAGGAATTATGGTCATGGAGATATTGTTGGATTGTATATTTTTCCGACTATTTTGTATCTCCTGACTATTTTGTATCTCTAGACTATGTTTATCTATATCGACTCCCTTTGTAAAAGCTATATAAGCATGGCCTAGGTTGAGCTTTACATAGCATTATGCACTAGTAAGCCCTCCATCTAGAGTCTATCTAGGTCACAATCTAAGCTCCACATTGGGAGTGCATGGGTGGACAACACCATCATTGTAACTGCATTATGCTTGGTAATATGAGAATTTGAGTTCTTTATCTCTCAGCTTGCATCTATCTTTGTTTTCATTTTTTTCTCAACTCTATCTATTGGTATATTCCTCTGTGCTGTTCATTTCTTACATGTATGTTGTGCATGAAGGTGTGATGGGTGTTGGTGATGGTGGAGTGGGAATGGGGGATTGTGGAAGTGTGGGGGGAGGGGCTGGTACTGTGGTTGGTGAGATATCCATGGGTTCCAACATTAGAGTGTGTGTGCATTCTACCATAAAAATGGGAATGGTAGGTGATGTGTGTGTGGTGTCACTGTAGAGTGATGTTGTTACAATTAGGCTCAAGCCCAAAGAAAATGGTGTTGGAGGGTGAGTGAGGACTTCCATGAATGGAATCCAAAATGGTGGTATGATGGTAGAAATTTTTGGGGATCGAAGAATGAAATAATAAGGATCTGTGGTGAAGGGGACTTGGGTGCAAGGGGTGATAGGGAAACCGATACTTCCTTGAGTGGGAGGGGGATTACTTACTACACTAGTTATAATAGGATGAACTATGATTGGTGAAAGGAATTGGATAGAGTTATTATAGAGTGGATAGAGGTGAAAGGAATTGGATAGAGGTGATGGTAGAAAAGAGTGTGGCTTGGCTCATATGTGCTCGAAAACTAAAGGACGTTCTGGATGCAATGGTTTCTATAGTGGCTATGGTGGTGTTAGTATGGGGGGGGATCAGAAGGAGCATGAAGGATGGATTCAGTGGTTTGGGTGGTTGCAGTGGTCTCTATGGTTGTATGTACATCAATAGTGATGGGAGGGTGCTGAGGGGAGATTAGTGAAGTTTGAACAAAAGTCTTGGCCATCATGTCAATTGTAGCTATTGAGGTGGCCTCTTGAATTGTAGTTGCTTCATGTTCAAATACAGAGATTCTTATGTTCTTGTCAGGGCATGGTCATGTCTCAACTCATCATCAATCATAGCAAGGGGCCCTAGATGAAGTGGTGACTTGCTCTCATACCAATTGTTGTAGTTTGAGGTCTGGGGAAGCACACAAACAACACAATGAGGAAGAAGAAGCTTGGAGCATAACACACAATATTGAATGTATTACCACTAGAATGTACAAAGATAAGTGACCTATTAGGGTTATATGCATACATACAAGCTGGGGGAAAAACCTCCTAAAGAGGGAAAGAAGTGCCTCGGAGCTCCTAGAGTGTTCACACACATAAGTAGCTAAATATATCAACACTTCTCACCTATAGGAAGGAAAAGAACCAAGATAAAAGGCAGCTGACTCCAAAAACACACAAAAAACAAGATGAAGTAAAGCAACAAAGCGACGCAATCCAAAGACACAAGATCATGCACTCAAAAAAACTTCTACGTGGTCTTCCACAAAAAGCTCCACACTTGCAAAGGCTTTGTCAAGGAAGACAAAGTCAAGGAGGGGGGAAGTGTTGACAACACAACTATACTTTTTGAATTAGTTTAATAAGTACTTTTGTATAGGTGTGTGTGTGTGTGTGTGAGTGCCACACTAGCTAATAAGTGAGATTCACTCACATTTTATTTGAGAAATCTCACATAGCATGGATTTTGCCCATTTTGTATATAAAGAGGCCACTACCTCTTGTTTTGGAGAGCATTCTTGGAGATAATGAGATCATGCTATTTTGTGGAATGCTCAGAAAGCTCTTGTTGTCTTTTTTATGTGCTTTTTTACTTGCTCCTTTCTTGCCTCATGCTTGTGACATGTTAGTTTGTTGATTAGAGACATGATTATGCTAGTGTTTAAGCTTGTGTATAGGTTTAATGATGTTTTCATCTTATTCCATGCATAGTTTGTTGTTAATATCATGCTAATAAAGCACCATTGTGTCTGTTGAATGCTTCTAGGCAACATTTGGATCTATTGAGATGCTCCTTGGTTTGAAAAATATGAGTTGTGATGCTACAACATCAACACACCATCTTTGGGAAAATGAGTACCATGCATTTTTCCAAGTAACAACCTTCACGTGCATGCCTTTCAATGGACTCAAGTATTGGCAAACCAATAACCATATCCTTCTTTTGCAAGTAAGGAAAATTATTGAAGTTTAAAAGAACAAAACTAGCATTTCATAACTCCATTTCATCCATAGAAGAAGTATATTTAAGAAAGGTGTTTGAGGCAATTCTCTTATATGTATCCAAGCGACACAAGCCATTGCATAAAGTCCACGACATCAGAATACCATCACCATTGCTAAAATCATGAACCATACATCTTATCAACAGTGTACATGAATTCCAGCACTAGCAATATAAGAACCAAAATCAAATTTATCTTGATATCAGGTATGCATTCTTGAGAATAACAATACCTCCATTTGCAGCCATAAGCTCAATTTCTCCAACTCCAATAATAGGGTAAGAAGCATTTTTTGCACAGACAACATGTCCTCCCTTGGGATTAGCTTTCAAGGATGTAAAAACCCTTTTGCATGAAGTGTTATGCTTGAAAAAAACAATCCAAATCAGCTACATCCGCATCATATATCATGTAAAATGTGATGATGAATCATAATGACATGTAACAACATATGCCAAAACATCTTGAGTGATAGTAGCTTCAACATTCCTTTGATGAGATGTATTCTCAACAATAGACATGTCTGATTCTTTCTTCTTTTCATTATGCTTGGAAAGCTTTCTATATTCATCAATGATATATCCAGCCTTTAAAAAATACTTGCATATCTTCTTCTTTTGCATATCACCATCAAGAGAGGAAGAAGTGGAAGAGGAAGAGTGAGGCTTTAGTTTTGATAAAGCCAAAGTTGAACGATACTAGCTTTTTCCCTTTTGTGTAATAGCAAGGGCTTTCATTTCCTCAAGCAAATCACTTCTATTCACTCTTGATTGTTTTTCTTGCAAGTGAAGAGACAAAACCTCATCAAAATTATACATATTTGGATTTCATGGCCCAAAGATCTTGCAACCAAGAAGTTTCTACGTTTGGAACTAATGAATCAATTTTGCTCGTTTCTAAACTTGATTCTTCTTTTGGTAATTTTAGTTCTTCTTGTGCTCTTTGGTCTAACTTGTATGACTTTAAGCATCCTTGATTTTTTCCCTCTAAACTTCTTATGTCTCGAATGGGAGGTAGTTGTTTTTCTAGCATAGCTTGAGCAACTCCAATTAATTTCTTACATAGTTCCAATCTCTCTTTCTCAAAGTCTCATTTAGGGTAACATTTCTCATGTTGCTCTAGACTAGGTCGTGATGCTATTCTTGACTGATATGCTTTTAGTATCATTTCTAAATCTTTAGGCCTAGGATCAACTAGGATTGGACTTGCCCATTGTCGCATGTATTTCTCTAATACCACATCTCTTTCATTACGTGTTTGCTTCTTCTCTAAAGATTCATTCGGCATTAAAGGTTCTTGATTTTCTTCTGTTAATTTCTTCATCCATTTATTTTTTATCTTCTCTCTTCTACTTTTCCACTTCTATGCTTTCTTCCTTTTGGAGATCTCTGATAAGTCTTCAAAAACTTCCACACCACGAGTGAAGGTTTTTTTCCTTTTGTATTCTTAGAATTGTTAGAAAGATTCTTAGTAGGGATTTCTTCCTTTTTCTTTGTTTGAGACTGCGTAACTGCTTTTAGTGGTGTCATGCATTCTCTATCACTTTTGGAGGACTCAATTACCTCAATCACATTGACATGAGTATTCCTTTCCACATTCATTACAATATCCTTCCCAAAGCCTTTGGTGTGGTGGATTGGTCATTGTACATTCTTTGATGAAATGGTCTCCTCCACATGGGTAACATGGTCCTCTTGGGGTAGGTGTTTTTATGGATTTTCATGACTAAGCTATTGCTCTAGGTGCGACATTAAAGAACTTGGAGAAGCTTGCAAGAGGTAGAAAGTGATTTCCTAAATGATGAAGTTTGGTCCAGCCAACGATCACAAGACTAGCCCTTGAGATTTTGGAGAGTCAAATAGACCTTATACGCATGTGATTAGTGCAATAAAATTCAATATGTACTTTGGAGCATCAAGGAGAAAGATTTGATACAAAATAGATAGGTTTACACATTGACTAGCTCAAAAAATTGCTATATTTGAATGAAACACTCAACTTCAAATACTCATAGCAACTAGCATGATTACAATTGGAAAAATTTCTTCTCAAGGAATGTTATACACAAGGTTGAATGTCTAAAATGCACAAGATCACAAGTAATAAACAAGATATGCTTCTAGAATTAACTTAACACTTAATAGAAGTACTCTTGATTTTTCAAGGTTGTGTAGAGATAGACCCTAAGAGAGTATGGTTTATACTGCTTGTTGATGTATATGTACCTCCTGGGCATGAGCTCTATGAAATATGTAGATTGTAATATTGTTTCTTCTATGACCACCATTGCTTTTAGTTGGGCTTTGACACTAGTGGAATGAGTCTTTCCTAATTCTTCCACCAACCTCATCCATGTCGAGTGTGGTTGTTCAAATGTGTCTTGACCCTCGCCAGTAACACATCTACCTATTGAAGCTTGTGGCTCATATACCTCTTTTAAATATGGGTTCGACTTGAATTACAATGGTTTCCTTGGTGTTCGGTAGGTCTAGTGGGGAGTCCGGTCTCTCTATCATTGTTTGCTCGACTAGTTGATTCTATAGGTCTATGAAATGCACCCATAACATGTTCAACTCTTCCAATACCTCTGTTGGTGTCAAATATTGAGTGGCAGGTTGTCCTTGGTGTTCACTTAAAAGTGTTGTGCCTTGTCGTTTTGTAATGAATTGCATTCTTCTGTGAGTCAACCATAATCTTCCAATAATCTGATGTGGTCCTCTAATAGCACCTTCCTGTATTTGAGGGTATGGATTTGAATTTGCTAGGACTAAGGGGCTCACTAGGATTATCCATGGTGGCATCAAATTTTTCTCTCGTAGTTGTTGGTTCTCTTCCTTACCTAGTGCTAAATGACGTAAGAATTAGGCATTGTGTGCCATTTGTTGTCTAATCTTATTCTCTACATTGGTGATGGCATCTTTAGATTTGTGCTCCAAATCTAGCTCCATAGTATGATAAGACTCCTTAACTTCATTATATCAAGCGTTGAAGGAAATATTGTATGTTTATATCAGGATTGAATTGTGGGGCTTCTCTCATGTGCTTCTTCTCTTGTGAATACTCTATCCTCCACTTGTTGCTCTTCTAGTTTGACCTTGATCACCATCAAATGCCTCCTTCTCGTGTCTATTGTCCTTGACAAACCCTTTTTGTTGGGAGTGGTCAATATAACATTGAAGGACATTGATAGCCAGAGTATGCTTAACAACTCACAAATTGCATGCTAGTTCTACTTATAATCTTTTCCATTCAATTGCTCTTGGCATGTATGGTTGTTGATTTCTATAATGCTTTGAGTATTCTAATTTCCCAAAAGAATATAGATGCAATAAATTTGTGGGTTTGGAATCAAAGACATCCGAATTATATTCCTAGAAGCCAATGGTGAACATATCCTGAAAGGCTTGTTTGTGGCAAGCTTGGAGATGTTGGAGATAGACATCTGTGGAAGCATGCGAACAACACAAGGAAGAAGAAGAAGCTTGGAGCACAACACACAATACTGAATTTGTTATCTCTAGAATGTACAAAGATAAGTAACCCATTAGGGCTATAGGCAGATACACAAGCCGAGGGGAAAAAACTTCCTAAAGAGGGAAAAACGTGCCCCTACAGTCCTAGTGTGTTCACACACATCAATAACTAGATATGAACAAATCCCCATTGGGAGTGATGCAGTGCACAAGGAGCTGGCACTCATGTATAAGGAAGTGCCAAGCTATGTGGAATCAATCCACAAAAGGAAGTAAGCCCAAAGGTTTGCGGAAAGCTTCAAACTTCTCCCTAGGCAGAGCCTTCGTGAAAAGGTCTGCAATGTTCTCCTACATGGGCACATATGCCAAGGTGATCTCTCTAGTAGAGAATCTCTCCGTGACATAATGATAATGCACCTCAATGTGCTTATTGCGAGCATCGAACATAGGGTTCCTCGCAACTACCAATGCACTCTGACTATTAGTCAAGATGGTGGTTGCAGAAAACTCACCAACACCCAAATCAGCCATAAAGTGTCCGAGCCACACAGACTCAACAGTCGCTATGAAAGTTGCCCTATACTCAGCCTCACAACTAGAAGTGGCCAAAGTAGGTTGCTTCTTGCTCAGCCAAGATATGCATGAGCTGCCAATCATGAAGCAAAAGCCACTCGTGGACACACGAGTGTCATAGAAACCAGCCCAGTTAGAGTTAGAAGAAGCATGTAAATCTAGTAATAGTGATCCCCCCTTGGGATAAAACAATCCAAGTAGCCGGATACCACTCAAGTAGTGAAAGATGCGTGTAAGTATCTACCAATGCTTGACTCTTGGGCAATGCATAAACTTGCTCATCTCTGAGAGAACAAACTAAATATATGGTCGAGTAATGCATAAGTAAATCAAGCATCCAACAACCTATTGATAGAGAACAACATCAAATGCATCTCCACCATCATGAAGACTCAATCCTAAACATGTCTCCATAGGAGTGGCAATAGGTTTACAGTCTTCAAGGCCAAAACACTTCAATAATGTGTCAATATATTTTCTTTGACACAAAGCCATTCCACCATCAACGTGCATAAACTGAATGCCCAAATAATGATGCAAATGCCCCAAATCAGACATCTCAAATAAGGCATGCAAATCAACCTTGAAATCAACAATATGTTTCTCATGAGGACCAGTGAGCATCATGTCATCAACATAAACAACAATGATCAGAAGCATATCATTAGCACGCTTAACATATAAGGTGCTTTCATTTGGACTACTCCCAAAACCACGTGCAATCAAATCATGTATCTTTTCATATCAAGCACGTGGTGCTTGCTTTAAACCATATAATGCCTTCTTTAGCCTACACACATGGTTTTCATGCCCTTTTTGCACAAAGGCACGGGGTTGAAAAACATACACTTCTTCATGTAGGTCGCCATTCAAAAATGTTGTTTTAATATCCAATTGATGTACATTCCAACCATGATGAGCTGCAAGTGCACAGATGCTACAATAGTAGTCATTCAGCAAGTAGGAGCAAATGTTTCATCAAATCAATGCCTCTTTACTACACATAACCCTTTGCAACAAGCATGTAAATCTAGTAGTAGTGATCCCCCTTGGGATAAAACAATCCAAGTAGCCGGGTACCACTCAAATAGTGAAAGATGCATGTAACTCTCTGCCAATGCTTGACTCTTGGCTAATGCATAAACCTGCTCATCTTTGAGAGAGCAAACTGAATATCTGGTCGAATAATGCATAAGTAAATCAAGCATCCAATAGCCTATTGATAGAGAACAACATCAAATGCATCTCCACCATCATGAAGACTCAACCCTAAACATGTCTCCATAGGAGTGGCAATATGTTTACAATCTTCAAGGCCAAAACACTTCAATAATGTGTCAATATATTTTCTTTGACACAAAGCCATTCCACCATCAACGTGCATAAACTGAATGCCCAAATAATGATGCAAATGCCCCAAATCAGACATCTCAAATGAGCCTTGAAATCCGCAATATGCTTTTCATGAGGACTAGTGAGCATCATGTCATCAACATAAACAACAATGATCAGAAGCATATCATTAGCATGCTTAACATATAAGGTGCTTTTAATTGGACTACTCCCAAAACCACGTGCAATCAAATAAGCGTGTATCTTTTCATACCAAGCACGTGGTGCTTGCTTTAAACCATATAATGCCTTCTTTGGCCTACACACCTAGTTTTCATGCCCTTTTTGCACAAAGCCACGGGGTTGAAAAACATACACTTCTTCATGCAGGTCGCCATTCAAAAATGTTGTTTTAACCACAAACAGGATCAGTCTCATCACAGAGACTAGATGTAGCCATAGCATAACAATCTAATGCAAAAGAGGCACTATGAGAGCCTGAACGAGTACGATATGACAGAGGTGCATCTAATTTGTTGTCATGCAAAGTCTACACCAGCCATTTTGGCATAGTTTTTGGCTCCTCAATATCAGCTCTCATCAACTGCTTATGCAAATCTGCATAAAAAATGGAATGATCTGCATCATCACATGAAACCTGCAATGGTTGAGAAGTTGCCTCATTAGGACTAGCACTAGAATGTTTCATGTGGTAAAGCCTGACTCTTGACCATACACCTTGCCATCTCTATGAGTGACCTGTTTCTCCATTCAGCAACTCCATTATGTTGAGATGTATGCGGAACTGTACATTGATATTTTATCTCACATTCAACCACAAATGCATTAAAGTCAGAAGACATAATTCCCCCCCTTGATCAAAATGGAGAGTGCCCATTTTACATGCTGACAAATTTTCAACCATAACCAAAAATTGTTTGAAGCACATAAACACTTCGGACTTGGCTTTAAGTGGATATACCCATGCATGCCTGGAAAAATCATCAATGAAAGTCACGAAGTAAAGATAGTTTCCAAAAGAGGGTGTCTGCATAGGACCACAAACATCACTATGTAAAAGTTGCAATTTCTGAGTAGCCCGAACTAAACCATCTTTGCATTTTGGCCAAAATATAGCCTTCACAGACATGTTTTTTGTGTGTCTCAAGTTTGGGCAAAGAGGACACCATTTCAGATCTCTGCAGGCATAGCAAACTAGCAAAATTCAAATGAGGAGAGTGTGCATGCCAAAGCTTTGCATCTGACATAGCGTGAGAATCATGTACTACACATGCTGAATCATTCATAGATTTTTCATAGTCTATGAGCTTATATAACCCATGAAATAAAATGCCAGAATCAATAATCATGTTGCCATTTGATAGATCATGAATTGTACATCTGTCATCAACAAATTTCAATAAAGGCCAATCTTGGTTAATGAAGAAACTGATAACAGATTTTTCTTGATCCCTGGCACAAATAAAGCATCTAAAAAAGTGAAAGAACTACCATCAATGGTAGTCAAAATGATCTTACCAACTCCCATGACAGGATAAGAGGAGTTTTTGGTGCATGTGACCCTATTCCTTGTAGGGGCAGGCTCAAGTGAAGTGAAGAAACTGCACTGTGAGGTAATATGTTTGGTTGCTCCACTATCAAAATACCAAACATCTGAGTCTACTGCAAACATACACTACTCATGAGAAGATGGAATCTGCAAACAATAGTAAACACCCATTCTTCATTGTGCACAAGATTAGCAGACTCTATTTTCTATGTAGAGGCCTCTGCAACAACCATTCCGGCCTCTTTCTTCTTTTCCTTTTTAGCAGCTAGTTTTGGATAGCTCTTAATGACATGATCATTTGCTTTATAGTATTTGCAAAACAATTTCTGCTTTTCTAATTTCTTCTCATCTTTGTCTTCCTTCTTCGAATGTGTAGCATTTGTAGATTTCTGCTTACTAGTAGATGAGCTCCATTTACCTTTATCAATCAATATTGAGTGGAAGTTTTATTAATTGGGACCTTTTTGGTCTCCTTGGTCTGCTTTTCACATGCTTCCTCTTCGTCGATGTTGTGAACTATTGCAAACACCCCCGTACCTCTCATGTTTGTCGTCCCTAATAGAGCCTTGTTACAGGGAGTGATCGATATAGTTCTGTAAGAGGTCATGTGCGAGGATGTGCTCATTTACATGTATGCCCCTTGCTAGGTCAGCTTCATGTCCCATGTTATGGCCTATGGTGTATCATGCAGTGGATAGTGGTAGTGCGTCAAATAAATGAGTTGTTCATAGGCAAAAACTTGGAGCAGATGAGCCAGCCTGGTTATGAACACCTCAGAATGGTATTCCCAAAACCTCATGGTGAACATCTCTTCAAGGCTTTTTTTATAATAGGCGGGCAGGTACTTTATACAGTAGTGCAAGACATAGAAATTTTTGAGCAATGGGGTGGTGATCATATCATAGATGAGATCCAAATTTCCATGCTCGAAGTCTAGTGTGGAAACATGAGGTGCACATACCCTTTGAAAGACCTTGAATGTAGTATGCATGAGGTCAAAAATTTTGATGGACATCCTGGCTGCTATATCGGTCATACGATTCAATCGTGGAAGCTAGTGCCAGATGATCACCATCATGTACACCAGTGTGAGTGGTCCTTGAGGGGGTTTGAAGTATGGGTTATTGACCTAGTCCTAGCACTTTGGATCATTTTTCACTTTAATGGAGAATGCTCACCAAGACTGGCATTGGGGCACCGGGCCATAACATGGATTAAACATGATGTGTGTAGGAGCTTTTGACTAGGTGTACATCATTTCAAGATATCCTTGCAATAAATCTTGCCTCTATTTAGGTTGAAAGATTGTGCCTTTGGTTGCACGTGGAGGGAGGTCCTCTAGTTGGAATTGAGCAGCATGGGTTGGATTTTTTTCTTGTACTACACTCAATTTCTAAGTTGTACTCAACCAGGTACATGAAGTAAGATTTATATTAGATTTTGTTGGTGGATATTTATCTCCTCGATGCAAGTTCGGTGAAGTTGGGGGACTGGAGTACGGTTTCTTCAATGACCACCATTGCCTTGAGCCTCAATTTGTATGGAGTTATCTTGCCTAGTTCTTCCACTAGATTCATCCATGTCGGACATGGTAGCTCAATGGTGTCCTAACCCTCATCAGTGACACATATGCATATTGCTGCCTATGACTCCTATTCCTCTTTGAAGGTAGGGTCAACTATAATAATGATTGTTTCCTCTGGCTCTTGTTGGTTTAGTGGGGAATCCGATCTTGGTAGTGAAGTCTATTCTACCATATGGTTTTGAAGTTCCATGACACACACACACACACACACGTAATGTATCCAAATCTTCTAGGATCTCTGTAATGTATCCAAATCTTCTAGGATCTTCTAGGATCTTCTAGGATTCTGCCATATGGTTTTGAAGTTCCATGACACACACACACACGTAATGTATCCAAATCTTCTAGGAGTCACGTTTTTCTAGGAAGGTGGACCACGTTGTTCTTTTAATGGTGATGTAGCCTTTTCAATCTATACGGTGTTACATTGTTCTATAAGTTTATCATAATCTTCAAGCAATCGGGTGTAGTCCTCTAAGAGTAGATTTATGGTGTCACAGGGGATTGCTTGGAATCGGATGGGACTTAGGGGCATGCCGGGTTATCCATGACGACTTCAAAATTCCTGATTATGCTCTTGTAACCATTGATTCTCTTCCTTTGCTATAGCTAAGTGACGTAAGAGGAGTCCCATATTTCTATTGAGTTGTGTGTTACATTCCATCTCTCGTCAGAGTTGATCCTCTGCCTTCATGATGGCCTCTTTGGTTTTTTGTGCTAATTCCAACTCCATAGTATGATATGAATCCTTGACTTCCTTGTACTCGGCTTTGAGGAAGCATTCTCTATTCTTAATGAATTAAGACTGGCTTGGAGCTTGGTGCTGGTCTGTTTCAAATCTTGGTACTTGTGGCCTAAGGAGATGAATTCAGTGTAGAATTGATGCATGCTGTTAAACATTTGTTGTAGTGCATTGTCGATAATGGATGATGAGAAGGTGGAGAGTGAATGAATGGTGGTATTGCAGATCAGTATGTGTAGCTCAGTGGTGATTAGAACCTCCTTTACTTGTCAATCCGGGAAGACATGAGGATGTTATGAAGACCTCGAGCAAGTGATGCACAAGTGGTGGAAGAGAAGCACACTCACATGCACTCACACACACACGTGTGCACACAGGTAGAACAAAGAATGGCACAATGGAAGCTTTGATTCTGGCTACTAGCATAGGGAATTGGAAGATCCATATTACCTTCGCTTGTACGTTGTGCAAGTACACACCCAATAGCATAATTGGATGCATCCACATGAACATGAAAGGGTATTTCTGGCACCGTTCTATGAGATCCTACCTAGGAACGAGGTTTTGCTACTTCTGGCACTTGATTGGCTACATGTTTCCATAATTCTAGCTTAACCTTGAGTAGCTCTTCTAAAGTGAGATTGCACTGCACTTTAGTGTTTTTCACTACCTCTGTGTTCCTAGGTATGATTAAGTCCATTCCTTACCATGACCGTGGGTGCTCTTATACAAGTAGACTTAGATCCCCATGGGCCTGTGAAATGGGGTAGTTCTTGTAAGGAATTAGACTCGAAGTCTAATCTCTCATGGGATTGGGCACTCTCCTGCTCTCCATAAATGGAATGTCTTGTGGGAATTGATCATGTGATATCTCTCGCAAGAATTCTAGTGAATACTGATTCATAGAAGAAGATGGTGTCTGGTTCTATGGATTTAGACACATAAGCTTCTTGGGCAGGAAGGCTTATCCTTTCACTAGCCTTGTCCTTACCTTGGGAGGTGGCTTCCTTTCTAGATTTTGCAATTAATCTCTCCAATCTTTCTACCAGTCCATCAAAATGCAACTCTGTCTTAACTGAACTAGAGAAGTTAAAGAAGTGATTGGCTTCAAACATGGTTTGAGCCAATTCCACCATCTTGGCACAAATTTTAGTTCGTTCGAGCTCTAGTTTTGCTCTAGGGTAACACTTTTCATGATCCGTTACGTTTGGCCCTTCTTGAAGTCTGGCTTGTTATGCCTTAAGCATCATGCTTAGGTCCTCAAGAGTGGGATCTGCTAAGACTGATCCTACTCTAGGGGATGGTGGGATTGTGTAAGGTGGGTTGGAAGGTGGTGGATTGGAGGGAGATGGGAATGGTGGTGGTGGAGTAGTGTGAGAGTGAGTTTGAGATGTGAGTTCAATCATCTTGGCTTTTTTTTCTCTTAGACTTTCCTCTGAGTTCACTCATCTTCTTTTCCCATTGCCTTTTCATTCTCTCATGACTATCCTTCCAAGCTTTGGTCCTCTTCTTAGTTAAGCTCTCAGTCATACTAACCTCAGAAATCTTCTCCTGTCTTAAACCTTGGTTTTGCTGCAAAGCTTGAGCTCTAGTGACCACTTGCACAGGGGCAATGGAAGTCACACTTCCTGTGGAGTTTACCACTAACCCAATGATGTTGATAGGAGTGATTTTTGGCATATTGGTGGGGTTTAAGGACAATCTCATAACAGGTGCTCCTTCCCACAATCTGGACAGAAACCTTAAATTGTCACGGATTGGGTTTGTGTAGGTGCAGGAATAGGGCAATCACGAATGAGTTGATCTCCCTGACATTGATAGCATGGTCCTCTAGGAAATGGGGGTCTTATTTGCCTAGGTTGAGGTCTAGAGTTGGGGTCTACACGGATTGGGTTTGTGTAGGTGCAAGAATAGGGCAATCACGAATGAGTTGATCTCCCTGACATTGATAGCATGGTCCTCTAGGAAATGGGGGTCTTATTTGCCTAGGTTGAGGTCTAGAGTACATGACATTTTCATACTCTGCCTCCCAACTAGGTTCGCTCGGGTCTTCATAATAGTAGGACTCATTATGCTTAGGTGACTGCATGTAGTAAGCTTGGGGGCTATCAATATGAGTAGAGTCAAAACGATGATCACTAGGGTCACTTTTTGAAAGTAATGGAGTTACTGGCACTAAAGCTCTATTCAGATTTTCTTCTGTAGCTGCGTACTTTACTGGAATCACATTGGCTGGAGGAGGAGGTTGTTGCACTAGAATTGGATGAGGTCTTTGCTACCCTTGATATGCTGGTTGATAGGGTTGTTGTGGCTTGCCACATTGTTGTGGTGGGTATTGGTTCTGGTATCTTCCCTATTGTGGATATGGTTGAGGATAATTTTATCTGATAGTTTTTTTGTTATAGGGACAATCTTGTGCAGTGTGGTTGGTATATTTCTATTCTATGGTGCAGTATAGGCTATTAGGGTTTGCTTGGGGTTGAGCCATAATGGGACATACATTCGCCATATGGTCACCTCCACAAGTATAGCATCTCTTCATTGGTGCAAACCTTGGTATTTGTTTGCTTGAGACTCCTAACTTATGAGCTACTTTCTCAGCAAGCTCCTCAATAGATGTGGATGGATTTGAATTGAGGCTAGTAGAGCTATCTGAATCTTTGTAGATTTTTGAAAGCTCTAATTCCTCCCCTAGGTTATCCTCAATGTCTATGCACATGCATACACATTCTTCTATGTTCATAGGGTCCTTCAAGTACACATAAGATCTCAATTTGGTACTGAGCAATCCATCTAAGAATAAAGCCACTTGTTTGGCTGGTGTGGGTAACTCAGGAACGGGGCATCTCTCTAGCTATTTCCTAAATCTTCTTCTTGCAAGTCTAATTTTCTCTTGAGGTGTCTGCTTGAAGCTATGTATCAGTGAGGAAGTATCGTGCCATATGCCACTCTTAGAAAAATCCTGTGATGAAGGCTTCTAGAAGTTGGTCTAAGTTCTTGAATTGACCTTGGTGTAGCGGTTGAAACCACATAAGGGTTGTGTTCTTGAGAGTTAGGCCAAAGGCATTATATTGAGTGAACAAGTCTTCAACTTGTTCAACTCTCAAAACTTGCCTAAACTCTGCTACATGATTGTATGGGTCTCTTGTGCCATCGAAGCAATTCTTCATGGACTTAACTAGTTGTGTAGGCCTCAGTGTCCTAGCGTGTTCTCTAGGCCTTGGCAAAGGGAATTTTGTGTGCTTATCTTTGACTCCTTGGGTCTCTAGATCTCTCAATTTCCATTCTATTTGTCTCCGTTCTCGTTCTTTCTCTTCCCAATGGGTTAGCAAAGCTCACTTCCAGCCTATCTTTACTCTTGTCCCTTTAAGCTCCATGAGCATGGGATGTCCCAGCTCCTTGGTGACCAAAAGAGACATTAGATCTTGGTTGGAGGAAAACAAATTCACCCTTCCAAGTGTAGGAATGCTACCATGCTCTATGACCACAAAGATCCTTTCTGAAGTATTGTCTAAATAGGTCACTTTGACTCAGCTCTCAAGATCTTTAAACTCATAGATTTTGAGCATTCCTACTTCATTAGGTTGGTCTGGCTTATACCTCCAAAAAGCTTCATCGGTCTCTCGATTTAAGAACAGATCTATGCCCTTATTGTCCTGCGGAACCCACTCTGGAGTGATGATTCTAATCAGGATTGATTTGCCTCGAGGAGTTCTAGGCTCTCTTGCTAAATTCCCTTGCTCTATGTCACCTATGTCAATCTCTGGAACCACATCACCAAATTCATATGTTCTATCTGGTTGGTTGGTGACTATGTACATTGTTCCTTCTTTATCTAGGTATGCACCATTTTTGAACTTGACAACTGGATGTTCTAGTCCAATGGGTTGATCCAAGTTTTTAATCTAGACAACAGATCTTCTTAGACCGTCCTCATAGGTGCGAGCACCTAATCGGTTGGTCCTGATATATTCTAGTTGCATCTTGTAAGGGCCTTTGGGTTTCTCTAAGTAAGCCACACTTGAACTTCCTGTGGGTCTCTCCATACCATAAGGCATCTCTCATTTGCTAGTTTCAGAGCTAGGGTAGTGCGGATATGCACTCAACTATTGGGCCCAAGACCTAGCAGTGTGATTGACACTAGCCTCAGAAGACCTAAGGCTTTCTCTATCTCTCCCTAGATGTCATCCTAATCTAAGGTTCATATGTCTGAGTGAACAACCCCAATTTTACCCCAAGTACAACCTCATTGTTGATTCTTTTTTATCAACCACTGGATTCTTTTTATTTTGTTATCATGTTTATTATCTTGTCTGATTTTGCATCATCAAGAATACTTAAGTGATTTCTTGCACTTGAAGTATTGACAAACAAAAACAACCTTCACCATACACTGAAAAGTATAGACCCTTGCTTTCCTTTTTTCCCTAAAAAGTATTCTCACTCCCTAGTATCGACTGATGGTCAACTTAAAAACATATATACTAGAACTCCATGTATGATTATTACATAAATCAGTGGATGTTCACGTAGGATTCTCAACGGCTTTCCAAGGGGACCAAAATTATAGCAAGCAGAGTTCGTATGAAGAAGTTATGGCTAGTCAGGCACTCGAGAGTTGAAATAGGTGAAACAGGCACCCAGGGATAGCTCACAATGTTTTCTAAGGTTTTTTTTGCTCTAATGACCCTTAATTTTCCTAAATTTTGGCAAAAAATAGGCTAAAATTTTTAACCCTAAAAAATGCCAAATTTTCCTGTCAATCGCAATCGATTGGTCTGTCAATCGCGATTGATGTGTCCGTCGTGATTGATAGGTCAATTGCCATTGACACGTGGCTTGAAAATTCAATCAGTCGTGGTAAAAAAAGCATTGAATCAATCGGTCGCGATGGATGATTCCGTCGCGATCGATCAGTCAGTCACGATTAACAAGTGGCATCGATAAACTCAGTCAATCGTGGGTCAAACAGTCATGGGCCATGTCTGTCGTGATGGACATGTTCATCAGGGATGTCGGGCACGATCGATCAGTCAATCGTGATCGATCAATTGATCACGATTGACACATGGCACACGATGGCTCTGTCAATCATGGTCAATCGGTCGTGGACCCTATCGGTCATGATCGATGTGTCGATCGCGATTGACTGGTCCGTCAGGATTTGTCCGTCGTCGTTTGTCAGTCGCGATTGATGTGTCAATCACGATTGATAGAAAACTATGGAATTATAAAAAATTAATCACAGATTTGGGATCCCCTAGGCCTAAGCATCATGGTTATACACTTTATTTTGCAAAATGGTCAAATTTTTTGTTGGTCACGATTGATAGAAGTCAATGCCTCGAGACTTGCACAATCAATTTTTTTTACCTGCTGGAGCTGGTACAGGTGCTGGAGATGCTGATTCCTACAAAAAATCTCAGAAAATGCACAATACACAATCGCACACAAGTTGCTCTCACACTCAAATGAAATCAGGAAGTGAATGGAGATGGAGGTATATGGTCACGATGGTGAAGATGATGATGGGTGGATATGGAGTGTGGAAGTCAAGAAGAAGATGAAAACAAATAAAGGAAAAGCTTACCTATGCTCCCAACATCTCTACTCTACATCTTACCATTACATGCTCGTCCTCAAAGCTCAATCCCCAGCAACGACACCAAAATTTGGTGTAACTCAGTGGTGAGTAGCACCTCCTTTACTTGTCAATCCGGGAAGACACGAGGATGGTATGAAGACCTCGAGAAAGTGATGCACAAGTGGTGGAAGAGAAGCACACTCACATGCACTCACACACACACACAGGTAGAACAAAGAATGGCACAATGGAAGCTTTGATTACTCAAAAAAGATTACAATTGATTTAGATTTAGTTCATTCTTTAACTTTCTCTCCCCCAAAAAATGATCCTTCTAGTCCTTTTTATAATTTTTCACTAGCTTTGGCCCTGTTGAGACTTAGTGTCTGGCTTAGTTAAAAATTAGGTTCTAGGGCCTAATCGAGGGCTCAAACGGAGTCTAAAAAATATGAAAATTGATAGATAGGTACTTCTGATGCTCCTCAAGCTCAATGACTCCTTGGCTTGCACAAAATGGAGCTACAAAAGTAGGAATGGTATTTACAATGATTCTTAGTGATGAAAATTGCTATTTTAAAGGTTTCTCTTGGGAATTTTGACATACATTTCCATCAGTCCTTTTTTCGTTGGCTCCTTTGTCGGCTTGTGCTTCCTGTCTCTTCATCTTGGTATGTACTTCCTTGACGATTTAGCCCTTTACTTCCAACAATATGCGATGCAGAGAGGAAGGGAAAGGGAAAAGTGGACGTTGAAGTGAATGTGGTAGTGAGTGAATGTGAAGTGGATGGTGTAGTGGAGTGCAAATAGTTAGTGGACATGTTGTGGGTGGTGAGATGTCCATGTTCTTGGACGTGTTCTCAATGGTGTCAACTGTGTATAGTGTAGTGGATGCAAGCGAAAGTGCTGGTGAAAAAAAATAATTGACTAGTATTGATGGTTGAATGGGTGGAATGGACTTAGATAAGTGTACTTGAGATAGCAAGGGCTAGGTCAGAGGGTTGAGGAAAGGTTGGAGAAGAGATGGAAGATAGGTTGTGCTAAGTGGGGTAAAGGACAAAAACAATTGGGTGGAATGTACGCAGAGGGGGGATAAAGGTGGAAATGGTGAGAGTGGAGGGACAAAATGTGAAGGGATATAAGTCAGAAAGGTTGTTATTGTTGGTTGAAGGGGTGGAAAACTAATAGGAGATTGCTATTGGGAATGGGGGTGTCTTGAAAGTAGCTTGAACATTTTGGGCATGGGGGGGACTCATGAGGACTAATGGACTGCTAGGCTCCACAAGGGTGGTTGTTCCAATTGAAGGGATTGGTGGGGGTGTCTGTTCTTGACTAGTGAATATGCACGAGGGGTGGGGAGATATAAGAACTTGAATCAATTCACCTTCCTTGGGTAGGTGTCTGACACATCATGGATCAAACTGTGGGCTCAATGCTTCCATGATTAACTTGCAAGTAAGCTTGAATTTTTTGAAGGGTGGTTCTATAACGAGAGAGGGTACTACAAAAGTGCCTCAGAGCTCTTTCTTGTTTGAGGGTTGAAGGTTCATCAGCATATAATAGCATCTATAAAAGTCTGACTTTGGTAGCAGTGCCTCAAAATACTCTTTGAAATCAGCCTTCTCCCATAGTAATTGCAACTCCGTTGTGTTCTATAATGCCTCAAAATCATGGGAGAAGAATTGGTATCATCCCCATACACTACCATTGAAAGTTATCCTTGCCTCATAGATATGCTCAACATCAGCAAGGGGTCCTATTAGACCTTGGAACCAATGTGATTTAGCATGGATTCGCTCGTTTCTTCCTTTAGGTGGGTCCTCAATGGGCATAGGGCCTTGGAACCCTTGGAACTCTGATTGTGACAGCAAGGGGTAGTGCTCATCTGGGAGGTTGTGGTAGTCCACCATGTGTAGGCTAGGACCTATTGCTGATGATTCTCGTGCTTGCATTATGATCCTATGTGCTTGTCACAAAGATCTGCTACAAAAGGAGAACACATTAGTATGGAAACAAGTCTCAATCTTAGTACAGTGAGACCTTAATCCCTTTCCAATATTGATATGCATCCTATGTAGCCCAATGATGTTTCATGATATTCATGATGTCTTTATGTCTCATGCAAGTCTCTAGACTTCTTACTTGCATACTTTGGACAATACATAATCGTGCATGATTGGTGTCATCATGTTTGGTTACAAAAAATCGGTGGGTGATTATTACAGGGTTGATTGGTTAGCATGGGTGTCAATAAGGAATTACGAGGACGGAGTTGGTGAATGATTTATTGAACTAGTGGTTAGTGGATGAAGGTGGTTGTAGGGTTGTTTAGGCACCCATTTCTATAATGTTTGTGAGATTAGTTTACAACGGTGGTTAGATACATTGGACATTGGCTTAGGTAGAGGCTGAGTGGAGTGCTAGGGCCTTACAGGGGTTGAGAGTACAAGGGTATGGGTCTTTGATGCTAAGCAATCCCTATGCACCCAAATCATTGATGTGTTGTATTAGCCCTCATAGACCTCTTAGGTACCCAAAACTATCAAACCTTTGGTTATTGATATTGTACTAGCTTGGGGGGGTTGAAGCATGGTTTTCCTTCATTTTTTTCACGTTGGTGATTGAGGTGATGGATGCATCATTGGTTGCTTGCATTGGGGACTCATATCTATTTCTTTCTTGGAGTGGATGAATGTTTGTATCGTTTCCAAGGTGTGGTGGGGTTGATCTTCGACTTTGGTACTCAAGCTGTAGCTGACTCTTCCATGATTGTGGGTGAGAGGTTGGTTGGACACTCTGCTTTAGAAAAGAAGGAAGGTCCAACACTTGCATGACTTTCCCATCAGGAAATGAGGCATTATATGCAACATATCTAGGCATGTGTGCTTGAAGTGTGGATAGGGAGCTAGGGAAGTTGATTGTCCCCATCTATTTTTGGTGATGGTCCACATTTGTTCGACGGAAGGAGAGGTGGCATTAGTGGTGCGTATTTGTCCAAGGATAGCCCCCACCTATTCAGGGAGGGTCTCTTTAGTGAGCTTTCCTCTGATGTAAGGATTGAAGACCTCTTCCGCTGAGTGGAGGTGACTAGTGACCTGGATTTCTAGTGGTATTGCATGATGTTGGTTAGCTAGCTGAAAATGGAGGAGGCTTTTGCTAAGATTTAGGTCCATTGAGTGATTGTAAATCCAATCTTGGCCCAGAATGAGCAGTTCTATAAGGTCTTCATCATGGAAGACTCAGAGTTTTACTATCAATGTGACATCTTTTATGGGTATAGGAATTTCCACCTCACCCATGCAAGGGGTTTCTATGGCTCCTAATCTTATGAGGTATGGCTCAATTGGATTCACCTTCAAATCCATGTCTCCATAATATGAAGACCTAATCGCACTAGTTGTTGCAACTGAATCAATTAGAGCCCTGATCTGCCTAGCTATACAGTAATGAATGGTCATCAATCAACTATGCTAGGAGAAGCTTTCTACTTGGCTTGACACATTGACATGTGGTATCTAGGGGTCTCCATGTGGAAATTGGCATTGACTATAAGGAGCTCCTCCACTTTATCATTTCGTTCCAATACTAGTCCCTAGCATCTTAATTTCATGTGTTTGATGTTGTCACTCTAGCACAATGATGAGTATCAGTGTGTGGAGATCCACCTCATGATTTCCAATTCGTGGAGATGTGAGGATGGTATGATGACCATATTTAAAAAGTGAGAGTACAAGTGTATGAGTGAGAAGCACACAAACATGCACACACATACACACATAGACACACAAGGCAAGAACAAAGAGAGGAACAATGGAATGCTTTTACTTTCGATTACAAAAGAACTCTATTACAAAAGTTTCATCCTCTAACCAACCAACCTAAAAAATGAACTCTGTAGCTGTTTTTATAATTTTTCACTAGCTTTGGCCCGCTTCGGATCTAGTGTCTACCTTAGTTAAATATTAGGTTCTTGGGCTTATTTGAGGGTGCAAACAAAATCTAAAAATTATGAAAATTGATATGTAGGCACCATTGAAAAAATAGTTCTAGGGGGCATTTGGAGGTCGAAACGATATCTAAAAATTACCAAAATTGGTACGCTCATTCTACCTAAACTCCTCAAGCTCAAGAACTCCTCAAATTGCACAAAATAGAGTTGCTAATTACAAAAGAGGGTGTGTTTATGATACACATGTTACAAAGAATATAAAAATCGCTGTTTGGAGTTTTGGAAAAGTAATATGAAGTATATTTCTATGAAAAAATGACTGTCTGGCTCCCCACGACTCTTTGTAGTCCATCTCTACATGCTTCCTCTGTGTCTATGCCTTTGGCTGCTGCCAACACCCCCCTCCCTCTCGCGTCTATCGTCCCCAATAGATCCTTGTTGTGGGGTCTGCATAATGTAGTTTTGCAAGAGGTCTTATGCGAGGCTGTGCTCCGCGATTCAAATTCCCCATGCGAGATCAGCTTCAAGTTTTCCCCATTCTATCACCGAAGGTTCGTCGGAAGGTAGTCAGTAGTGTGTTGAATATACAAGCTATTCGTAGGCGAATAATTGAAGTAGATGAGTAGGCCGACTGATGAAGACGTTGGAGTGATACTCCCAAAAGCCCCTCATGAACATTCCTTCAAAAGTCATCTTATAACATGTGGGTAATTACTTTCTACGGCAGGGCCATGCGATCCCAGGTGGATGTGTCACAACAAAAGGCCAAGACACCTTTGAACTTCCGATTCCCGCATGGCTCAAGTCAGTGGAAGAACTTGGTAAAACTCACTCTGCACATGTCGAAGCACAGCTACATGCCATGGCCATGATAGAGGAACATATTTTACAATCATCCTATTTTTCTCAATTGGCTTCTTGAAGGTACATGTCCATTAATGAGCTTCAATACAAACCATACTTTCTATACATGGCAGAGTATCAATTAGCTATTGAAAAAGAAATGGGGAAGAAACCAACTCATGCTACACAATTTGAGACCAAAGACCTATGCTGGGGTCCTATGCCACAATGCCACTCCTAGAAGGCATTTGCCATCAAGGTTCAAAATAAAAAGCAATGCCAGGATTGGTTAAGCTACCCCTATCTAGCACCACCACATGGCCCCCCAACCGTTGGATATATGATGGTGACCATCCGCCACTAGCTCCCCCACTTACACCACATGGATGATGTTGTCGCATATATGACTATTAAAATCTTCGATATGATGCAAATGGTTTTCAAGATCTTTCAAAGTATCAAGACACCACATATCAATACCCTATACTGCGTGTGAGCATTGCATTCCATATTATCTGGGCATGTAAAATATTTTCTACATCCATGAGGGCTTATTTAGTCTTTTGTTCCGATTCTAACTCTAACGAGTGGTAAGCCTCACGTAATTCTTGATTGCATGTATTCAAGGAAGTACTCTTGATGGTTAAAGAATTTAACTGCGCCTGCAAGTGTAAAGTAGTTTGTTACAATGTCTTGTAATTGCTTCTGAGAGATGCAAATTCTTCTCTAACTTGAGTCATACAAGTAAACATTTGATGAAATGCAGTGTCAATGGTGGGTGATAATAACAATGGAGCAGTGTGTGAGGATGATGCTAGTGCATGTGTAGATGCAGGGGGAAAGGAAAATGGGAATGGGAGGGTGGATGCAGTGGCGACCGAAGAAAATTGTGGTGTGTCGAGATGTGGTGGTGAAATGTCCATGTCGCTGGACGTGGCATCTAGTGCACTAATCGTGAACAGTGTTGTGATGGTGGGTGAGTGGTGTGAAAACAGGATTTACAAAGGAGGAGGAATATATGACCTGTTGGGTGTCACTGATGGTTTGAAGTAGAGGAGAAGGTAAAGGTGATATGGTAGGACGGGGAGGTGACACTAGGGAGAAGGTCATGGGGGATGGAAATGGAAACATAGGCCTGGGAGGGAGAGGAAGGAATGGAGTGAGGAACAGATTGATTGGAATGGGGGGAACTATGGGGAAGGGGCAAGTGTATGGGTTTCAGTTAGAGTTGGGGGTGTTTGATGGATGATAGTTTCAACTATGGTACTTATTGTGAATAGGGATGATGGGGATGAGCTCGAGCATACTAGGGAAACTGGATGTACAGGAGATGAAGGGGGTTCAGATGATGTGGTGGGGATTTCACTGATGGTTGCTTGGATGGAGGTTGCTGGTCGGGGTGGGGAGTCGATGATGATTGTAGCTTCTGCTATGGGTGATTCAGGTGGGGGTTCCGAGATTAATTGTGCTTCGTCTGGATGTTTAGAGGATTGGAATTCTGTGGGCACACAGATGTACTGGCCAAGTTTGGACATTAGACGGATTCTTCGAGGATCGAACTGTGGCAAGGGTTTTCTCTTCAAAAAATGGAGTGCTTCAGCAATTCCCACAGATTTTACTAGTTCCTTAAAACCCTAAACAAAGGATTCTTCAAATCTGCCACTAGCGAGTTCTTGCTCTAGTATTTCCTTACTCTGTTCTTTGGACAATTGTCGGCATGCCCACACTGCTTGCATATTGCGATATAATTTTTGGATGGCTAGTGTATAGGCAAAAGCTTTGAATGTGTCATCTTCATGGGTGTGTGTATCACCTTGAGCTTCCATTTGCTGTTGTTCGTATTCCTCTTGGTCATCTTCTTGCAATCTTTGAGTGGTTTGACTAGCTTCAGCATCGCCTTCTTCATCATTAGTCACTGTTCTATCTTCAACATCTGAGCTACATACTACCTATTCTTGGGGTTGTTCCAGAGGTGTAGTAGGGTAGCTGGGATGTTCATATTCTTGAGAGAAAAACTGACCTTATCACTTGAAAATGCATCATGCATTTCAAACTCAAAAGTTGTATTAGAGGGCTCTGCCTCGAGATTAGGTATGGGAAATGTAAACGCATCCGCACCAATGGTGGTGGGAATTTCTCTGGCTTTCGTAGTCGCGGCTTGAGTAGAGGCCTGTGGAGGAGTCACTGCACTGGTAGTGCCTTCTAGATTACAGGGCATGAGAGTCGGATGCGTATTGGTTGCACAGGTACAGGAGGTCCTGTTAGGGATTGTTGAGGGGATGGTTATGGCGAGGGTGATTTGAGAACCTGTAGACAAGGAATTGAACCTCTCATGCACTTGCCTGCTCTACTTTTGCTTGATTTTTGTGCCTTCTTGGTGGTTCCCTTAAATCTTTTCAATTCCTCACTGCTCATGGCACGTTCAATGGGTAAGTCATAGGCCAAGCACATGTAGACAATTCTGGTGAGTGCACAACAACCATGGATGACATGCTTGCATTCCTATCTTTGTTGTGCTAAGTATAGTTGATCTATAATCCAGCTAGTGAGATCAATAGTTTGAGGTCCTATATTGGCCAAATATAAACCAAACCAAATATGTTTTTGAGGAATGGTGACCTTGTGCTAGGAATGCAAAATGTTGCATGCAAATGCACAATGGCTTCGATAGTTTTGGCATGATGGCCAAGATGTCAGCCCACTTCAAAATGTCACCTCTTTTCATGGGCTCAAGGATGAGCCTTTCTCTTTTTGTTTGTATGTGAGTCCCATTGATCTTTAGTGCAGCTCAAATGAGGTCCTTTGATAGATAAAACTTCTTATAGGGCGGATCATTCACTAGAGAGGGCAAGATGAAAGTGTTTGGAAATTCTTTCCTCTTAGGGACTGCAAGAGTGGTGACCAGGTAATAGCATCGATAGAAATCAGGTTTTGGTAGAGGGTCACTAAAATACTCAATGAAACTGGCTCTGGCCCAAATGTGTCATAATTCCTCTAAGTTCTAAAGCTCTTCAGATTCACATGAGAAAAATTGATATCTGCCCCATTTGTTATGGTCAAAACAAAGCATGGCATCATAGATAAAGTTCACATCTGCTAAGGGTCCTGCTAGACCTTGGAACCAGTGTGAGTTGTTATGAACCTTCTCCGTGCATCCCAGAGGAGGATCATCTATGGGCATCGGTCCATGAAACCTAGAAATTCCAGTGGTTGCAATGTAGGATACGATTGAGCTAATAAATTACCCAAATTGACCACTGGTGCGTTGGGGCCAGCGTCGGAGGTTCCTTCTACTTGCATGATGATTGAAATGAGTGCTTTGGTGATCTTTTACAAAAGGATAACACATTAGTATGGAAAAAAATTTTGATCCCAATAAAGTGAGACCACAATCCCTTTCCATAGTTGACGTGTAACCTGTGTAGCCAAGTTTCATGAGGTGGTTTATGGAATGATTTCTCATAAACTAATGCAAGTCGCTAGAAAACTACATGCTTTAGATATTGCATACATTGCTTGATGAGATTTGATTACAAGTGATGGTGTGTTAGTGTGGCTAAAATTGTACAAAGTTTAGTCATGAGTGAATTGTTACAAGGATGAGGGTTAGTCATGATGTGTGTTATATTATACAAGGGATCATGTGGAGGTTTCTGGACATGTTTAGGTATCCATTTCCTAGGAGTTGATGTAAGGGTTGTGTTCTTCGGCTTAGGTACAAAAGATGATTCGGGCAATAGTGAGGTCGATGGATGGGGTGATGTCGAAGGGATGTACATTACATGGCTTGGGTTTTGAGCTAAAAATACAATTCTTGGGTACCCAAATCTGTGTGACTATGGGTCGGTTTGTTAGGTACCTTTTGGCAATCCAAACCTATCTACTGGCGCGACTGTGCAACATAAGGTTGAGGGTAAGTTGGATAGTGACTCTGATTTTGCCTTGACTTCTTCTTGGCATAGCCTGCATTGTGATTAGAAACTCATGGTGCTTTCTAACCTTTTGGTACAAAGTTTAGCATGAGTGAATTGTTACAAGGATGAGGGTTAGTCATGATGTGTGTTATATTATACAAGGGATCATGTGGAGGTTTCTGGACATGTTTAGGTATCCATTTCCTAGGAGTTGATGTAAGGGTTGTGTTCTTCAGCTGAGGTACAAAAGATGATTCGGGCAATAGTGAGGTCGATGGATGGGGTGATGTCGAAGGGATGTACATTACATGGCTTGGGTTTTGAGCTAAAATACAATTCTTGGGTACCCAAATCTGTGTGACTGTGGGTCGGTTTGCTAGGTACCTTCTGACAATCCAAACCTATCTACTGCGCGACTGTGCAACATAAGGTTGAGGGTAAGTTGGATAGTGACTCTGATTTTGCCTTGACTTCTTCTTGGCATAGCCTGCATTGTGATTAGAAACTGATGGTGCTTTCTAACCTTTTGGCATCCATACTTGCTTTGTGCTCCTTGCCTTGGGTTGCTGATATTGCTTCCACTTTTGGGTTGTCTGGTATGGTTGTTAGTTTGGGTTCCTTAGTCGTGGTTGGGCTTCTTGGAGGTCATGGTTGAGAGGTCTGGTTGACACTCTACTTTGGAAAAGAAGGGAGGTCCAACACTTGCATGACCTGCCCATCAAGAAGTGAGGCATTCTATATAACAAATCTAGGCTAGTCCACAAGAAGTGTGGAGGAAGGGACACAGGATTATGGTCCCCATTTGTCCGCTAATGTAGCCCACCTGATCGTTGATGTAAACCCCTTCTTGTGCAAAGGAATACCGGGGGAAGATCTAGTGACATCCTCTTGAGTGGCAACTATCGATCGCCAAGCTCCCATGCGTTGACTTTGGATGAATGTGCTGGTCTGATGAATTTGACCAAAAATCTTTCGGTCCTCCTTTGCAATCATTTCTATGGTTGAGGGTTACATACCTCAAGCATGGTATTATTAGGGAAGTCAAGAGATATCACTCGCTGCTGGTCTAAGGTCCTGAGTTGCAAGGAGCCTTGTCTAAGATTTAGGTCCACTGAGTGATCGTATAACCAATCTTGGCCAAGGATTAACGGTTCTATCAGGTTGTCGTCATGGCACACTAGGAGTTTCACAATCATGGCCTCTTCGTGTATGAGGATAGGAAGGTCCACCTCACCCATGCCAGGAATTATGAACACTAGCTGGTTCATCTCTGATTGTACTCAAGTCATTCAAGTCAACTCAAGTCAACTCAAGTCAACTCAATTGAAATCAACTCATAAATCTCATATAAAAAATCTATGATGTCATCATGTCTTCATCCATAAATCCTTCATACCTCTTTCCTTCAGAATATGGTATAAACATATATGTGTGCACCTCTGAAACATACCTCTCTGAAATATCAAGCTTCTCTTCAATAGAACTCTGGAACCTTCTCCTGAACAGGAATATCCTAACAAGAACTTTCCCCAGACATTCTCCTTCTTCCTTCTTCTTTCAAAGTTGGAACATAAAGAGAACTTGACAAAGGAAATATAGAAATACCTAAAATAGGAATATATGTAGGTATGACTTTACATTCTTTCACATCTGGCTGAAAATAAGTCTTCATGTTTTATCACCCCCTGGATGACTTAACACTAGTATCCAGAATTCTTCAAATATATCATACTTTATGAAATCTGGAACTTCTTCCTTGTTTCAATAAATCTGATCTTCAGTGATCAATACCTGTATTTGAAACAAAAATCTATGAACCCTTTTTATTAGCATTGTGCACATGCCAATAGCTTTCCCTATCATTCCTCAGCTTCCAAAATTATAGAATAAGGTTAGCTGATCTATTACATGATAACAAAAACCCTTACTGAAAGCATTTTAGGATCCATAACAAGTATCTTCTTCTATTCCTCTGCAACACAAATCTGAAAGAATCTGAATCTTTGACTTACTTCTTCCAATGTTAAGAATCTTCTCAAACAAAGGATAGACAATTGACTCATAAATACTCAAGATCTTCATGATCATTCAAGATAAGATCTATCTAGATCTATCAAGATCTCTCCAAAAAAATACCTGAATGGAATCTGCTCTTATCAAACCTTCATGACTGAATGTTTGATTTATTACCTGAATGTCTCAAAGTGTCCATGCTTCTCGCAAAGTTGTAAAACTTTTCTTCAACTAAATCCTTCCAAGAATCTGCAAATTCTACTTGAAACATAAGTGGACAAACTTCTCACCTTGAGAACTCCAAAAGCTACAAGTTGATACTTCATATATTCATATTCTACCCGGGTGAAATGTGATAGTACCTGCTTGACTTTCTTTTGGCTAACTCCACTTCTTAATCAAGTAATAGGATCTGATGGAACACCTTTTTGAATACAAGCATGTATCCAAAAATTAAGATAATCATAGAAAGTAGATTCTTCAACTAACTAGTACATCAAGAATCTGAATTTTTTGAAGTTTTCTGAAAATACTGAATATGAGGTAACCTTTCCAAAAACAAAATCTCAACCCAAGTCTTCAACATCTGCTACAAAAAACTCTTTTACCTCAAGAGTTAGATAAAGAAGAAATATAATTCTCTGCAACTTGTTATATACCAAGTAGCTCTGTATTGGCACTCCAAGAATCTTTTGAGGGAACAATGCAAATGAGTTACTCAAAGAGTGCAAACAAGGCAAAGACTAATCCAAACAAGCTTCAACTGTCAGTCATGGTGTCACGATACTTGGAACAACAGCCAACAGTAAATTGAGCTTTTCTCTCAGCTCCGATCTCCAAATATAGCGAATAGCATATGCGTTTCGAAGCTCTCAAGAAGACGCATCCAATGGCAGTATCTTCACTCAATTCTAACGCTTCTACTTCAAGTTATGAGCAAAATACTGAGTCATGGGAAAGACCTTCCTACACTTCAGTACTTCCTACACTTCACACACACCTTAACAACAGAAAACAAACACTTTCATGGATAGACAACACTTCCCTACACTCTTTCCAAGCAATACACAAGCATACAAGCTCACAAAGAAGAAGATACAGAGAGGAGAAGACACAAATTCGAATTTCTGTGCTCTTGATTCTCACAATGGCAAAAAGTCTTTACAAAGAGCCACAAATTGACTTATATACTTGTGCCCTAAAAATGGTCCTTTCACACAAGAGATCGGCACTTTATTCACTAAAAGACTAATTTCCTACTAATTCACATGGGTAACCTTCTAATCTTCTGTGGGGATGCATCTAGAGGACTCCTCTAGTGCATTTACATCGGAAAATATATTACAAGAATGATTATAATACAAAAATAAGGTGTCCAAATCGGAATAATTTTGGGGCCCTTCTTTTTCTCTGCCTTGTGCTTTCTTTGCTCTGCAACACTCTCCCCCTCTTCATCTCTGTCGTCCCTTGACAGGCTTTATCTTCTCATTGGCTGCTTGTTTAAGTCTTTTGAGTGCACGCATCCAGCGGTAGAAGAAGCAATAAGGACCGTCAGACAATTGGTTATCTTATCCGAGGTTTGTCCTTTGCTTTTGTCTTCGGCTTGCTTTAAGAGGTCTGAATACACGCTCCCAGTGGTCGGAGAAGCAATAAAGACCGTTAGAGAATTTGTTATTTTATCCGATCTATGTCCTTTGCTTCTGTTTTGCCCCTTGGTATTCCATATGTCACATATCTGGGTTGCTGTATTCAATTGGGTTGCCACGCATGCCACCAGTGACCTATGTCTTGCTTGTGGTACTCTGATTTGTCCTGGTTGCAAACATGTGACCCTGTTGTATTGCTTTGAGCCTGCTTATTTTCTTTTCATCGCACGCTGTCAGCGGAAGGATTAGTACCTGCCAATTATTGTCTTGCACTTCTTCATGGATACTTTCCTAGCCCTGGTCCCTCCTTCCACTTACGTGCTTTTCCTTGATGCGTACCCCTACGGGGCTCTTAGAAGAGATGGGTGTTGCGCCCCTGCGGGGCTTCTTGCAGAGATGTATCTTCAGATATGATCTTTTCGGTGAAGCCCCGACAGGCTTTGAGAGTCGACGGGAGTATGTTCTATACACTTTTTGCTCTGTTTCATTAAGCAAATTGGCTTCACGTATCATTAGTTGTTTCCACTGTTCAGCTTTTACACCATCATTAGGTGGATGTCTGTGGTCGGCGAAGAAGCTCAATTCATATGCCACTAATCTGGCATTCAAGTTGGATGACATCTTCAAAAAGATTTTTGAATCGATTTCAAAAAATTCTGTGAAGAAAGCTTCTTCGAAGGTCTGCATACATGTGCTGGGCAAAAACATGAGTCTTGAATAATAAGCCATTATGGTAGGACGGCTAGGCGTAACAGACAAGTCAAAAACCAGAATATCTGTTCCTTGGTTAATGCCAATGAAATTCAAAAATGTATATGCCGCATGTTTGAAGACCTTCAATACTATAAGTATCATACTGAGTATTTTATTTGTCATTTTGATAGTTAAATCTGGTACTGTTGCATAACTGTGCAACCAAAATTCGATGGTCTTTACCATATAATCCTCCGTTGGTAGATAGTTATGCGGTGGACTTCGAAGTAGTGGATAGTTTAACCACTGTTTATTGATAGCACCATTCTTTTGCATTTCCAAAAATTCTCGTGCTTCTCTGCGCCGTGGTGTTGGACAAAAAGAAGGATTTACCTGTAATAAATATGGTGCCGCTTGCCAGTGCACCCGTAATGTAGGATTTCTCTCCAAAAATTTCCTTCTCCAAACAGGTTGTGCAGCTTCAAATTCTTCTTGAGTGTAAGCGAATGTGTCATGTTTGAAGTTTAGCTGCTCGTCTGGATTTTTCTGTGTAATCTTCTTTATATATTGTCTTGTTTTCTCTTTCATCAGTCCGTAGGGAATGTTGAAAGGCTTCATAATCATGTCCAAGTCTTTACCTTTGATCTTTGCTTCCTTCATGACTTTGATGACTTCATTTTCAAAATTTTCTGTCAACCGGGACATCAATAGTGCCCGTTCCTTCTGACCTATTTCTGCAGTGTATGGCATTGGATGATCATCATGTATGTCCGCCATCTGCTCGTGTATTGGAGAATTATAAATCGGGGGAGATAGAGGACGTACCTCTACCTCGTCAGTAGGATTCTCTTTTGTTGGCTCTACTGGTGTCCCTATTGGTGCTTTCTGCTTTACTTGGATCTCTAACTGTGCTATACGTTCAGTCTTCTCTTTACTTTCTTGCATGGCTGCTCTGAGTGCTTCTTTTGCTGCAAGCAGCTCATTGCCAATTTCTACTACGTGATCCATATTTTCACTATAGCTTGCTGCAAGTTTTCCATGGGCTGTATTCAACTGCTTTTTTAGCTCATTTGTTTCTTGAATGTACTTACGTTCCCATTCTTCTCTCAATTCTTGCTCTTGTTTCAGAAAATCTGCATATTTCTCGATTTGAGCTTTTAATTCTCCTTGATCAAGATCCGTTGTCTCTTGTTTTTTGATGGGTTGATCATATAACAATGACTTCATCAGTTCTTTATTTCTATTTCGTAAAGTGTCATTCTCCTCCATGTATACCTTCAGTTGTGTTTCAAGCAGGTGACTCCTAGCTTTAATTCGCTCTTTGTCGGCCTCACTGGCTTCATGTAATCTTTGTAAGTCCATTAATTGTGCCTGGAGTTGACGATGTTGGGTCATCAATGTGTCGCATTGTGTTTTTACCTCAAGTAACTGCGTTTCTTTGACAGCAACCTCTTTTTGTGCCTAGATTAGTTGTGCAGATAGTTGTTCACTCATAATTTGGAACTGATTCTTTTCCCTCATGGCTTTGTCGTAGTCTACATCTGTATCCATCATCTGTTGTTGTGTATCCATGGCCGTTTGTATCATCTGCTTGACCACAGGCTTTAATTGTGTGACATCCACATTTAACCATGTTTTAGGAATACTCAGTTCTGCTCCTGTTGTCACATCTTTTCCTTGTGCTACGTGTAATGTAGTGTCATGGGGCTGCCTAATGTGGAGTTGTATCCTTGGCTCAGCCTCCATGTGGTTGATTTTGCCTTGAGGAGTGTCCTCCGGTATTTCAATTACAATTTGCTCTTCATTTTTGTGTAGGTCTGACTCTGTGTTTACTAGAGTTTGCATTTCTTCCTTGATTCTGTGTTTACTAGAGTTTGCATTTTTGTGTAGGTCTGACTCTGTGTTTACTAGAGTTTGCATTTCTTCCTTGATAGGTTGCATTACTTCTTTATTCGATATGGTAGCTTCTTTGATACTAATCTTTGTTGTATCATTCAATTGAATGACGTGCTCTGGTTCCTTTGGTTCTTCTATGTTCTTTGCTTGTTTCTGTTCGTTATCTGGCGTGACTTCAACTTGATTGATCTCTGTCCAATCTTCATTGTGTGTTTTTGTTTGCATGTCTGTATCCAGGGTGTCCTTCTCACAGCTTGATTCTTCATTAGAGCTTGATTCCTCCAATCCTATTTCTTTGTATCTGGAAGGTACTTGACGAGTTGCTTTATCCTTCTGTTTCTTTTCTTGGCTCGCTTGTCTGTAATGGTGACCTTGAATATTCAAATTTATCTGCCCCCGCATATACTTATGTGTTTCTTCTAGGGCAGCAAAGAGGTCTCTTTTCATAATTGGTTGTTGATTTCCAGGAATCTTTGGTAAGATGTGTGTCCTCTTCGAAGTGGGTGTCTCCTGAGCTTCTTCCTCTCTTAAGCGTTTAGTTCCTTTCATAGGTGTCCTTGAACTCGTTCCTACTTCTTCAGCAGCAATGAATGTTTTCTTTTTCTTTGGGACTGTAGCTGACTTGGCATATTTGGCTAGCCCTTCTGAGGTTGGCATCTCACGCAAGCAGTTTTTCATTTCAAGTGCCTCATAGATAAGTAAGGTCAAAGCTGAACTGCCATTGAGAAACTTTTTATGATCCCACTTCTTCTTGGCTTCAAATAGACCTTCTTGAACATATGGAGTCATATTTACTTTATTACCGACTTGCCTCATAGCATGTGAAAGCAGTTGTACGACAATCTTTTGAGGTGTTGTGTATCTATGCATACTAGGAAAACAAAAGTGCTGATGCACCAAGCGGACAACATCTTCAATATCCGTTCTGTTGATATCCAAAAAGGATCTCTTTTTTGGATCATGACATTCCTCCTTGACATTGGTGATTCCTTCTTGATTCCATCCGAAAGCTTTGTTGATTAACTCATGAGTGAATTGAATGGTTTTCCAGGTACCCACTTTGTCCAATACTCGTGCCTCAGGAACTGATATCCTATTCGCTGCAGGCTCAAGTGTGTTCATCACTTGCGTGCATCTTTGAAAATCTGGCAAATAAATAGGCAGTTTTAGAAATGCCTCTATTCCTGCTTGTGTCCAGACATCCACCACGCGAGGTAATCCTTGTATGATAGTCTTGAAGTCTTGCGACATAATAGGGAAGTAGTGATCCCTGTCCATAATCTTGATGGTAGCCATAAAAATGAGGTCCGACATCGGTTGGTCATCCAGAAACCAATGGCCTCTTGCTTTTGTTATAGATTCTAGTGGAAGAAGCTGAACCGCTTCCTCTTGAGTCGCTTCAGAATTAGTGGATGCCATCTGCACCCAATATAGAGTATGAATCAGTGGCCATATAGTATCAGAAATCCTCCTTCATTTGTCTTTCATAAGATTGACATTGCTTCGATTGAATGGTGTCGTCCCTTCCCCGTGGGTGTGAGAAAGGTAATACCTAGGATTTTTCATAATTTTAGGTATTTTTATGTTTTTGTCTAAAAGAAAAACAGAAAAGTGAGTTCATAGCCGAAGCGATTATTAATTTTTTAGTAATTTTCTTTAAATTATGTACAAGTTCTCTCCTATTTCCCAAGAGGAAAATGTGCTTCACTATCCTGAAATAGAAGAATATTGTGCCGAATGCATGGCCTTGTAATGTGGCCCTATCATGCATACTTTGGATTCTGGTAACTCCAAATGCGTGCAAATCGAATTATTTGGCAAATGTATACAGCTTGCTTTGTCTTTTGGTATCCAAATCTGCTTTATTTTGTTGGGAGAAATCGTGTTCCCAACCCTCCTGGTGATTGTGATGCCTCTCATCTGGTGCTTCTTCTTTGTCTGCTTTTTAAATCTTGGAATGACAAGTGAATTGTATGTAGACTCCAGCTCTGTCTTGTAGCAGTTCCTCTTTGGTTGTCTTGTCTTTAGGCCATCCCGATTCTCTTTATGCAATGGTTCCTCCTTTCTGGTGATTGCCCTTTGAGTACATGACTTGGGAATCCATATTTGAGTTCGGTCTGACTAGGCGGCTATCATCTTCTTTGGAACCCATATTCTAGCAATTTGTTGGGGACGTCAGTGTCCAAAGTAATTTGTCTCCTTTTTCAATGGATTGTTCTAATGTTGTTGATGTTTCTGTTGTAGAAGATATGTAGCTACCTGATCCTTCCTTATCCAAGCTTGTCGAGTGTAAGGAATGGGATATGTTCGAATAGGTGCCGACTTATGATTGCCTGGAGAGCTGGTCTCGCTTGTGCTTGGTTCTTTGCTAAGGTTGTTTTCAGATAGAATGACACTCTTGTGACTTGCTAGAGTAGAGGATGGTGTGCAAGCAGAATTCGGTGTGTCCTCATATGAAGTACTCGATGAAGGGGTATCCATAGTGCTAGTGAACATGCATTCATCACTGTATTCATTTGAATGAGTTTTCGGGGCTATATCCTTGGCTTTGATTGGTCGTTTGTCTAACATGCTGAATACCTCTCGATGTCCTATCTTGTCTGAGATATATCCTAAGGCCAATTGGATAGTCACTTCATATTCGTATATCCAGTCTTGACCTAGCACTAGGTCCTCGGGTAAGTCCTGATCATGACATACTAAGAGCTTCTGTTCCATAGTATTGTTTTCAATATGTAGAGGTAAGGTTATTTCACCCATACATTGAGTAATTGTTCCCCCTATTCCTATCAATTGTGCCTTTGATGGACGTAATTCCTCCTTGAGTTTTTGAGTCACTGAAAGTTTGATACAACTTATGGCGGCTCCTGTGTCGATGAGAGCATCCACTAAGTGGTATTCCTTTTTTCCTTCTCCCACATTCAAATATGGTTGTGTCCTCTGTTGACTTAGGTTTTCAATGGCTCTAAAATTAGCCATTGGGATGAGTTCTTCTCCTAGTCGATATCTCTCATCCACTCTTTTCGTTTCTTGATTCGTTCTAGTGCTTCCTGTCTCGCTTCTTCTCGTATCCTTTCCTCCTCGATGCGTCTATTCTTGCCCTTGATTAATCGTGACATTGTTTCTTCAGTCAATGGTTCTAGATATTTTTTCACTCGACACCCACTGATATAGTGTGGTAATACTTCTCCATCTAGAGTTGCTAAGCTGATGGCTCCACTCGTGGATATATGATTGATGATCAACGGGCCATATCCTCTCTTCTGCAACTTCTTAGCGTGTTGTTTCAAAGTATAAACCAACACTAAATCTCCTTCCTTCAAATTTTTTTCTTTAATATGAGCATCGAAATATGCCTTCTGTCGCCTTTTAGCAGCATAAATACCTGCTACTGCTTATAACCTAGTTTCATGAGGCTTCTCTATTTGATCCGATTGAGCTGAGAGTTCATGTCCCGTCCACTCATAAGTTGTTGCTACTCTGAGAGTGGGTATTAAGAAATCAATTGGTAAAATAGCATTCTGTCCATACACTAAGTTGAAAAGAGTAGTGCCTATGGCAGTTTTGTAGGCTACTCTGAATGCCCATAAAGCATGATGTAATTGTTTATCCCAATCAGATCTACCATTGTTCACAATTTTTGTGAGAACTGTGCATAAGATTTTATTGGAGCTTTCGGCTTGTCCATTGGCTTGTGGGTGATAAGCGGCTGATTTCTTATGAATTACCAAGAATTCATTTAGTAAGGCTTCTATAACTTCATTCACAAAGTGCGTACCTCTATCACTCACAATTTCTATCGGTAGTCCAAATCTAGTGAAAACGTTCTCGAAGAGAAACTTGGCAGTAGTTCTTGCATCGTTTTTCTTGGTTGCTTTGGCTTCAACCCATTTGGTCAGATAGTCTATGGCTACAATTATATACTCTGCATGGGATCCTTTAGCTGGGGGGCTAATAGGTCCTATGAAGTCTATTCCCCATTTAGTAAAGGCTTTGGCACTCATCATGGGTTTTAGTGGCATTTCATCCCTTCTAATTGGATATTTCGTTCGTTGACATGTATCACATCGTTGAACATATGTGGCTGCATCTTGATGTAGAGTTGGCCACCACATACCAGCAAAGAGAATCATTTTTGCTATCTTATCTGCAGAAAAATGTCCTCCTGCAGCTCCTGTATGTGCCAGCTCTAAAACAGCAAGATATTCATCTTCATGAATACACATTCGCAAATGATTATCTCTTCCTCGTTTGAAGAGTTCCTTTCCAATAAGAGCATAGTCCTTACTTTGTTCTACCAGTGCTCGTTTTCTTGCTAGAGTGGCTCCTTCTGGGTACTCTTGGGTCTTTAAGAACTTCACCAGAGGCATGCTCCATCTTGGTGCTACAGTGGAGTAGCATAGAGTGGAGTTCTCTTTTGGATTCCGTTCTTGACAGGTTGGGCAGGCTAATACATAGTTATGCGCATCCCTCTGCATGGTTGGCCAATATATGCCCAATCTCCTTAGTGTTTTCCATGTTCCGTTCGCATTTAGATGAGTTTTCCATTGATTTACATGTGCTTTTTGAAGCCACATTTCTTGTTCCTCTTCTTCGACACATCTCATGAGTAATCCATTTGAGTCTTGGTGATACAAGATTCCAGCAATGATATGAAGGTTTTTAGTCTTCCATAGGTCTTGAGTTCGGTTTGGTGTGATCCCATCTTTAGGTCCATGCGTGAGTATAGGGATCAACTTTTCTGCCCATTGGGGACATACCTCGAGATTAAACAGGTACGTGTCTAGCAGATCATCCGGTATTCCTATGGGTGGTTCTCCATGTGTCATTCTTGATAGGTGATCCGCTCTTATGTGGGTATTTCCTTTCTTGACTACTACTTCAAAATCAAATTCCATCAACAATAGAAACCATCGTACTAGTCGTCCTGTATTACAAGGCTTATTGACTAAGTAGAGTAGGGCTTGATGATCAATGAAGAATTTGAATTTTTTTGCCAATAAGTAGTGTCGAAACTTCTTTACTGCATACACCATTCCTAGGCCTTCTCTTTCGGTTGTGGTATAATTGTGTTTTTCTTGATTCAATTGTCTACTTGCATAGGCTATAGGGTGATCTAACTTTCTTGTATCTGTAGGTTGAGCTAAGATGCAACCAATGGCAAATTTGGAAGCATCTACGTGGATATGAAATGGTTTGTTCCAATTAGGTACTCAAAGGATTGGGGCTGAACTCAATCGACTCTTTAATTCATTAAAGGCTTTTTCACATTCTTCAGTCCAATTAAACTGTGTCAATAATGCATAAAGAGGTCTAGCAATTATGGCATACATATGTATAAATCTTCGGTAGTATCCGCAATGTCCCATAAATGCTTGTACTTCTTTAGCAGTCTTTGGTCTCGGTAAATCCAGAATTACTTTGATTTTGTCTTCATCAGTTGAAATTCCATTTTTAGAGACAATATGTCCTAATATCTTTCCTTGTCGAACCATGAAGACACACTTTTCTGGATTGAGGCATACTCTATATTGTTGACATTTGGCAAAGATCTTTTCTAGTTCAAGGATATGCTCTGATCTTATAGCTGAATAAGTACATAAATCATCCATGTATACCTCCATACTCTTTCTCAGGAACTCTTTGAATACATGGCACATCAATCTTTGGAAGGTGGTTGGGGCAATAGTTAGGCCGAAATGCATAACTCTAAAGGCGTACACTCCCCATTGGTGTGGGTATGTTCACCGCTCTGTAGATTTGATTATTTTCCTCAGTTTTGTTTGGGGTCTCTCTAGCTTTGGCTCTAGTTATAGCTTTCAATGGTACCGTGTACTCCTTATCGCTTCCTGATGATTCTATCACTTCTATCACATTAATCTGTACATTAGAGTTAACTTTGTTGGGGTTCTTAGGGTAATCTCTGAAAAGGTGTTCTTTACCACAATCACTACAGTATCCTTCCCAGACTCGCTGTGGTGGTGGTGGGTTTGGCAGTGTACACTCTCTGATATAATGATCACCTCCGCATCTATAACATGGTCCTCTAGGTACAGGCAGTCTGTTCATAGGTCGGGGGGGTATGGTTGCCCTAGGGGCTGTGTACATCAATGACACATAATCCTGCTCATATCCGTAGGAACTATCTGGCACTTCCATGCCATAGGCATACGGTTCGTACATTTGTCCATATTCTATCATAGAGCTCTCATAACTGGGATAGTTTCCTTGACTATGGTCATAGGATGAGTCATATGGTTCATTACTAGTCAATGGGGTGGCTGGGACTATTGCTCTCTCTAAGTTTTCTTCAGGTTGAGCTATTTTCACTGGGACAACATTCTGAGGATGGGGTGGTTGCTGTCCTAACACCAGTTGTGGTTGATTGTAACCTTGGTAAGCACATGGCCGTGGTACAGGTGCCTGCTGTTGATATGTGGGATATCCGAAGGCTTCACCTCCTTGATCTCTCTGAGGGTATCCATAAGGTCTCATAACAGGTTGTGTTGGTCTTGATTGCCTATTGTAGGGACAATTTTATGCACTGTGATTTGTGTATTTTTGTTCTATGCTGTAATATTGTAGAGGGCCTGGAACAGGTGGTCTATTGTAAGCATAGGCAGGTGGTGGGACTATTCCCCTAGTGCACAAATGAGATGGATGATCACCTCCACAATGCATACATCTTCTAAGCATGGGCACTCTCATTGGGTTGTTGGGGTAGTTCCTCTGTCCTTGGACATTCAGCTTCTTTGCTACTAGGTCGGCTATTTCCTCAACATTGTTCTTAGGGTTCGATGTGCTGCTTGCTGAATCTTCACTCTTCATACTACCTTGAGGTATTTTCAGATCCTCCGCTAGATTGTCCTCTAGGTCAATACATTCTTTCATGCATTCTTGCAAGGTTTGAACTCTCTTCACATACACCATAGATCTTAATGATCCATTCAATAATCCTTCCAAAAACAATGACACCATTTTGTTTTGGGTGGGTCTCTCTTCCACTGGGCATCTATCCACATACTGCTTGAATCTTCTTGCTGCCAATCTCACTGATTCCGTAGGAGCTTGCTTAAAGCTATGGATTAATAATGGAGTTGTTTTTAATTCCAGACTTAGTGAATTCTTCAATCATTTCTTGATAGACTTGTTCCATGTTCTGAAAATCATTTGGATCTAATGGCTGGAACCAAGCTACAGCTGTGACCGTCAAAGTTAGACCAAAAGATTCATATTGGATCAAAAAATCTTCTACTTGTTTGACTCTTATTACTTGCTTGAATTCAGCTATATGATTGTAAGGTTCACTAGAGCCATCATAGTGATTTCTCATGCATTTGGCCACTTGAATTGGCCTTAATCTTCTTCCTCCTTCAGGCGGTCTAGGCATTACAGGGAAAACTGGTCTTCCTATGGGGATACCAGGTCCTCTTGCTACAGGTGGTCTAACTAGGGTAGGAATCCCATTCCATGGGTCAACAGGTGGTTGGGGCCGATAGTTAGGGTTATTTGCAGGCATAGCAAACTGCACATGTGGTCTAACCGAGATTTGAGTTTGTTGGGTTTGTCCTGACTGTTGAAATGAATTATTCTGAGAGGTTCCATGTGGGTTTTGTGAAGTAGTGGCTTGATCCCTCGGGGGAAACACTGGAATGTTCTGATATTTCAACCCGGCTCTCTCTGAATCTATTAGGGGCCAATACCTTCTCTGGTTTTTGTCTAAATATGTGATAATTGTGGGAAAGTCAGGATCTTGTAACTCATAGATAGTAATTGGATTAGGGGCTGCTTCCCATATTGAAGAGTGGGCTCTAAGGAGATGCTCCATTCCATTAATCAAATACACATCCATTAAGGAGTCATCTTGGGGAATCAGGTCTCCTCTCCAACCCCTAACAACAGTAGATCTCCCCCTAAGTGTGGTCACTCGCTCTTCATTTCCCTCACCATTAGGGTTATGAGTATTGTTTTCTTCCCCAAGTTCATTAATGTTTTCAGGATGTTTGGTAACCACATATTGGATGTCCCTTTTATCCATATAAACTCCTCCTGAATACTTGACTGCTGGCCTAGGCACTATGTAAGCATCTGAAGCTTTCCTCAATCTGGCCACTGATCGGTTTAGTCCATCTAAGTAGATAGGTATGTCATTTTGGTTGGTGTTCACATATTCCAAAGATGTCCTATATTCTCCCTCAATAATTGACATCATGCCAATCATTGGTACAGTGTTTTGCATATCCTCTGAAGCCATAGGAATTTCTTCTTCTGACTCACTAGAGGTTTCAGAATAATGGGAACGGCTACTTGGCTCGGCTACACTACCTACAGAAGAGATTACACTTCTTCGGCTTCCTAGGGTTCTTCCAGATCTTAGGTTCATCCACTTTAAAGTTCTATTTAACCTTGCCAACCCCCAACTTCTAGAGTTCTTCACTCAAGGTCAGAATCCTAGAAAAATGTGGCTAGAAAAGGACTGATCATGAATTCTCAAGTCACGATACTTGACCCAAAAAGAACACGATACTCGATCCTTGAATTAAACGATACACGATACCTCAATACCACGATACTCGATACTTGGATGAACACGATACACGATAGTTAGGCAACACGATACTTGATACTCAAAAACGCGATACTCGATACTCGATACTCGATACTTGAGCAAACGCGATACTCGATACACGATACTTGTCAAGTATCACGATCGGTCAAAAACGATACACGATCTCTGTCAAAATATCGCGATCACTCAGAAACGATACACGATCTCTATCAAATATCACGATCGCTGAGAAACGATACACGATACTTGCAACAAGCGATACTCAATACACGATACTTGTGAAGTATCGCGATCAGGCAATCACGATACTCGATCTCTGGCAAGTATCGCGATCGTTCAAAAAACACGATACACGATCTCTGTGAAGTATCCCGATACTCAACCACAGGAGACCACGATATTTGGGAGGTATCGCGATACTCAACCGCGGGAGAACACGATACTTGACACTTTTTAACTTTTTGCAAGTGTTTTTTTGGATTTTAATTTCATACACATGTGCCTAGAGTGCATCTACTCTCCTCTTTTAGCCACGCAGATCGTTTTTTCTGAAATGTTGAATTTAGCTGGCAAGAATGAGTGAATGATGAGTGTGCTCACCTCTGTTACTCTCTCTCAATCCTTGCACAACTCTACCAGCTCTGCGTAGCTCCACAAGCTCGGATCTAGCCCACGATACTCGACAGCACCTCTCACGATACTTGTTTAAAAGACAAGTGACTTACAGAATGGCATTTTTTTGCTTTTATACTTTTGAATTTTCCTACTCACTAAAAAAGAAGAACAACAAGACAAGGACTGAAAGCTACTCTAATTACTTATCCTACTCCCTTACTCCTCCTACTCTACTCACTCCACTCATTTCCCTAGACTAATAACTCACTACACACACTTCAAGAGTGAAAAGTAGTAAGTGCGGATAAAAGTGACTTACCAAAGAAGAGAAATTCACTATTCCTCCTCTCGCTTCAATGCAATAAGCTACTTACCATCACACCAATGCCTCGGTTTGATTCGACACTCCCCGGCAAGCGGCGCCAAAAAACGTGTGTACCTAAGAACCAACTTAGGGACTTGTGGAGAAAGAGACTATACCTCAATCCCCGTCAAGTACATATAGTGGGGATTCACGCTCTAATTATCAATCCGATGAGTATCAAAACCTAGCCGAGTGTATGAAGACATGCATTCAAATGACGATCAATGCAAATGAGTTACTCAAAGAGTGCAAACAGGGCAAAGACTAATCCAAACAAGCTTCAACTGTCAGTCATGGTGTCACGATACTTGGAACAACAGCCAACAGTAAATTGAGCTTTTCTCTCATCTCCGATCTCCAAATATAGTGAATAGCATATGCGTTTCGAAGCTCTCAAGAAGACGCATCCAATGGTGGTATTTTCACTCAATCCTGATGCTTCTACTTCAAGTTATGAGCAAAATACTGAGTTGCGGGAAAGACCTTCCTACACTTCAGCACTTCCTACACTTCACACACACCTTAACAACAGTAAACAAACACTTTCATGGATAGACAACACTTCCCTACACTCTTTCCAAGCAATACACAAGCATACAAGCTCACAAAGAAAAAGATACAGAGAGGAGAAGACACAAATTCGAATTTCTGTGCTCTTGATTCTCACAATGGCAAAAAGTCTTTACAAAGAGTCACAAATTGACTTATATACTTGTGCCCTAAAAATGGTCCTTTCACACAAGAGACCGGCACTTTATTCACTAAAAGACTAATTTCCTACTAATTTACATGGGTAAGCTTCTAATCTTCTGTGGGGATGCATCTAGAGGACTCCTCTAGTGCATTTACATCGGAAAATATATTACAAGAATGGTTATAATACAAAAATAAGGTGTCCAAATCGGAAAAATTTTGGGGCCCTTCTTTTTCTCTGCCTTGTGCTTTCTTTGCTCTGCAACACCTTGCTGCCGCTTTCAACTTGGTTTCTCCTAATTGTTCCAAAGTCCATTATCCTTGATGATAATTCATGGCCAGTCCAATGATGTTCTTGTTCAACCTTAAGGATGGGTATCAAAAAGTCCAAAGGGAGCACATTGTTTTGACCAAAAACCATCTCAAAGGGAGTTGCATTGAGTATGGTCTTGTAGGCCACTCAATATGCCCAAACAATGTGATGTAGTTGTTTGTCCCAATCTGAATGTTTGTTGTTCACAAGTTTCATCAATACATTACAAAGGATTTTGTTAGTACTTTCTTCTTTACCATTGGCTTGAGGATGGTATGGTGTGGATTTCTTATGAATCACCATAAAATCTTGTAACCAATATTCAATGACCTAGTTTAGAAAGTAAGTTCCTCAATCGCTCACTAGTTCTATAGGTAATCCATATCTCGTAAAGACATTTTCAAATAAGAAGTTTGCCATCATGTGTGCATCATTCTTTTTTGTGGCCTTGGCCTCTACCCATTTGGTAAGATAGTCAGTTGCAACTATGATGTATTCAGCATGAGTACCTTTAGCAGTGGGGTTAATGGGTCCTACAAAGTCTATACCCTGCTTAGAGAATGCACGTCCTCCCATCATGGGTTTCAGTGGCATCTCATCTCTGCGAGTAGGAAACTTTGTTCTTTGGCACACATCACATCCCTTAACATAGGTATGTGCATCCATGTGAAGAGTGGGCCACCATAATCTTGCAAATAATATGGCCCTTATTATCCTATCGGGGCCAAAATGACCTCGTGCAACACCTTGATGTGCAGTCTCTAGTATGCTTAAGTAATCACTCTCATGAACACATTGTCTTAGGTATCCGTCTCTTCCTCGTTTGTACAAGTTATCACCAATAAGAGAGTAGTCATGAGCTTCCTGCTCTAGACTTCATTGTCTTGCTAAAGTCATTCCTTGAGGGAATGTTTTTGTCCTCAAGTATCTCACCATCAGTTCGCTCCATTCTTGGTGTGAGAGACACACGATACAGAGTGGCATGTTCCACTAAGGGTTTTTCACAACACACTGGACATTCTTTACATAGTCTATAGACATCTGCTTCCATAGAAGGCTAATATACTCCTAGTCTATGCAGAGTCTGCAAAGTATGGTGTTTTAAATGATGTTGCTTCAATGCACGTACATGTGCTAATTGCAACCAATTATTGTGTTCTAATTGGTCTACACAACAAACAAGAATTTTCTGATTATCTTGTTGATAAATGCTTCCTACTAGTATCTGGTATCTTTGGGATTTGGTAATTTCTCCTTCTCTTATCCTAATCCTAGAATTCTTGGGTCCAAATGTGAGAGTGGGAACAATGGGTTTGGGTCATTCAAGTACTACCTCAAGATTAAATAAGTATGCATCTGGTAGCTCATCTGCTATTCCTTTATAAGTAATAGGAACCAACATATCAATCTTCTAGTGTTACACGGCTTATTGACTAAGTACAAAAATGTCTGATGATCCGTGAAGAACTTGAACTTGTTCGCCAATAAGTAATGCCTGGATTTTTTTACCGCATAAATCATTCTGAATACTTCGCGCTCCATTGTGATGTAATTTATTTATGTTGTGTTTAACTGCCTACTCGCATAAGCTATGGGGAGATCCATATTTCCTTCATTCATAGGTTGTGCCAACAAACAATCTTATGGCATAGTTGGATGCATCCACATGTACATGGAATAATTTACTCCAATCTGGTGTAGTTAATATAGGTGTTGAACACAAGTGTCATTTAAGTTCATTGAATGAGTTCTCACATTCATCCGTCCATTCAAACTTGGTCAAAAGAGAGTACAAGGGCTTTTCTTTGATTGTGTACATGTGTATAAATCGTTGATAATAACCACAATGACCCATGAAGGCATGTACTTCCATTACATTCCTTGGCCTAGGTAGATCTGCAATTACTTTCACCTTTTCTTTGTCTGTAGATACTCCATTCTTTGACACAATGTGTCTTAGAATTTTTCCTTTCTTGACCATGAAAATGCACTTTTCTGGGTTCAAGCAAACCTGACATTTGTAAAATACTTTTCTTAATTTAGGGATATGAGTCTGTCTCATGTTAGAATGAGCACATAAGTCGTCCACATAAACTTCCAAATTCTTCCTTAAGAATTCCTTGAAAACATGACACATGAGTTGTTGAAACGTGGTAGGTGCATTTGTGAGCCCAAATGGCATTACTCGAAATGAAAATATGCCCCACTCTGTGGCAAAAGCCCTCTTGTGTTGATCTTCAGGAGTAGTGGATACTTGATTATAGTCTGAGAATCCATCAAGAAAGCTATAAACTTCCTTGCCCGTGACTCGTTCCAATAAGTGCTCTGTGATAGGAAGAGGGTAATTGTCTCTAATCGTGGTGGCATTAACTTTTTTAAGGATAATACACACATGTAATTTTTTGTTCTTCTTGGGCACAACCACAATGGGGGATACCCATTCGGTATGCTCAATCTCGTAAATGAATCCTGCTTCTATCAATCGATCTATCTACTCTTTAATATTGGTAGCATAGTTATCATTATACGTGTATGGTTTTTGCTTCGTAGGTTTGGCCTCTAGAGTCATAGGAATCCTATGGGTGCATATATCCAGGTCTACTCTTTTCAAGTCCTTGTAACTCCAAGCAAACATGATTATGATTTTTTTTTTTGTTTTCTCTCAATTATCATATACTTCTCCAATGCCTTCTTCTCTTTTAGGCATTTGTGCCATAATTCTTATATCTTCTATTTCATACTTTTTGAAGTTCTCCGATACTTCCATGAGTGGTTCTTCTTCTTCTTCTTCTTCTTCTTCTTCTTCTTCTTCTTCTCCTTCTCCTTCTTCTTCTTCTTCTTCTTCTTCTTCTTCTTCTGTTTTAGGTGATTTCTTTCTCTTCTTGTGCTTGTTTTTTGTATCCTCTTTGAGTAACTCAGATTGTTCAGTTTGATTTTCCTGTCCATCTCAGGGGTTTTGGCTTCCACAAACAAAATATATTCCGCTTCAGTCAAGCAGAAGGGTTCCATGATAATGGACTCTAAGTCCTCATCACTACTCTCATCTGATTCTTTAGCCACTTCCATGCATTCTTCTAGGATGGGCTCTTCCTCTAAAGGCTCTATCATAAAGATTGAAATATCATATCCATCTTCATCACAATGAGGGGTCCACTATTCTTTGTTCACTGTTGTATCCATCGTAGCTAAGATCTCTACCCAACCATGAGGCTCAAATTCCTCGTCTGGAAACACTATTGGTGCATAAGTAGGATCTTGAAGGGTTTGTGGATGTCATTTCAAACCTAAAGTTATGGCTTCTAATAGTTCTTCCTCTTGCTTGGCTACCTTAAACATCCATAGATGAGTGTTCTCGTGCAACCATGATGGGTCCGATTCTAATGAGTGCACAAACTCTTTTTCTTCTTGTGTCTTATTCCACTGAATTGGGGGTACATCTTGATGAGAATAATCTTTGAGATTAACTTTGGTGGTTCCTCCTAAATGTTGCAAGTACAAAGAATTAGTTCCCCAATCTTGTACAATTCGCAACTGACGCATGAATGGTCTTCCTAGTATCATCTCATAAGCATGATTTTTCCCAAAATCACGAATGGCAAAAGTGTGCTCAAATTCTACACCACATGGTGAGAGATATCCCTTCTAGTAAGCCTAATGGCTTCTCTATGTGTCCGTCAACCATTTCTAGCTTCATCTTGGTGGCTCTTAGTGCTGGCTTACCCCAACGTTTCCATAAAGCAGTGGTATACTCTGGCTCCTGAATCTAAGATGGCTTTAGTCATGTATCCTTTGTGGGTTATTGGAAGATAAGCATTACCTTCCTCTCCGTCACTCATATCTCCAATTCTTTCCATATGTATTTCTGGTACTTTCTTATGTGAACCTTCCTGAGAGTGAATGGAAGTGGTCTCTGGGAATTGGTTTGCTACATGGTTCCACAACTCTAGCTTAATTTTCAACAATTCTTCTAATGTGAGGTGGCACTGCACTTTAGTGTTCTTGATCACTTGCATGTTTTTAGGGATTATTGATTCTTCATTTCTCACTATTATGGTGGGAGCTCTCATACTGATAGATTTAGCTTCCCAAGGTCCTATGAATTGAGGTAACTCTTGTAGAGAGTTAGATTCAAACTCCATTTGTTCACTAAGTTGCTCTTCCTTGACATCACCATAGATTGAGGGTATGTCTTGGGGAAATTGTTCCTGCAAGTCATCTATCTCTTGGATTGGGGGATGGGTTTCTTGCTCTCATCTCCACTTCTCTTCTTGGATTTCTCTTAAAAACCCTTGGGAGTACTTATGTATGGAAGATAGATTGTCTTCAACCTCAGTATTCAGCACTTGAGATAGTGATGGTACATTACCTTCTTGTGTCTCTAGAACAATAGGGTCCTTTTGTCAATTCTTCTTCTTATTGCTAGTAATCAAGTATTCTAGCCTCTCCAATAGTCCTTGAAAGTGTAAATCTGGTTTCGCTATATTGCTCCAATTAATATATCGTGAGGCTTCAAACATGGTCTGGGCTAATTCTACCATCTTCATGCAAAGCTTCGTTCTCTCAATTTCTAAGTCCACCCTTGGATAGTTCTTACTCAATTCAACTATCTAGGGTCCTTCCTTTAATCTTGCCTGATATGCTCGAAACATCGTATCTAGATTTTTGGGTATGGGTTCTGCTAGGACTAATCCTGGTTTCTAAGCTGTGTTCTGCTCATTCGACTCTTGCAAAGTTAATTCTAGGATTTTAGCTCTAGTTTCCTTTAGGCTTCCTTCTTACTCGTTTATCTTTCCACTCCACTTTCTCTTGACACTCTCTCGTGAATCCTTCCATGATTTTGTCTTTCTACCACGAGATTCTCCAACTTCACTAGTCTCAGCTATCTTTTTTGGATTAGGTTGTTGATTTTGCAATAGTTCTTGGGATCTTGTTATAGCTTGGATAGGTACATAGGTAGGGTTAGATATGTCTGAGGTGTGCACAATGCCTATCACATTAATGCGCATCAATTTTGAGGCATTATCAAGGTTCTTAGGGCAATCTCTAATGATATTCTCTTTACCACATTCTGCACAAAAACCTTGAATATTATAGTATTGTGAATGTCCTACTATCGGAGGATGTGGGAAATCCTTTATGAAATGATCTCCTTGACACCTAAAGCATGGTCCTTTAGGTCCCTGTGGTCTTGGCTATCTCAATAGGGGCCGTGGGTTAGGGTTTGTGTACATGACATTGGTATAGTCAGGCTCCCAACTAGGTTCCAATGGTGGACTATCATCTTGGTATGCTTCCAAGTGTTCTAGAGACTCCGTGTAGTATGTTGGTGGGCTATCTACACGGGTGGGGTCGAAACTATTTGAATTAGGATCACCTTCTGTGATCTAGGGTGAAGATGGCACTAAAGCCCTACTCAAGTTCTCTTCTATAGCAGTGTATTTGACTGGGATGACATTAGCTAGTGGGGGTGGCTGCTGAACTAAAATAGCTCGTGGTCTCTATTGAGTCTGATAAGGGTAGTTCTATGGGGGTTTGTACTAATGAGGTTGAGCACTGTACTATCTTGGATATCTACCTTGTTGAGGTTATGCTTGTGGGTAGTTCTATCACACTACTTGTTTGTTGTACGGGCAATCTTGTGTTGTGTGATTTTGTATTGTCTTTCAATTGTGCAGTATTGGCCACTAGGGTTGGCTTGAGGTTGTGTTACATTGGGACACACATTTACCATATGGTCACCACCACAAGTGTAACAACATTTGTTTGTTGTTAACCTAGGCATCTGTTTGCTAGAAACTCCTAGTTTTTGGGCCACCTTTTCTGCTAGGTCTTCTATCGAACTAGAATGTTGTGAGGATGAGTGAAAGGAGTTATTTGGATCGTTGTAGACCTTTGAAAGTTCCAATTCATCTCCTAAATTATCCTCAATGTCTATACATATCCTTACACACTGCTCTAACATTCTGGGTTCCTTCAAATATACATAGGATCACAGTTTAGAGCTTAAAAGGACGTCCAAAAACAAAGACACTTGCTTTACTTGTGAGGGCAATTCTGGCATTGGACATCTCTTTATATACTATCTAAACCTACATCCTACAGGTCTAACTATTTCTTGGGGAGTCTATTTGAAGCTGTGAATCAATGAAGAAGTGTTATGCCTAATTCCACTTTAGGAGAATTCAATGATGAATGACTCTAACAAGTGATGGATATCCCTAAATTGCCTTTGATTTAATCGTTGGAACCAAGTTACAGCTATGTTCTTTAACATAGAGTCCAAAGGCATTGTATTGCGTGAATATGTCTTCTACTTGCTCTGCTCGCAACACTTGTTTAAATTCCACACATGGTCATAGGGATATTTTGTCTCATCAAAGTAATTTTTCATTGATTTCACTAACTGGGTAGGTCTCAACATTCTTGGATGTTCGGGGGGTCTAGGTAGAGGAAAGTCATCTCTACCACCTGGTATTTTTGGTTCTCTTTGTCGCTCCACTCTATCAGTGTCCAAGTTGGTCTATCTCTTCCTATGGGGTGAGTAAAACTTACTTCTGGCTTTTCTTTGTTCTTCTCTCTTTGAGGGCCATGGGTTGAGGATGTCCGAGCACCTTGATGGCTTATGTTTACATTCACTCGTGATGGGGGAAACACTAGTTCACCTCTCCATGTATAAGCATGTCTTGCATGATCAAGTACTACAAACACTCATTCTAAAGTGTTGTCTAGGTACACTTCTTTTCCAGGTGTGTTTGGGTCCTTGAATTCGTAAATGTTAATGGAGCCCACTTCACTTGGTTGTTCCATTTTGTATCTCCAAAAGGCTTCATTGATGTCCTTATTCAGGAATAATTCAATGCTCCTATTGTCCTGAGGGATCCATTATGGGTTTAGTATTCTTATCCATATCGATGTCCCTCGAGGTGTCCTAGGTTCATCTCCTATTGGTTATTTTCCTTGGGTTCTTGTTTCCATATCGGAAATTACTACACCAAGCTCATTAGTGTGGTTAGGCTAAATTTTTATGATGTACATGGTTCCTTCTTTGGCTAAATAAGCATCTCTCTCAAATTTCACCACTCGACATTCCAATCCAATGGGTTGGTCATGATTGTGCAATTGCACCACCGATCTTCTCAAACCATCCTCGTAGATGTGAGCACCTAGGTGGTTAGTTCGGACATATTCTAATTGGGTCGTGTAGGGTCCTTCTGGTCTTTCCAAGTATGCTACACTTAACCCTCCTTCATATCTTTCCATGCTATAAGCCATTTTTGACTCACTAGTATCCAAGCCCAAATTGTATGGGTAGTTATTCAATTGTTGTGCCCAGGAACGTGCAGTAGTTCCTACACTTGCTTTCGATGATCTAAGGCTTCATCGATATGACTTACCTATATGCTTCCCTGATCTAAGGTTCATGAATTTACTTCCTCAAGCACTCAATACTCACTCTAATCATCAATATTTCTTTGTTCTCAATTATTTGTTTCGTTTTTACTCTTTTAAATTCTTGTCTTGTCTCAATGTACATGTCAGGAATCAACTTTTTGTTGTATTTTTGAGTTCCCGTTCCATCCAAATTAAGTTCCTTCCCTTAGGGTTTTCATTTTTGCAAACTTTTATCTCATTTTTGGACTTGAAAGAAGTAAGTCTCTTGGACTTGATGCATTCCTATCGTCGTCCTAATTCAATCCACAATGTTATACATTCTTAGCCTAAGCTAGCAATTGACTGAGGGGGTTGAGTATTCTTCCAACCTCGAGTCAGCTTCTTTGATTGCTCTAATGCCCAAGAAGTCATGCTTCCCAAGCCTTGCTTACTTCACTGCTCGCCTTGCTCTGATTGCCCTTGGATGGCTCTTGCTAGACCTGTCAAAGTCCAAAGTTTAGATCACTCTTCAAATTTAATGAGCAGACTCTTTGATGTATACACCTTTAACGATCCCCTTTCCTTTGGCAAAAATTCTCAAGTGACCCCTTGCTTTCCTAATCCCATAGAATTGTCAACTCCAATTTATCCTATCTACATACCAATGAGCCCTAGAGCTCAAAAAATGGGTTTTGAATGAAAAAGATATGGACGTTTAGGCTCTCGCGGGTTAAAATAGGTAGACAACTTTTTCTCCAAATGTGAGCTAAGGGGCCTCCAATATGCTTAATCACTCAGAAATTACTCAAAATAGGCCTTAAATTTGCCAAAAAATCAAAACCCTAAATTTGGCATTTAGGTGAACAATCGTGATGGTCTGAGATAATCGTGATGGTCTGAGATAATCGTGATGGTCTGAGATAATCGTGATGGTCTGGGACCGTCACGATGGTCCAAGTGAACCATTGCGATGGTCTGGCACTGTCACGATGGTTTGCAAGAAATGAAGTGTCGCGATGGTCCAATGATACGTCACGATGTTCCAAATTTATCGAGTTGTCGTGATGGTCCGATGAACTGTCACGATGGCATACCTGTATCATCGCGATGGCCTGAATTGAGTGAATCATCCTGATGGTCTAGTGACCCATCACAATAATCTGTCCTAACGAGGCATCGCGATGGTCAAGTGAACCGTCGTGATGGTTCAAATGACACATGGCAAGTGGATCGTCACGATGGCGTCAGCCAATCGCGATGGCATGGGGTCGACAGGATCGTCGCGATGATCAATGACCATCGCGATGGTCCAATTGAACCGTTGCAATGGTCAGTGACCATCGTGATGGTCCAATTGAGCCATCGTGATGACATGAGCCAATCGCGATGGTGCGACACAATCGTGATGTCGTGAGCCCATCATGATGGTCCACCAAAGTATGAATTTTTCAATTGCATTTGTGGATTCCTATGTGCAAAAGTGTTCTATGCTGTGGTATAGACATGTACTAAAAATGTCAAACTTGTCATACCATCATGATGGTCCGACATCTACGGCAGATCTAACAGAAGTTGACATTCTCACCTTTTTGGAGATCTCCTGCTCTTATGGAGTATTGTGCCTGCAAGAAAACTCAAAAACACACACACATACATGCAAGCTCAATAGCTCTCTCTCTCTCTCGCATGTGCAAATGAGGAAAATGGGGAGGATAGGTGGATATGGTGAAATTTCTGATCTTTTTTCGAGTGGAAGAAGATGATGCGATGATGAAGGAGAAGTATAGGGGAGATGAAAAACACTAAAAACTATGCAAAAACAACAACAAAAACTGAACTTATTAGCTTCCAATGCTAATTGTTGCTATACTCTTACCATCAAGCATTCGTCCTAGAACTCGATCCTCGGCAACGGTACCAAAATTTGGTGTAGCTCAAGCATAAGCATCACCTCCTTTAACTATCAATCCGTGGAAGAGATAGGAGTGATATGAAGATCGTGAATGCATGAAGTAGTGAGAGTGAAGGTGAGAAGCATGGAAATGCACACACACATAAACACACATGGAAGAGACAAGCAAGACATAATGGAAGGTAGAAAATAGGCTCTATTGCTCCATAACACTCTTACAACCTCAATCTAGCTCTAATTTCACACTTTCCAACACTAGATAACCTCAAAAATGAGCTCTCTAGCTCTTTTTATAGATTCTAGACTAGTTTTGATCGGTTTCACATCTAGTGACCAGCATAGTTAAAAAATAGGTTCTAGGGGGCATTTGGAGGTCAAAACGATATCTAAAAATTACCAAAATTGGTATGCTCATTCTACCTAAACTCCTCAATCTCGAGGACTCCTCAGCTTGCAGAAAATGGAGTTACTAATTACAAAAGAGGGTGTGTTTATGATACATATGTTACAAAAGTGATAAAAATCACTGTTGGAGTTTTGGAAAAGTAATATGAAGTATATTTCTTTGAAAAAATGATTGTCTGGCTCCCCACGACTCTTTGTAGTCCACCTCTACATGCTTCCTCTACGTCTACACCTTTGGTTTGGTGGGGGTGGATGTCAGAGAGAATTCTCTCTCCCCAACTTGATGAACACTTGGCAACTCATATAACCAAAAAGAACATACACACACACATATATGCATAGACAGACACATAGAGACACACACACACATATGCATACACACACATAGAGACACATACATACACACATACACATACATGCATACATATGCATACATATGCATACATAATGCATATGCATACATACATACTTACATGCATGCATACACACACACATGCATACATTTGCATACATAATGCACATGCATATGCATACATACATGTTTACATGCATACACACACTCACATTGATAAATGAGTTATCAGAGAAAGTAGTCCAAAAATTAGCAGTTTTGAGCAAGCATATGCCTAGATTGGTCTCATTAATATGATGTTATATCTGAGGAGGAGATCACATGGCTAATGTTTTCCCAATTATGACTCAACCCCAAGAGAACCCTAACATCCAATGCTGCACAATAGAGAGAAGATACACCAACCACACTACACAAGATTGCCCTTACAATCTACATTGATAAATGAGTTATCAGAGAAAGTAGTCCAAAAATTAGAGATTTGAGCAAGCATATGCCTAGATTGGTCTCATTAATATGATGCTATATCTGAGGAGGAGATCACATGGCTAATGTTTTCCCAATTATAAATCAACCCCAAGAGAACCCTAACAGCCAATGCTGCACAATAGAGAGAAGATACACCAACCACACTACACAAGATTGCCCTTACAATAGACAAGTGGATAGGCAAAATTACTAATAGCCATGTCAACAACAAGGTGGATACCTAAATCCTTACCAGAAGAAACAATATTTTAGGTCCCAATAGCCTTATAAACTAGCCTACCAATCTCAACAAAGGCTTCGTCTAATGTTAGGTCAATAGCCTCCTCCCACAGCCAATCTTATCCTAGTCAAAGATGCATCAGTTGAGAAAAATTTAAGTCAAGCCTTAGTGCCAACACCTCCTTTGAATTTTGAAAATGAGCCTAATGCTCAGAGCTTTGACTCGACTCATGTGGATAGCCCACCGGCCTACTACATGGAATCACCTGAGCATAATGAGACTTACCCATATGAAATCCCTAGTGAAGCTAGTTGGGACCTAGAATACTCTAATGTGATGCATGCAAATCCTAATCCAAGGCCCCAACCGAGACAAATGAGAGCCCAAGTGCCTCGAGGGTCATGTTATAGATAGCATGGAGATCATTTCATTCGTGATTTTCCACTCCCTTCATCCGGACAACCCCACTCACTGACCATTCAAGGTTTTTGTCCTGAGTGTGGCAAGGAACACCTCTTAAGGGACTGCCCTAAGAACCCAATCAACACACAAAATATTACTCCCATCATTGTGATTGGATTAATATTAGATCCTAGTGTAAGAATGATTATCACATCCCCCATGCAAGTAGTAACTAGAGTTCAATCCCTACAACAAAATGTTAGCCTTTTGGGATCCAGAATGACTAAACTAGGGGTTATTGGGTGGTAGTTCACATATTGCTTCTTGTAAACTATTACTTTTCCACTTTGGTCTTCTCACATACTTATTCTAATACGATCTTCCATAGAACTTCCACCAAAATATTATATCATACATACAAACATCAATTTCTGCAACTTTCGCACTACTCTGATACTTTCGCTATATCATTACTGATTATTGCTTAACTTTATCACCACTTCACTCTCAATGATTATATATCACCATACTTAACCATATCCAATTATACACCAACGCTAACAAACTTAACTTCAAATTAACTTCCCACATATAACTTTGCACTTCACCAAACTAACACAATGCTTAATCTCTTATAGTAATCAAACTTTAACCACCCTTCTAATAATTGATAATCAACAATGCAAGTAATAGACAATAACACAGAGATATCAAACAAGATTAAGGAATCTACCAACACATTGATCCTTCTATCTCGACTGGTCCTTGTGGACTCACGAATATGCAACTTTTCATTGTATTAATTCATTGGGGAAAGATTACAATGTTTGGCATATACAACACTTCACCGAAATTATATATATTTTTTACAAATAGTCACACCATTAGCCTAACACTGGCATGCATGGTGGACTCCAACCCTAAGCAAAAAAATCATCATCCACTGATCCCTCAATATATATAGTTTGAGCTTCTTCAAAACTGCACTTTATCTTCTTCTGTAATGCCTTCAATAACTTCTGTACATGCTCATCATCTAACAGCAATGCATCAGTGCTAGATGTACTAGTTGTAGCCACCTGATAAATTAGACTTTTACTCTGTTTGACCAAAAAAGATTCTTGTAAATAAAAATCATTCTTAAGTGCTTCTCTACACTGGACTTTACTTTTTTTCGCATCCGCTTTGATCTTTTTTAGTTTCTCATTTTGACTGTTGAGAAGGTTTTCCATCCTGTGAAGTTGCTGCACTTGAAATTCTATAGTCTTGAAGTAGGCCTATTGTTCTTTTTGCATCGCATCCAACTCGTTCTTCAACTTGATGGTAACTTCAATTTTGATTATCAACTCTTGAGCTTTCTAAAACAATTCTTCCTTTGTTATTGCCAGTTTAGTTTCCCATTGGAAAACTTTGGAAGTTTGGTCAAAGCTGCATTCTTCTCAACAAATTCCTTGTGCAGTACTCCCAACTCCTAGACTTTTTCTTGTACTGGCTACTGCAACCACAATTATAGTGCTTTGAACTTCATAACTTCCTCCTAGAGAGGAGCTATCTTTGCTTCAGCCATCTCTAATTTATTTTGAAACTCTTTCTTCATATACTACTTCTCTACTTCCAACTCGATTTGAATGCATCATATCACCTATATCAAACATTGGCCAACCTTTGCCAAATCTGCTAACGAAAAGTGTGGGCCAATCCCCAATTGGAGAAAGGAACATGTAGGAAGAGAGGGTGTTGTTGATGAATAGAGAGATAAATCTCACCAGTGGGTGGGTCAAAGGTAATGGGTGGTAGTGAGTATTCTGGGGAATTTGGCAGAGTGATTTCCTTAGAAAACATGAGGCAACCTCATTCATGGAAAATCTTCCTTGGATAACTATTTTACCACTACCTGACATTCCTTGTGAATGCAACCAAAGTAAAATAGTGCCCAATTCATAGGTTCAGGTAGCCATATCAATTATGGAGTACATTGGTCGAGAAATTCCGTATGCACATTTTTTGAGGTTAATGGTTACTACAAGGAACTGAAGTGCATGGCACCCTAGAGGCAGATGACACATAATAGCATACTTATTAGATGATTATCAAGGAAAGAGAGCGTTCATGGTAGCAAGTGGAAATGGAATGACCTCAATCCGGCCTTCATTAGAAAGATAGAGACGGGACACAATGGTGTCTAGAGTGATACAATTCGTGAAGTATGACTCGACCATAGGCAAGGATGTAATAGAGACTGAGTAGCCTGCAATGGTGAGGGCAATGGTCATGGATAATAGGTGAGCCGACACTATGTGCCATGGAAGTTGGGCAAATAGCAGTAAGCCTCCCACTTGAAAGTAATCTCTTGGGTCGAGAGCCATAACATCACTGAACCCATCAAGATGAGGCAAGGGCTCCATGAACGCAAGTTCACACACACAAAAACACAAGCATGAGGGACACATAGAGCGCACAGAACACTCGCACAGTTCACACCATAAAGGAAATAAGTAAAACATCGGGGAATAGATAGAGATGGAAAAAACAAAGACGACAAAACAACATGGAACAACCATCATGGTAATGAAAACAAGGAATAGAATGCCACCAACCAACCAAAATTTGCATGAAGAAATGCATGAAAACGGTACATGGATGGTGTCTACTGTTAAAGAGCCACAATAATCATGATTCCTTGAATGGAGTGTGAAAAGATCATAACTTAGATCCATTAAAAGAGTTGCATAAAGGTTCTCTGGTTAGAGTGGTCAACTGAAATGTAGATGGACCAGTTTGTGTCACAATACGATAAGGGTCGAACCACTCCACTTTAAATTTTTCGACCTTTCAGTCAACTTTAGAATTGTAGACTAAAACTAATTGCTTGACTTGAAACATTGAAGTCCTGAGAAAATGATTGCCATCTTTGCATGCAAATGGAATGTAAGTCCAAACTTCAGTGCAACATGGCATTACTACGAAGACATCTAGCTGCTGCTCAAGAAGAGAATCATTGCTTGCAACTATAGAATCAAGAGAACTTAGAAGCTGCCATAGAGAATACCCTAGGTGCCTATGCATATATGGACACAGTGTTCTATGGTTCTAGGCTCTTTTAAGTACACATGATGTCTCAATTTGGCACTTAATAACCCATCCAAGAACAATGCCACTTGTTTGGTTGGTGTGGCTAGTTCTAGAATCAGACACCTCTCCAAGTATTGCCCAAATCTTCTTTTAGCTAGTCTAACCACATCTTCGGGTGTTTGTTTGAAGCTATGTACTATAGATGAGGTATTGTGCCTGATGCCACTTTTGGAGAATTCAACTATAAAGGCTTCTAGAAGCTAGTCTATGTGTCTGAGTTGACCTTGGTATAGTGGTTGAAACCATGTCAAAGAGATGTTTTTGAGAGTTAGAACAAAGGCATTATATTGAGTGAATAGGTCATCCACTTGTTCAGCTCTTAATACTTGTCTAAAATTTGTTACATGGTTGTACATGTCTCCAGTGCCATTGATCATGGACTTAACTAGTTGATTGGGTCTCAATATCCTAGGGTGTTCTCTAGGCCTAGGCAAGGGAAACTCATCCATGCCTCTTTGATGTCTTGGATTTCTATTCCTCTCATTATCCACTCTATCCACTTCTTCTTTGGTTCTTTCTCTTCCAAGGGGATTCACAAAACTTACTTCAGGTCTATCTCTAGCTCTTTCCTTTTGGGTTCCATAAGTTTGGGATGATCTGTCTCCTTGTTGACCATAAGAGATGTTTGACCTTGGTGAGGAAAAGACCAATTCACCCTTCCACATGTAGGTGTGCCTACCATCATCCATCACTACAAACACTCTTTTTTATGTGTTGTCTAAATAGACCACCTTTCTTGGTGTCTCAAGGTCTTTGAATTCATATATCGTGACCTCTCTACTTCGTTAGGTTGATTGGATTTAAACCTCCAAAAAGTTTTATCTACCTCTCTATTCAAGAATAATTCTATGCTTTTATTGTCATGAGGAATCCACTCTGGGGTGATCACTCTTGTCAAGAAGGATTTGCCATGAGGTGTCATGGGTTCTCCTCCTAAGTTTCCTTATTCTATGTCTCCTATCTCATTCTCCAAAATCAGAATCCCAAACTCATCTATCCTATCAGGTAAGCTAGTGACCACATACATGGTTCCTTGCTTGTCAAGATATGAGCCCTCTTCGAATTTGACCATAAGGTGTTCAAGTCTAAAGGGTTGGTCAAGGTTTTTGAGTTGGACAATGGATCTTTGTAGACCATTTTCATAGATGCAAGCACCTAATTGGTCGGTCCTAATATACTCCAAGGGCATCCTATGGAGACCTTTTGGTGTTTGCAAATAGGCAGTGCTTGAACTACCTACGGGTCTTTCCATACTAAAGAACATTTTTGAATCACCCATTTCCACACTTAGCATGTAGGGACAATCAGTGAGCTACTACGCCCATGACTTACATATGTGATTGACACTAGCTTCAGAGGATGTGATGCTTTTTTTGTCTCGACCTAGGTATCTACCTGATCTAAGTTTCATAAGCTTTCTCTATTAGTCTCGATTCTCCCAAGTACAACTGCATTGCAATGTTCTTTTGTAACAGTTACTTGTTCTTTATAAATTTCTTTGATGCAATCTTGTCCATTAAATAGCATCGCTAGGAATACTTGAGTTTTTATCATAACTTGATGTGTGCTCGATCGATTCATTTTCTTTTTCCTCAGAGTTTTCAAAATACTATTTTAGCTATACTTGTACTTGAGCAATTAGGAATTCTTGCACTTGATTCATGCCTAGCATAACCCTAATCAAACAATGCCACTAACTGTACTTAGCCTAAGCTAAAAAGTGGAATGAGGGGGTAGGGAGATCTTCCAACCTCAAGTTGCTTATCTCTGTTTGCACTTGAATACCCAGGACATGTGTTCCCAAGCTTGTACACAATTGCACCTTGCTTTAGTGTTCCCAAGAGCTCCAAAATCCTACAAAAATCCCAAAATTTGAGCTAAATTTGATAAATCCTAAAAATTACCAAATTTTTCTATCTATCACAATAGATGGGTGTTTGTCGCAATTGACCTATCCATCACGATAGATGGTCTCTATTGTATGTGGATGTCTGTCGTGATAGAAGAGGGTCTATCATGATAGATTCTATCTATCATCTATCTTGAACTTCTGTCTTTCGTGATAGATGCTATTTATCGTATGTCGTGGCACCAATGTGTAGTGCCATATACACCTCAAGCAATGGTGTTGTGGAGCACAAAAAAAGAACACTTCTTGAAATATCAAGATGTATGATTAAAGGAAAGAATTTTCCAGATAAGTTTTGGATGGAAGCAATCATGCATGCAAACTATGTATTGAATCATTATCCTACAAGAGCATTGAGAGTCATTACACCTTACGAGTCTTATAATGAATGGAAGTCAAAGGTTAGTCATATGCGCATTTTGGGTCGTTTGGAATATGCTCTTGGTCCATCACAACAATGTCATAAACTTGATGAAAAGTCAAAGAAATTATACTAACCATTGACAGAAAAAAATATTGTAAGTTGAGATGTGGTATTTGCTAAAAATTCAATTTATCATTTACTTGAATGTAAATTTTATCCAACAATTAGCTCCCAAGATGTGTGTGATACACTCATGTCTCTGTGTCAAAGTGGTATGCTTGACTATGGCCATGCATGCCATGCAAATGAGGTTCAAAGAGCTGAAAACTTTAAGCTAAATATGCTAGAAAAAATCCAATCAAACATGGATGAAAATTCTCAAAAATTGTAAAAAAATGGCTAAAAGAATCTAGCCAAAGATGGATGAAAATGTTCATCCAAAGATGGATGAAAATGTTCATCCAAAGATGGCTGAAAATTGTTGATATATTTAGGTAATTATGTGTGAACATGCTAGGACCATCGGGGCACTTTTCTCCCTCTTTAGGAGGTTTTTTCCACTTGATTGTATCTATGCCTATAGCCCTAATAGGTCACTTATCTTTCTACATTCTAGTGGTAATACATTCCGTATTGTGTGTTGTGCTCCAAGCTTCTTCTTCTTCCTTGTGTTGTTCACATGCTTCCGTAGACCTCAAACTCCAACAATTGGTATTAGAGCATGTTAGTTCATCTAGGGCATCGTTGACACCCCTTTGTTCACAGTCTTGGAATTGCCCGAAAATTGGTGAGCATACTCATGGTGATTAGGAGATCAAAATAGCTTTGTCGTGTGGTACCAAAATCATGATCTGGGCTCATTTCAGCCTCTGAACACACTATCATACTGCTTATGTAGGCAATTTTGTCTTTTTATGCCAAAGATATATATAGGTTTTGGTTCCCTAGTATAAGTGTCTCAAAGTTCACTACAGGTTTAGTAGAATTCAATAGGGTAGTTCTGTTCAACTTTTTCAGATACAATCATTTTTCTGCATCAGGGTATTTTAGTTAGTGGCCATGGCTGAAAGCAGTGATGTATTATGTATGTTGGTTGTTGAGGATAAGTTGGACAGTACCAATTACCCATTATGGACTTATATGATGTGTCATGTATTGGTTGCAAAAGGACTATGGAATATTGTGTAGGGTGTTGAAAAACGTCCTATTTCACCTTCAAACACAGTTGTTGAAGGTGATGTAGATGGCATTGAAGATGGTGATATTCTTCATGTTACTATTTGTGTTATGATTCCTACTGCACCTACTGCAAAGCAAATTTGTTGGGATGGAAGAGATGCTCAAGCACATGCATTGATAGCCTTGTTTGTCCAATGTGCCATTATTCCTCACATTTGCTCTTGTAGAATAGCAAAGGATGCTTGGGATACACTTACCACTTTATACTAGGCAAGGAATGAGGCTCGTGTTGTTTACCTTTGAAAATAGTTGGAGAGTGAGCACATCAATGAAGAAGATTCCATGGACAGTTTTCTGAAAAAGATTAAAGATTTGAAGGAACAATTGATTTATGTTGATGAAGTCTTGCCTGACAGTTCACTTGTGCAGACTGTTCTAAATGGTCTTTCTGATTCATATCAGAGTTCCTCTTCTACTCTTTGTTTGATGATGAATGGCAATCCAAATGCCTTAACATTTGAGGAGTTAGTCTCTATTCGGTTGCAAGAAGATCAGTCTAGGTAGAATAGTTCCATTATGTGCGTTGTAGATCAAGCTTTCCTAGCTAGTCAGAAGGGCAAAGATAAATGGATCTCTTCTATTAGTAAGCAAAAATCTGCTAATTCTACACAATCAAAGAAGGAAGACAAAGATGAGAAGAAAATAGAAAAGCAAAAATTGTTTTGCAAATATTGTAAAGGAAATGATCATGTCATCAAGAGTTGTCCAAAACTGGCTCCTAATGATGCAAGGAATAAAGAGACTGGAATGGTAGTTGCAGAGGCCTCTACACCCAAAACAAAGTCTACTAATCTTGTGCAAAATGAGGAATGGGCATTTACTATTGTTTGTACTTTTGACCCATCTTCACATGAACAAATGTATGTCTATAGTAGACTCAAATGTTTGCCAGTATTTTGATAGTGGGGAAACCAAACACATTACCTCGTAGCACAGTTTCTTCACTTCACTTGAGCCTGCCCCTATAGGGAATATTGTCGCATGCACCAACAACTTCTCTTATCCTGTTATGGGAGTTGGTAAGATCATTATGACTGCTACTGATGGTAGTTCTTTTACATTGTTAGATGCTTTATTTGTGTCAGGGATCAAGAAGAATTTGTTATTAGTTTCAGCTTTAGGCAAGGTTGGTTTGGTTGTGAATTTCTTTGATGATAGATGTATAGTTCATGATCTGTTAAATGGCAATGTCATTAGTTTCAGCTTTAGGCAAGGTTGGTTTGGTTGTGAATTTCTTTGATGATAGATGTATAGTTAAATGATCTGTTAAATGGCACTGCTCTATGTTCTTAGGTTCCCTCAAGTAGACATATGACCATAATTTGGAACTTAGCAAGCCACCGAAGAACAATGCTACTTGTTTCGTTGGTGTGCATAATTTTGGAATTGTATACCTTCCCAAGTATTATTTAAATTTTCTTCTAGCTAGTCCGATTGTTTTCTGAGGTGTTTGCTTGAAGTTATGTATCAAGTGTGAGATATTGTGCCTAATACCACTCTTGGAGAATTCAATGATGAATGCCTCTAACAACTAGTCTATATTCCTGAATTGACCTTGACCTTGATGTAGTGGTTGGAACCACATCAAGGTTGTATTTTTTAGAGTAAGGTCAAAAGTGGTGTATTGAGTGAACAAATCATCAACTTGTTCAGCTCTTAATACTTGTCTAAACTCTGCTACATGATCGTATGGATCTCTAGTGACATCAAAATAGTTCTTCATGGACTTAAACAATTAATTAGGCCTCAATATCCAAGAGTGTTCTCTAGGTCTTGGCAAGGGAAACTCATCCAATGCTCTTTGGTGCCTTGGACCTCTATGCCTCTCCTGATATGTTCTACAAGTCTCCAATCTTGATCAATCTCTTCCTAAGGGGTTTGCAAAGCTCACTTTAGGTCTTTCTTTTGTTCTTTCCTTGTGGGTACCATGAATCTAAGATGATACCACTCCTTTTTGTCCATGGGGTACATTAGATCTTGGTGGAGGGAAAGTCAACTCACCTTTACAGGTGCATGCATGCCCACCATGCTTGATTACTAAGAACATTCTCTCTGAAGTGTTGTCTAAATATGACCTTGCATGGTATCTGAGGACCTTTAAACTCGTATATTGTGAATCCACCTACTTCATTAGGTTGATCTGGTTTGAATCTCCAAAAATCTTCATCCATACCCCTATTCAATGATAGTTCAATACTTTCATTATCTTGAGGAATCCACTATGGGTTGATGATTCTAGCCGAGATGTATTTGCCACAAGGTGTTTGAGGTTCTCGGCCTGTGTTTCCTTATTCTAGGTCTCCTATCTCATTCTTTGGATTGGTAATTTCAAACTCATCTATCTTGTCAGGTAAGATGGTAATCACATACATGGTTCCTTGCTTATCAATGTATGAGCCCTCATTGAATTTGACCACTAGGTGTTCAAGTCCAAAAGGTTGATCAAGGTTTTTTAGCTAGAACAAGGATCTTTGCAGACCATCCTCATAGATGTGAGCACCTAATTGGTTGGTTCTAATATACTCCAACTGAGTCTTATAAGGACCCTATGGTGTATATAAATAGGCTACACCTAAAATACTTGTTGGTTGTTCCATGCTAAATGACATTTCTGAATCACTAGTATGAGAACTTAGCATGTAGGGATAGTCATTGAGTTGTTGCACCCACAACCTGGCAATGATTTTGGAGGAAGAAATGTGTTTGAAGAATAGATAAGGTTCAAATGATGCAACATTTTCAGCAAATGCAAAGGGTAGAGGCTCTTTAAGTTCACTAGAAGCTATTCCTATTGAAAAAAGAAGGATCATGCCATTAAGGATTACAAGAATAAGTAAGCTGACTAGAGAAACTATGCTCTCAAATCCACATGGAAGAATAGTGAATTGGCAAATAACACATAACTTGAACTATGGATTTCCATAAAGGAGGTATGTACATTTGTCCAAAATCATGTGGATGAACCTTGGATATTCAATAGTCAAACATCTCACCACATGATCAGCAAGAAGGACTGGCATGGTTCCTTAATGTCTCTATAGGAATTCATCAATATTGTGGTTGGAAATGACTCCAAATGTCCAGTTGAAGGAACACAAACAATCTCTTTTGTTGCTTCCATTGGTGTTGAGAGAAAACTCTCTGATGTTTGTATTTCTACACTAAAAAGGAATTTATTGTTAGTTTTTGCCATAATAGATCGTGGTCTTGAAGTACATTTCAAAAAGGATGGTGTAGAATTTTTGGATGGAATAGGTAATACTATAGGAAAAGGAGTGCAAAAAGATAATTTGTATAAGTTGAGTGTCTTCACTGCTACAGAGGACAAAGACACAAGTAGACTTTGGCATCAACATTTTGGCCATCTTGGATTCACCATTCTCATGGAGATGCAAAGAAAAGAGATTGTGGCACATTTACCTGCATTTTTAGATTCATAGGAACCATGTGAAGCTTGCACGATGGGCAAGCAACACAGGAAGGCATTTCCAAAAGAGAGCAACAATCAGGCTCAAGCTCCTCTAGAGTTGGTACATGCTAATCTTTGCGGTAAAACTCCTACTCACTTTGGGAGGATCTCTCTACTTTTTGATGATAGTCGATGATTATAGTAGAAAGATATGGAACAAGATTGTTGAAAATGTGCTCTGGAAAAAAAAAACCTTCCATTATGCATTTCAGAAACTTTGGATGTTTTTGTTATGCATATATACTTGAATCAACAAGAACTAAGTAAGGATAAAAAATAAAAAAAATGTATCTTCTTAGGATATAGTTAAGAGTTTAAAGCATATAGACTTTGGGATCTAGAGGCAAAGAAGATCATTCCCAGCTGTGATCTGGCACTTGATGATTGACCACACCTAGTGGATAACAAAGGTAAACCCATTATCTCATCAATTGAAGAATAAACCACCTTGTGTCTTCCCATAGATAGGTCAAGATCGATGAGGACACAATAGATAATGATATTCGTCCATAAAAAGCCAATTATTTCCACACAACGTAAGTGACTACCAAACTAGGCAAAACAGATCTTTGATGACCATAATCCTCAAGTGATGTTCCAAAGTCATCTTTAGATGGGTTACATAGATCAAAGAGGATTGATAAGCAACAAAGAGCCTCCCATCATATTGTTCAATATGAATCTTATGGCTGAAATAATCGGATCAATAAAATAACCCACAAGTATAGATGAAGCACTCAAAGGTCCTAAGTGGAGAGCAACAATGAAGGTTGAGTATGATAGCATACTAAAGAATGACACTTGGGAATTGGTCGATTTACTTCCAAAGAAGAAGGTAATTGGAGCTAAGTGGATTTGGAAAGAGAAATACAAAGTAGATGGTAGGTTAGAGAAGTACAAAGCTTTGCCTGTTGTGCAAGGTTTTTCACAAGTGAAAGGATTGCTGGAGTTTGAGGTCTATGGAAACACATGAACAACACAAGGAAAAAGAAGAAGCTTGGAGCACAACACACAATACTAAATGTATTACTAGGTGAATATGCAAAGATAATTGACATGTTTGAGTTATATGCATATATAAAAGCGAGAGAAAAAACCTCCTAAAGAGGGAAAAAGTTGCCCCGATGGTCTTAAGTGTGTTCACACACATCACTACCAAAATATATCAACAAATACCCCCTAGGAGTGATGCAATGAACAAGGAGCTTGCCCTCATGTATAAGGAAGTGCCCATCTATGTGGAAACAGATCAAAAGGAAGTAAGCCCAAAGCTTTGCGGAAAGCTTCAAACTTCTCCTGAGGTAGAGCATTTGTGAATAGGTCTATAATGTTATCTTGTGTGGGCACATATGCCAAACTGATCACCCCAACATAGAACCTCTCCCTAACATAATGATAATGCACCTCAATGTGCTTTGTGCAAGCATGGAACACAAGGTTACTTGCAATTGCCAATGCACTTTGAGTGTTAGTGAAGATGGTGGTGGCGGAAGATTGATGAGTACATCATGAACAATCCACAAGGTGCATGCATCTATGAGGATGGTCTATGCAAGTTCATAGTGCAACTTAGGAATCTAGAAAAACCCTTTGGAATTGTGCATCCTATGGTCAAATTCAAAAAAATGGGGTGTATATAGATAAGCAAGGAACCATGTACATGGTGACCAGCTTATCAGACAACATGGATGAATTTGGATCCATTATACTTGAGTCAGACATTGGAGATATAGATCAAGAGCACAAGGAACAAGAACCTAGGACACCTCGAGGCAACTCAGTCTTATCAAGGATCATTGCCCCTGGATGGGTGACCCAGGACAACACTAGCATTGAGCTCTTTATAAGTACAGAGACAAAGGAGGCCTTTTGGAGGTTTAGAGTAGACAAGCCTAGCAATATTGCCGTAACTTGGTTCCAACCTCTGCACCAAGGACAGTTTAGGGATATCTAGCATTTGATAGAGACCTTCATCACATAGTTTTCTAAGAGTGGGATCAGACATAATACCTCCTCATTGATTCAGAGGTTCAAACAGACACCTTACTAGGATGTCGGTTCATGCAATTTATCGAGAGATGCCCAACCCTAGAGTTACCTACCCAAGCTAAACAACTCTCCCTATTTTTAGATGGCTTGCTGAGTGTAAAGCTATGGTCATATGTTTACCTTAAGGAACCCCAAACCATATAGCAATGCATGAGAATCTATATAGACATAGAGGATAATTTGGGAGATGAGTTGGAGCTTTCTAAAATCTATAAGGATTTTGATTAACCAATATCTCAACTAAACCCTCTACCTCGATTGGGCAGATCATCTTTCATGACTTACCTCTGGAGAAGCCTCGCAAGGAATACCTGATGACTTGATAGATGCCTACTTTTTCAATATGGAAGTAGTATCAGAATGGGCTAAACAACTTGATCCTATCTTCACTTTTGGACCTAGGAATCCCATAGTTGAGACTAGGGAAGATGAAGTAGTCAAATCACAAAGATACCAAATACTGGAAGGAAGTATTTACAAACACAATGACCAAGAAATTATTACCTATTGTGTGGAATGACCAGAGTATAATAAATGGTTGCACTTAGCACATGTAGATGCACTCAAGCAACACTATTCAAAACAGTGAACCCTACAGACTCTGTGAAGATTGGGAGTGTATTGACCAACTATGGAAGTAGATGTCTATAGGATGTGCAAGGATTGTCCAACTTGTATTAACATATCTCTAGTGGAACATGCCATGTCATATCAGTTGTCTTTGATATTGGATTGGAGTAGTCCCTTTGTGCAATCAGGTAGGCATGTATTTTTTCATACCAAGCACATGGTGCTTGTTTCAAACCATATAATGCCTTTTTCAACCTGCACACTTGGTTTTGATGCCCTTTCTACACAAAGCCATGAGGCTGAAAAACATACACTTCTTCATGAAATTCACCATTAGAAAATGCAATGCCCAACTAATGTACATTCCAACCATGATGAGCTACAAGTGCACATATGCTATGAATAAAAGTCATTCGACATGTACGTGCAAAGATCTGATCAAAATCAATGCCTCTTTCTTGTGCATAACTCTTTGCAACAAGCCGAGCCTCATACCTGTCAACTATTCCAAAAGGATTATGCTTCAGCTTGTATACCTACTTAGTGCTAATGGCCTTCTTTCCAAGAGGCAAGTCACATAAAGACTAGGTACCATTTTTCATGATAGCATCATATTCTAATTGCATAACAACCATCCAATTTTCAGAATTTTGTGCTTCATCAAATGAAACACGTTCATTCTCATCAGAAAGACTAGAGGCAGCATAGCACAACAATCAGATGCAAAAATAGCACTATGAGAGCTTGAACGAGTACGATATGATAGAGGTGCATCTAATTTGCTATCATGCAAAGTCTACGCCAGCCATTTTGGCATACTTTTTGCCTCCTCAGTATCAGCTCTCTCATTAACAAGTGCATCATGTAAAGATGCATTAGAAATGGAATGATCTACATCATCACATGAAACCTGTAAAGGATGAGAAGGTGCCTCATCAGGACCAGCACTAGATTGTCCACCTATAAAAAGAGGTAGTAGAGTGTCATACATGTCTTTGGAGCTATCTCATGTCTCCTTAGTACATGAAAGTAATGGTTGAATAACATCTTCCACAAAAACAGCATCACGGCTAACCAAATGCATTTAATATGTGGATGATACAGACGATAGCATTTGCTGTCAGAAGTATACCCACCAAAAATACATTTCACTACTTTATCATTTGATTTCCTGCATTGTTGTTTAGGCACTAATGCATATGTGAGACAACCAACAACACACACATGATCAAAACATGGCTTGCAACCATGCCAAGCCTCATATGGAGTGATAGATTGCAATGCTTTAGTGGGACACCTGTTAAGTACATATGCTGCACACATGACAACCTCAAGCTAGAAACTATGTGGTAAAGCCTGACTCTTGACCATACACCTTGCCATCTCCATGAGTGACCTATTCTTCTGTTCAAAAAAATCCATTCCTCTGAGGTGTATACGACATTGTACACTAATGTTTTATTCCACATTCAGCCAGAAATACATTAAAGTTAGAAGACATATATTCCCCCCCTCGATCAAAACAAAGGGTGCCTAATTTACATGCTGACAGATTTTTAACCAAAACCAAAAACTGCTTGAAGCACATAAACACCTCAGACTTTGATTTCAATGGATATACCCATGCATGCCTGGAAAAATGATTGATGAAAGTCATGAAGTAAAGATAGTTCCCAAAAGAAGGTGTCTACAGTGGACCACAGACATCACTATGAATAAGCTGCAATTTTTGAGTAGGTCGAATTGAACCATCTTTGGGAAGCAGGAACGATGCATATTGCCCAAAATACAACCTTCACATATGTGTTTACAAATTGCCTCAAGTTTGGGTAGAGAGGACACAATTTTAGATTTCTACAGGCATAGCAAACTAGCAAAATTCAGATGACAAAAGCATGCATGCGAAAGCCTTGCATCTCACAAAGCCTGAGAATCATGTACTACACATGCTGACTCATTCATAGATTTTTCATAGTCTATGAGTTTATACAACCCACGACATAAAATGCTAGAATTTCATGCCAAAATCCAAGAAGGGCCACATGTGGTAGAGTTAGATAAGTTTTATCCTAGAGCCAACTTAGAAATTGAAAGCACTAAATTTTGTGCAAAAATGGTGGAACTAGCTCAAAATATGTGTGAGGCTAGTCATCTTTTCAATTGCACTAATTTAGCCAAGGCACAATTACACTTTAATAAATTGCAAGAGAGACTAGAAAAGATAATAGACAAATCTGGGAAGTCAGATGCATCAAAGGTAAGTAATGATAGAAGTGAAAGGATAAGCTTGCCTCCCAAAGAAGCTTATGTTTCTAATTCCATGAATCTGATCTTTGAAGGAATTACCTCAATTCACCAGCCCATGGGAGTCCAAGCCTATTCAAATGAGAGCCCCTACTATCATGATAAGAAACAAGGAGTTAGTCATACCTAGAAACATAAATGTGGGAAAGAATACTAAAGTATAGTGTCATCTCACATTAGAGGAGTTACTCAAAATTAAGCTCGAATTGTGGAAACACATAGCTAATCAAGTGTGAGAAGTAACTAAGCCACCCTCTCAGGTATGGACAGATAAGATAGTCCCAGAGATACCCTTGAACAAGATAGAGATATGAGTGAAGGAGAAGAAGGAAATACCTATCTCCCTATTATCTATCAGGGCTATACCACTAAAGCAATCTTGGACTCAAGTGTAGGAGTTGCCATTGCTACCACCTCCTTATGGAAGCATTGGGGCAAGCCATCACTCAGACCAACAAGGATGAAATTGCAAATGGAATACTTCCACATTGTGAAGCTATTAAGATTGCTAGAAGGGATAACTCTCATCACTTGTGTTGTAGATTTTGAGCACACATTCACCATATGTGATTTTAGCAAGAACCATGTCTATGAGACGATTTTAGGTAGATCATTCACGAGATGATTGTAGATAGTGCAAGATTGGGGAACCATTTCTTTGTACCTATAGCATTTAGGAGCCACCACTAAAGTCAATCTCAAGGACTACTCACATAGAGGTGTACCCCCTTTGCAATGGAACCCAGTCCATAGAGCATTAGATGACACGGAGTCACTGCACTCCATAGGATCAGGATCTTCTTGGATGCATGAAGACACCCACTTATGGATGTGTAAAGTTGCAATGGAAGAAGAGAAGAGATCAATTGCAAGAGATGTAGGTGCTAATAAGAAGCCTAGATCAATACATGACCCATCCTATGCACCTATGGTTTTCCCTGATGAAAATTTTGAACCCCAAGACTGGGCAAAAACTATAACCACTATGGACATTGTGGTCAATGAAGAATAGTAGACTCCCCACTGTGATGAATATGGCTATGACATTTGCTTTTTCATGAGAGAACCAATAAGATGTGATTTGGTTCTTGAAGAGTGTGAACCCAATATGAGTGAATCCAAGGGAGATATTGATGAAGATGAAGATTTCATCCTCATGGAGCATTACAGAGGAAGAGTACCTCTATTTAATAGAACTTAGAACTCGAGAGGAGTAAATATCAAAAGAAGAAGAGACATTGATATTGACCAAGAAGAAGAAAAAAGAGAAACTCATAACCAAGCCAATAGAGGAAGAGAACCCCTTTGAAGTCCTAGAAAACTTCAAGAAATATGAAATAAAAGATCAAAAGGTCATGATCCAGATGCCTAATAGAGAAGCACTCATAGGAGTGGCATACGACAACAAAGAGAAAACTAAAAACATTATTTTGACCATAGAAGATGGTGAAGAATCGTGTACATACATAGGACATGATTTGACACAAGAAGAAGAGAAAGCGTTGGTTGCATTATATAAGAGAATATAGAGATGTGTTTGCATGGAGTTACAAACACTTGAAAGGAGTAGACCCAGATATCTACTCACATAGAATTCCCATGTCCTTAGACGCCAAGCAAAAATTGTATACATATAATGACAATTATGCATCAAAGATCAAGGAGGAAATAGATCGGTTGATAGAAGCTGGATTTATCTATGAAATTGAGCATATCAAATGGGCCTCCCCCATTGTGGTAGTGCCCAAAAAGAATGGTAAGCTACGTGTGTGCATTAAATTGAAGAAAGTTAATGCCACCACCATTAGAGAGAGCTATCTGATTCCTAGCACATAATATTTGTTGGAACGTGTAGTAGGCAAGGAAGTCTACAACTTCCTTGATGGATTTTCTAGTTACAATAAACTAGTTATTGCCCTACAAGACGAGCATACGATAGCTTTTTCCATTGAGTGGGGTATTTTCACATTTTGTGTGATGTCTTTTGGTCTCACCAATGCTCTTGCTACATTTTAGAGGCTGATGTGTCATGTGTTCAAGGAATTCTTGTGAAAGAACTTAGAGGTCTATGTTGATGATCTACACATTCATTCCAACATCTTTTGAACACATATTCATGAATTGAGGTCTCTCTTTGAAAAATGTAGAGAATATAAAGTATATTTGAACCCAAGAAAGCTTGTTTTCATGGTTAGGAAAGGCAAGATTGTAGGGCACATAGTGTCAAGGAATGCCATATCGACAAATGAGGATACAGTTAGAGCCATTTCTGAGCTACCTAGACCAAAGAACATCAAGAAAGTGTAGGAATTCCTGGGGCATTGTAGGTGTTACCAATGTTTTATCCATATGTATGCAATGATTGGAAAGTCTCTGTACAACCTTCTCACTAATTTTGAGTGGACCGATGAGTTTGAAAACTCTTTTACTAAGCTTACGCAATGATTGTGTTTAGCACCAATATTTACCACACCAAATTGGAATAAGTCCTTCCATGTTCATGTGGATGCATCCAATTATGCTATAGGGTGTGTGTTAGCACAACCTGTGGGTGAAGGCAACATCGACCTTCCAATCACTTATGTAAATAGGCAGTTGAATTTTTCGATCGAGCAAAATTATACCACAAAAGAGAGAGAAGGATTTGGCATGGTCTATGTGGTTAAAAAGTTTAGACATTTACTTGCAAATAAGTTTAATTTTTTAATGAACCAACAAGCCTTACTCTATTTGGTGAAAAAACCTTGCAATACTGGTAGATTAGTAAGATGGTTTATCTTACTAATGGAATATGACTTTGAGGTAGTTTTCAAACTTTTTTAAGTACATTCATTAATTTGCATCAGGGTATTTTAGTCGGTGGCCATGGCTGAAAGTGGTGATGTATTCCGTATGTTGGTTGTTGAGGATAACTTGGACAATACCGATTACCCATTGTGGGCATATATGATGCGACATGTATTGGTTGCAAAAGGACTATGGAACAGTGTTGAAAAATGTCCTATTACACCCACAAATATAGGTATTGAAGCTGATGCAGATGGCATTGAAGATGCTGACGTTATTCATATTCCTATTCGTGTTGCGGTTTTTGCTGCACCTATTGTAGAGAAAATTCGTTGGGATGGTAGAGATGCTCAAGAACATGCATTGATAGCATTTCCTCTCAAACATGCCATTATTCATCATATTCGCTCTTGGAGAATAGATAAGGCTGCTTGGGATACACTTTCCATATTTTACCATGCTACGAATGAGGCTCGTGTTGCTTACCTCCAAAAACAGTTGGAGAGTGAGCATATGAATTAAGGTGATTCTATGGACAGTTTTCTAACAAATATAAAAGACTTGAAGAAACAGTTGATTTTTGTTGTTGAAGTTATATCAGATAGCTCACTTGTGCAGACCGTTCTGAATGGTCTTCCTAATTCATATCAGAGTTTTGCTTATACTCTTCATTTGATGACGAAAGGCAATCCAAATACCTTGTCGTTTGAGGAGTTAGTCTCTATTCTATTGCAGGAAGATCAGTCTAGGCAAAGCAGGTCTATTATGTGTATTGCATATCAAGCTTTCCTAGCTAGTCAGAAGGGCAAAGGTAAATGGAGCTCATCTACTAGTAAGTAAAAATCTGCAAATGTTGAAAAAATAAAGAAGGATTCTTTTGTAAGTAGTGTAAAGGAAATGATCATGTCATAAAGAACTATCCAAAACTGACAGCAAAAGAGGCAAAGAAAAAAGAGGTTGGAATGGTTGTTGTAGAGCCCTCTACACCAAAAATAGAGTTTGCTAATCTTGTGCAAAATGAAGAATGGGCATTTACTATTGTTTGCAGTTTTGACCCATCTTTTCCTGAATAGTGCATGTCTATAGTAGACTCAGATATTTGGTACTTTGATAGTGGGCCAACCAAAGATATTACCTCACAGCGCAGTTTCTTCACTTCATGGGAGTTGGTAAGATATTATCCTATCATGGGAGTTGGTAAGATCATTATGACTACTGCTTATGGTAGTTCTTTCACTTTGTCGAATGCTTTATTTTTGCCAGGGATCAAGAAAAATCTATGATCAGTTTCTGCATTAGCCAAGATTGGCTTTGTGGTGAAATTTGTTGATGACAAATGTACAGTTCATGATCTATCAAATGGAGACATGATGATTGCTTCTGGCATTTTATGTCATGGATTGTATAGTCTCATAGACTACGAAAAATCTATGAATGATTCAACATGTTTAGTACATGATTCTTAGGCTATGTCAGATGCAAAGCTTTGGCATGCACACTTTGGTCATCTGAATTTTGCTAGTTTGCTATGCTTGTAGAAATTTGAAATGGTGTCCTCTTTGCCCAAACTTGAGGCACCCGAAAAACATGTATGTGAAGGTTGTATTTTGGCCAAAATGCAGCATTCCTCCTTTCCAAAAGATGGTTCAGTTCGAGCTACTTAGAAATTGTAGCTTGTTCACAATGATGTCTAATGGTCCTATGTAGAAACCCTTTTTTGGAAACTAACTTTACTTTGTGACTATCATTGATGATTTTTCTAGGCATGCATGGATATATCCATTGAAAGCAAAGTCAGAAGTGTTCATGTGCTTCAAACAATTTTTGGTTTTGGCTAAAAATCTGTGACCATGTAAAATGGGCACCCTCCATTATGATCGAGGGGGGGGGGATATATGTCTTCTGATTTCAATGCATTTCTGGCTAAACATGGGATAAAACATCAATGTACAGTGCCGTATACACCTCAACAGAATGGATTTGTTGAACGAAAGAACAAGTCACTCATCGAGATGGTGAGCTATATGGTCAAGAGTCAGGCTTTACCACATAGTTTTTGGCTTGAGATTGTCATGTGTGCAGCATATGTACTTATCAGGTGTCCCACTAAAGCACTGTAGTCTATCACTCCATATGAGGCTTCGCATGGTCGCAAGCCATCTGTTGCTCATCTACATGTTTTTGGTTGTCTGGCATATGCATTAGTGCCTAAAGAACATCGCAGGAAATTGGATGATAGAGCAGTAAAATGTATTTCTGTTGAGTATAGTTCTGAAATCAAAAGCTATCATTTGTATCATCCACAGACTAAATGCATTTTGGTTAGCCGTGATGTTGTTTTTGTGGAAGATGCTATTCAACATTTACTTTCATGTACGAAAGAGACATCTGTTAGCTCCAAAGGCATGTATGATACTTTTTTGTCTCTTTTTACAGATGGACAATCTAGTGCTGGTCCTAATAGGGCAACTTCTCAACCTTTACAGGTTTCATGTGATGTATATTGATGACATGCTGCTCATTGGTCCTCATGAGGAGCATATTGCTGATTTTAAGGATGTTTTACATGCCTCATTTGAGATGACTGATTTGGGGCATTTGCATCATTATTTGGGCATTCTGTTTATGCATGTTGATGGTGGATCGAATTTGTGTCAAATGAAATATATTGACACATTATTGCAGCATTTTGGCCTTCAATACTGTAAACCTATTGCCACTCCTATGGAGACAGGTTTACGATTGATTCCTCATGATGCTAGGGATGCATTTGATGTTGTTCTCTATTAGGAGGCTATTGGATGCTTGATTTACTTATGCATTACTCTGCTAGATATTTAGTTTGTTGTCTCACAGATGAGCATGTTTATGCATTACTCAGGTGTCAAGCATTGGCAAGTAGTTAAGCACATCTTTCATTACTTGAGTGGTACCCGACCACTTGGGTTGTTTTATCCCAAGGGGGGATCACTACCGCCAGTTTTGCATCCTTTTTCTGACTTTGACTGGGCTAGTTGCAATGACACTCGTGTGTCCACTAATGGTTTTTGCTTCATGCTTGGTAGCTCATGCATATCTTGGCTGAGTAAGAAGCAAACTATTGTGGCCACTTTCAGTTGTGAGGTTGAGTATAGGGTAACTTTCACAATGATTGTTGAGTGGGTGTGGCTCAGATACCTTATGGCTAATTTGGGTGTTGGTCAATCTTCTACCACCACCATCTTCACTGATAGTCAGAGCGCACTGGCAGTTGCAAGGAACCATGTGTTCGGTGATTGCACTAAGCACATTGAGGTGCATTATCACTATGTCAGGGAGAGGTTCTTTGATGGAGAGATCAGCTTGGCATATGTGCCCACGTAGGAGAACATTGCATACCTTTTCATGAAGGCTCTGCCTAGGGAGAAGTTTGAAGGTTTTGTGGATTGATTCCACATAGCTTGGCACTTCCTTATACATGAAGGCCAACTCCTTGTTCACCACATCACTCCTAGGGGGGATTTGTTGATATATTTAGGTAGTGATGTGTGTGAACACACTAGGACCACCGGGGCACTTTTTTCCCTCTTTAGGAGGTTTCTCCCCTCGGCTTGTATATACACATATAGCCCTAACATGTTACTTATCTTTGTACATTCTAGTGGTAATGCCTTCAGTGTTGTGTGTTGTGCTCCAAGCTTCTTCTTCTTCCTTGTGTTGTTCGCATGCTTTCGCAGACGTCTAACTCCAACAACCTTCATTTATAATGCAACATGCCATACTTGGGGGTATCCTATGAAAGCTAAGAATGAGTTATTCTCTTGCCTTGAATATTAGCTATGGCTGAATTTGTTTGTGAAAATAAGCTTTTGACTCTTCACATGGATCATGGCAGTGAATACATGTCACATGAATTTGATGCTTTTCTTCGTGAAACAAGATTGTGCACCAATGTGTAGTGCCATATACACCTCAAGCAATGGTGTTGTGGAGCACAAAAATAGAACACTTCTTGAAATATCAAGATGTATGATTAAAGGAAAGCATTTTCCAGATAAGTTTTGGACGGAAGCAATCATGCATGCAAACTCTGTATTGAATCATTATCCTACAAGAGCATTGAGAGTCATCACACCTTATGAGTCTTATAATGAATGGAAGTCAATGGTTAGTCATATGTGCATTTTGGGTCATTTGGAATATGCTCTTGGTCCATCACAACAATGTCATAAACTTGATGACAAGTCAAAGAAATTATACTATCCATTGACAGACAAAATTATTGTAAGTTGAGATGTGGTATTTGCTGAAAATTCAATTTATCATTTACTTGAATCTAAATTTTATCCACCAATTAGCTCATAAGATGTGTGTGATACACTCATGCCTTTGTGTCAAAGTGATATGCTTGATTATGGTCATGCATGCCATGCAAATGAGGCTCAAAGAGCTGAAGACTTTAAGCTAAATATGCTAGAAAAAATCCAATCAAACATGGCTGAAAATTCTCAAAAATTGTAAAAAAAATGGCTAAAAGAATCTAGCCAAAGATGGATGAAAATGTTCATCCAAAGATGGCTGAAAATTGTTGATATATTTAGGTAATTATGTGTGAACATGCTAGGACCATCGGGGCACTTTTCTCCTTCTTTAGGAGGTTTCTTCCCCTTGATTGTATCTCTGCCTATAGCCCTAATAGGTCACTTATCTTTCTACATTCTAGTGGTAATACATTCCATATTGTGTGTTGTGCTCCAAGCTTCTTCTTCTTCCTTGTGTTGTTCACATGCTTCCGTAGACCTCAAACTCCAACAATTGGTATTAGAGCATGTCAGTGCTTCATCTAGGGTATCGTTGACACCCCTCTGTTCACAGTCTTGGAATCGCATGAAAATTAGTGAGCATACTCATGGTGATTAGGAGATCAAAATAGCTTTGTCGTGTGGTGCCAAAATCACGATCTGAGCTCGTTTCAGCCTCTGAACACACTATCATACTTCTTATGTAGGAAATTTTGTATTTTTATGCCAAAGATATATATAGGTTTTGGTTCCCTAGTATAAGTGTCTCAAAGTTTGCTACAGGTTTAGTAGAATTCAATGGGGTAGTTCTGTTCAACTTTTTCAGATACAATCATTTTTCTGCATCAAGGTATTTTAGTTAGTGGCCATGGCTGAAAGCAGTGATGTATTATGTATGTTGGTTGTTGAGGATAAGTTGGACAGTACCCATTACCCATTCTGGACTTATATGATGTGTCATGTATTGGTTGCAAAAGGACTATGGAATATTGTGTAGGGTGTTGAAAAACGTCCTATTTCACCTTCAAACGCAGTTTTTGAAGGTGATGTAGATGGCATTGAAGATGGTGATATTCTTCATGTTACTATTCGTGTTATGATTCCTACTGCACCTACTGCAAAGCAAATTTTTTGGGATGGAAGACATGCTCAAGCACATGCATTGATAGCCTTGTTTGTCAAATGTGCCATTATTCCTCACATTTGCTCTTGTAGAATAGCTAAGGATGCTTGGGATACACTTACCACTTTATACTAGACAAGGAATGAGGCTCGTGTTGTTTACCTTTGAAAATAGTTGGAGAGTGAGCACATCAATGAAGAAGATTCCATGGACAGTTTTCTGAAAAAGATTAAAGATTTGAAGGAACAGTTGATTTATGTTGATGAAGTCTTGCCTGACACTTCACTTGTGCAGACTGTTCTAAATGGTCTTTCTGATTCATATCAGAGTTTCTCTTCTACTCTCTGTTTGATGATGAATGGCATTCCAAATGCCTTAACATTTGAGGAGTTAGTCTCTATTCGGTTGCAAGAAGATCAGTCTAGGCAGAAAAGTTCCATTATGTGCATTGTAGATCAAGTTTTCCTAGCTATTCAGAAGGGCAAAGATAAATGGATCTCTTCTATTAGTAAGCAAAAATCTACTAATTCTACACAATCAAAGAAGGAAGACAAAGATGAGAAGAAAATAGAAAAGCAAAAATTGTTTTGCAAATATTGTAAAGGAAATGATCATGTCATCAAGAGTTGTCCAAAACTGGCTCTTAATGATGCAAGGAATAAAGAGACTCGAATGGTAGTTGCAGAGGCCTCTACACCCGAAACAAAGTCTACTAATCTTGTGCAAAATGAAGAATGGGCATTTACTATTGTTTGTACTTTTGACCCATCTTCACATGAACAATGTATGTCTGTAGTAGACTCAGATGCTTGGTATTTTGATAGTGGGGCAACCTCGTAGCACAGTTTCTTCACTTCACTTGAGCCTGCCCCTATAGGGAATATTGTCGCATGCACCAACAACTCCTCTTATCCTGTTATGGGAGTTGGTAAGATCATTATGACTGCTACTGATGGTAGTTCTTTTACATTGTTAGATGCTTTATTTGTGTCAGGGATCAAGAAGAATCTGTTATCAGTTTAAGCTTTAGGCAAGGTTGGTTTGGTTGTGAATTTTTTTGATGATAGATGTATAGTTCATGATCTATTAAATGGCAATGTCATTATTGATTCTAGCATTTTATGTCATGGGTTGTATAAACTCATAGACTATGAAAAATCTATGAATGAGTGAGCATGTGTAGTACATGATTCTCAGGCTTTGTCAGATGCAAAGCTTTGGCATGCATGCTTTTCTCATGTGAATTTTGCTTGTTTGCTATGCCTGTAGAAATCTAAAATTGTGTCCTCTCTCTCCAAACTTGAGGCAATTGGTAAACACGTATGTGAAGGTTGTATTTTGGGCAAATTGCATCGTTCCTCCTTCCCAAAGATGGTTCAATTCGAGCTACTCGAAAATTGCAGCTTGTTCATAGTGATGTCTGTGGTCCACTATACACACTTTCTTTTGGGAACTATCTTTACTTCATGACTTTCATCGATCATTTTCCCAGACATGCATGGGTATATCCATTGAAATCAAAGTTTGAAGTGTTTATGTGCTTCAAGCAGTTTTTGGTTTTGGTTAAAAATCTGTCAGCATGTAAATTGGGCACCCTTTGTTTTGATCGAGGGGGGAATATATGTCTTTTGACTTTAATGTATTTCTGGCTGAATGTGGAATAAAACATTAGTGTACAATTTCGTATACACCTCAGAAGAATGGAGTTTTTGAACAGAAGAATAGGTCACTCATGGAGATGGCAAGGTGTATGGTCAAGAGTCACGCTTTACCACATAGTTTCTAGCTTGAGGTTGTCATGTGTGCAGCATATGTACTTAACGGGTGTCCCACTAAAGCATTGCAATGTATCACTCCATATGAGGCTTGGAATGGTTGCAAGCCATGTGTGAGTTGTTGGTTGTCTCACATATGCATTAGTGCATGAACAACAATGCAGGAAATCAGATGATAAAGTAGTGAAATGTATTTTTGGTGGGTATACTTCTGAGAGCAAAGGCTATCGTATGTATCATCCACATATTAAATGCATTTGGTTAGCCGTGATGTTGTTTTTGTGGAAGATGTTATTCAACCATTACTTTCATGTACGAAGGAGACATGAGATAGCTCCAAAGACATGTATGACACTCTACTACCTCTTTTTACAGGTGGTCAGTCTAGTGCTGGTCCTAATGAGGCACCTTCTCATCATTTACAGGTTTCATGTGATGATGTGGATCATTCCATTTCTAATGCATCTTTACATGATGCACTTCTTAACGAAAGAGCTGATACTGAGGAGGCAAAAAGTATGCCAAAATGGCTGGTGCAGACTTTGCATGATAACAAATTAGATGCACCTCTATCATATCGTACTCGTTCAAGCTCTCATAGTGCTTTTTTTGCATCTGATTGTTGTGCTATGGCTGCCTCTAGTCTCTCTAATGAGAATGAACGTGTTTCATTTGATGAAGCACAAAATTCTGAAAATTGGATGGTTATGCAATTAGAATATGATGCTATCATGAAAAATGGTAGCTAGTCTTAATGTGACTTGCCTCTTGGAAAGAAGGCCATTAGCACTAAGTGGGTATACAAGCTGAAGCATAATCCTTATGGAATAGTTGACAGGTATGAGGCTCGGCTTGTTGCAAAGAGTTATGCACAGGAAAGAGGCATTGATTTTGATCTGACCTTTGCACGTACATGTCCAATGACTTTTATTCATAGCATATGTGCACTTGTAGCTCATCATGGTTGGAATGTACATTAATTGGGCATTAAAATTCCATTTCTTAATGGTGACTTTCATGAAGAAGTGTATGTTTTTTAGCCTCATGGCTTTGTGTAGAAAGTGCATCAAAACCAAGTGTGCAGGTTGAAAAAGGCATTATATGGTTTGAAACAAGCACGATGTGCTTGGTATGAAAAAATACATGCCTACCTGATTGCACAAAGGGACTACTCCAATCCAATATCAAAGACAACTGATATGACATGGCATGTTCCACTAGAGGTATGTTAATACAAGTTGGGCAATCCTTGCACATCCTATAGACATCTACTTCCATAGTTGGTCAATACACTCCCAATCTTCACAAAGTCTGTAGGGTTCACTGTTTTGAATAGTGTTGCTTGAGCGCATCAACATGTGCTAAGTGCAACCATTTATTATACTCTGGTCATTCCACACAATAGGTAATAATTTCTTGGTCATTGTGTTTGTAAATACTTCCTTCCAGTATTTGGTATCTTTGTGATTTGACTACTTCATCTTCCCTAGTCTCAACTATGGGATTCTTAGGTCCAAAAGTGAGGATAGGATCAAGTCCATTCTGATACTACTTCCATATTGAAAAAGTAGGCATCTAGCAAGTCATCAGGTATTCCTTGCGAGGCTTCTCCAGCGGTATGTCGTGAAAGATGATCTGCCCAATCAAGGTAGAGGGTTTAGTTGAGATATTAGTTAATCAAAATCGTTATAGATTTTAGAAAGCTCCATCTCATCTCCCAAGTTATCCTCTATGTCTATATAGATTCTCATGCATTGCTATATGGTTTGGGGTTCCTTAAGGTAAACATATGACCATAGCTTTACACTCAACAAGCCATCTAAAAATAGGGAGAGTTGTTTAGTTTGGGTAGGTAACTCTAGGGTTGGGCATCTCTCGATAAATTACCTGAACCTACATCCTAGTAAGGTGTCTCTTTGAACCTCTGAATCAATGAGGAGGTAGTATGTCTGATCCCACTCTTAGAAAACTATGTGATGAAGGTCTCTATCAAATGCTAGATATCCCTAAACTGTCCTTGGTGCAGAGGTTGGAACCAAGTTAGGGCAATATTGCTAGGCTTGTCTAGTCTAAACCTCCAAAAGGCCTCCTTTGTCTCTGTACTTATAAAGAGCTCAATGCTATTGTTGTCCTAGGTCACCCATCCAGGGGCGATGATCCTTGATAAGACTGAGTTGCCTCGAGGTGTCCTAGGTTCTTGTTCCTTGTGCTCTTGATGTATATCTCCAATGTCTGACTTAGGTATAATGGATCCAAATTCATCCATGTTGTCCGATAAGCTAGTCACCATGTACATGGTTCCTTGCTTATCTATATACACCCCATTTTTTTGAATTTGACCATAGGATGCACAATTCCAAAGGGTTTTTCTAGATTCCTAAGTTGAACTATGAACTTGCATAGACCATCCTCATAGATGCATGCACCTTGTGGATTGTTCATGATGTACTCATCAATCTTCTGCCAGCACCATCTTCACTAACAGTCAAAGTGCATTGGCAATTGCAAGTAACCTTGTCCTCCATGCTTGCACAAAGCACGTTGAGGTGCATTATCATTATGTTAGGGAGAGGTTCTATGTTGGGGTGATGAGTTTGGCATGTGTGCCCACACAAGATAACATTATAGACCTATTCACAAATGCTCTACCTGAGGAGAAGTTTGAAGCTTTTCGCAAAGCTTTGGGATTACTTCCTTTTGATCTATTTCCACATAGATGGGCACTTCCTTATACATGAGGGCAAGCTCCTTGTTCATTGCATCACTCCTAGGGGGGATTTGTTGATATATTTTGGTAGTGATGTGTGTGAACACACTTAAGACCATCAGGGCAACTTTTTCCCTCTTTAGGAGGTTTTTTCTCTCGCTTTTATATATGCATATAACTCAAACATGTCAATTATCTTTGCATATTCACCTAGTAATACATTTAGTATTGTGTGTTGTGCTCCAAGCTTCTTCTTTTTCCTTGTGTTGTTCATGTGTTTCCATAGACCTCAAACTCCAACAATCCTTCCACTTGTGAAAAACCTTGCACAACAGGCAAAGCTTTGTACTTCTTTAACCTACCATCCACTTTGTATTTCTCTTTCCAAATCCACTTAGTTCCAATTACCTTCTTCTTTGGAAGTAAATCGATCAATTCCCAAGTGTCATTCTTTAGTATGCTATCATACTCAACCTTCATTGTTGCTCTCCACTTAGGACCTTTGAGTGCTTCATCTATACTTGTGGGTTATTTTATTGATCCCATTATTTTTGGAGATTCAAACCAGATCAACCTAATGAAGTAGGTGGATTCACAATATACGAGTTTAAAGGTCCTCAGATACCATGCAAGGTCATATTTAGACAACACTTCGGAGAGAATGTTCTTAGTAATCGAGCATGGTGGGCATGCATGCACCTGTAAAGGTGAGTTGACTTTCCCTCCACCAAGATCTAATGTACCCCATGGACAAAAAGGAGTGGTATCATCTTAGATTCATGGTACCCACAAGGAAAGAACAAAAGAAAGACCTAAAGTGAGCTTTGCAAACCCCTTAGGAAGAGATTGATCAAGATTGGAGACTTGTAGAACATATCAGGAGAGGCATAGAGGTCCAAGGCACCAAAGAGGATTGGATGAGTTTCCCTTGCCAAGACCTAGAGAACACTCTTGGATATTGAGGCCTAATTAATTGTTTAAGTCCATGAAGAACTATTTTGATGTCACTAGAGATCCATACGATCATGTAGCAGAGTTTAGACAAGTATTAAGAGCTGAACAAGTTGATGATTTGTTCACTCAATACACCACTTTTGACCTTACTCTCAAGAATACAGCCTTGATGTGGTTCCAACCACTACATCAAGGTCGAGGTCAATTCAGGAACATAGACTAGTTGTTAGAGGCATTCATCATTGATTTCTCCAAGAGTGGTATTAGGCACAATATCTCACACCTGATACATAGCTTCAAGCAAACACCTCAGAAAACAATCGGACTAGCTAGAAGAAGATTTAAATAATACTTGGGAAGGTATCCAATTCCGAAATTATGCACACCAACGAAACAAGTAGCATTGTTCTTCGGTGGCTTGCTAAGTTCCAAATTATGGTCATATGTCTACTTGAAAGAAACTAAGAACATAGAGCAGTGTCTGCACATGTGTATACACATAAGTTAGAGCTTTCAAAAATTTATAAAGAATAAGAAAGTGCTAATAATTTCACTTATCAACCATCTACTTCAATAGATGAGTTGGTACAGAAGATGGCTCAAAAATTAGGAGTCTCACGCAAGCATACCCATAGGATGATCTTAGTGAAACAATGCCACAACTATGGATGAGACCACATGGCCAATGTTTGTCCAATCATGGATCAACCCCAAGGAACCCTAATAGCCAATGCTGCACCATTGAGAGGAGATACACTAACCACACTACACAAGAGTGCCCATACAACAAGCAAGTGGTTAGGTAGAATTATCCACAACCATATCAACAACAAGGGAGATACCAAAATTCATACCAACCACTTTAGGTCCCAACAACCATATCAACCTCCATACCAAGCTTAGCAAAGACCTCAACATGTGTTGTGCCAACAACCCCCACCCCCAACTAATGTGATCCCAGTCAAGTATGCAAACCTAAGGACAACTTGAGTAGAGCCCTAGTGCCCACACCATTTATTTCATAGAGTGATCCAAATGCTTAAAGGCCTTGACTCGATGCATGTAGATAGCCCACTAGCTTACTACATGGATTGACCAAAGCACACTAAGATTTACCTTTATGAAACCCCTAGTGAACCTAGTTGGGAGTTAGAGTATTCGAATCTCATATACACAAATCCTAACCCTAGGCCCCAACCAAGATAGATGAGACCCCAAGCACCCAAAGGTCCATGCTATAGGTGCCAAGGAGATTTTCATTTGAAATTGTCCAATCCCTACACTAGGATAATTCCAATTAGTTGCTATTCAATGATTTTGTCTAGATTTCAATAAGGAACACCTCATAAGGGATTGCCCAAAGAATCCTACCAATACATAGAAGATCACACCAATCAATGTTATTGGCTTGGTTGTAGACTCTAGTGGGAGTATGATAACCATAGCCCCAATGCAATTAGTAACTAGAGCTTAAACCCTACAACGAAACCAAGACATAGACCAAAAGAAGAGACCAGACAACAATGAGACCAAGAGCATAACTGAAAGGAGAATAAGGGGCTAGAAGGGTTGTGAACAGATGAAGATACAATGGACAAAGAAGACGAATGGACTTGAACAGAGCTTCAGGGAAACTAAAGCTAAATTGATAAAGATTGCACCTTGCAACGCACTACCCTCACTACACCAAAACGACCCCACTAAACCATCACCCATAGTAGGATTGGTCTTAGCAGATCCTACTCCAGAACATCATGACATGATGTTTAAGGCATATCAGGCCAAAATCCAAGAAGGGCCACATGTGGTAGATTTAGATAAGTTTTATCCTAGAGCCAACTTAGAAATTGAAAGGACTAAATTTTGTGCAAAAATGGTGGAACTAGCTCAAAATATGTGTGAGGCTAGTCATCTTTTCAATTGCACTAATTTAGCCAAGGCACAATTACACTTGAATAGAATGCAAGAGAGACTAGAAAAGATAATAGACAAATCTGGGAAGTCAGATGCATCAAAGGTAAGTAATGATAGAAGTGAAAGGATAAGCTTGCCTCCCAAAGAAGCTTATGTTTCTAATTCCATGAATTTGAAAATCTCTTCTTCTGTAAATCAATACTCACAAGAGTTTTTATGAGAGATTCAAGAGGAGAAATGAGCCAAGGTGAGTGAGAATCCTCCTCCCATTGAGCTAGTGGATGATCTTCATTATCAATTTTCATAGGACGTTCCCTCTATTTACGAACAACAAGAAGATGCTCAAACGAGTGAATAGTTAGAATTCAAATTAGACTCTTTGAAGGAATTACCTCAATTCACCAGCCCATGGGAGTCCAAGCGTATTCAAATGAGAGCCCCTACTATCATGATAAGAAACAAGGAGTTAGTCATACCTAGAAACAGAAAGGTGGGAAAGAATACTAAAGAATAGTGTCATCTCACATTAGAGGAGTTACTCAAAATTAAGCCGGAATTGTGGAAACACATAGCTAATCAAGTGTGAGAAGTAACTAAGCCACCCTCTCAGGTAGGGACAGATAAGATAGTCCCAGAGATACCCTTGAACAAGATAGAGATATGAGTGAAGGAGAAGAAGGAAATACCTATCTCCCTATTATCTATCAGGGCTATACCACTAAAGCAATCTTGGACTCAAGTGTAGGAGTTGCCATTGCTACCACCTCCTTATGGAAGCATTGGGGCAAGCCATCATTCAGGCGAACAAGGATGAAATTGCAAATGGAAGACTTCCACATTGTGAAGCTAGTAAGATTGCTAGAAGGGATAACTCTCATCACTTGTGTTGTAGATTTTGAGCACACATTCACCATATGTGATTTTAGCAAGAACCATGTCTATGAGACGATTTTAGGTAGATCATTCACGAGATGATTGTAGATAGTGCAAGATTGGGGAACCATTTCTTTGTACCTATAGCATTTAGGAGCCACCACTAAAGTCAATCTCAAGGACTACTCACATAGAGGTGTACCCCCTTTGCAATGGAACCCAGTCCATAGAGCATCAGATGACACGGAGTCACTGCACTCCACAGGATCAGGATCTTCTTGGATGCATGAAGACACCCAATTATGGATGTGTAAAGTTGCAATGGAAGAAGAGAAGATATCAATTGCAAGAGATGTAGGTGCTATTAAGAAGCCTAGATCAATTTATGACCCATCCTATGCACCTATGGTTTTCCCTGATGAAGAATTTGAACCCCAAGACTGGGCAAAAACTATAACCACTATGGACATTATGGTCAATGAAGAATAGTAGACTCCCCACTATGATGAATATGGCTATGACATTTGCCTTTTCATGAGAGAACCAATAAGATGTGATTTGGTTCTTGAAGAGTGTAAACCCAATATGAGTGAATCCAAGGGAGGTATTGATGAAGATGAAGATTTCATCCTCATGGAGCATTACAGAGGAACAGTACCTCTATTTAATAGAACTTAGAACTCAAGAGGAGTAAATATCAAAAGAAGAAGAGACATTGATATTGACCAAGAAGAAGAAAAAAGAGAAACTCATAACCAAGCCAATAGAGGAAGAGAACCCCTTTGAAGTCCTAGAAAACTTCAAGAAATATGAAATAAAAGATCAAAAGGTCATGATCCAGATGCCTAATAGAGAAGCACTCATAGGAGTGGCATACGACAACAAAGAGAAAACTAACAACATTATTTTGATCATAGAAGATGGTGAAGAATCGTGTACATACATAGGACATGATTTGACACAAGAAGAAGAGAAAGCGTTGGTTGCATTATAAAAGAGAATATAGAGATGTGTTTGCATGGAGTTACAAACACTTGAAAGGAGTAGACCCAGATATCTACTCACATAGAAATCCCATGTCCTTAGATGCCAAGCAGAAATTGTATACATATAATGACAATTATGCATCAAAGATCAAGGAGGAAATAGATCGGTTGAAGAAGCTGGATTTATCTATGAAATTGAGCATACCAAATGGGCCTCCCCCATTGTGGTAGTGCCCAAAAAGAATGGTAAGCTACATGATTGCATTAAATTGAAGAAAGTTAATGCCACCACCATTAGAGAGAGCTATCCGATTCCTAGCACATAATATTTGTTGGAACGTGTAGTAGGCAAGGAAGTCTACAACTTCTTGATGGATTTTCTAGTTACAATAAACTAGTTATTGCCCTACAAGACCAGCATAAGATAGCTTTTTCCATTGAGTGGGGTATTTTCACATTTTGTGTGATGTCTTTTGGGCTCACCAATGCTCTTGCTACATTTTAGAGGCTGATGTGTCATGTGTTCAAGGAATTCTTGTGAAAGAACTTAGAGATCGATGTTGATGATCTACACATTCATTCCAACATCTGATGAACACATATTCATAAATTGAGGTCTCTCTTTGAAAAATGTTGAGAATATCAAGTATATTTGAATCCAAGAAAGCTTGTTTTCATGGTTAGGAAAGGCAAAATTCTAGGGCACATAGTGTCAAGGAATGGCATATTGACAAAGGAGGATACAATTAGAGCCATTGTTGAGCTACCTAGACCAAAGAACATCAAGAAAGTGTAGGCATTCATGGGGCATTGTAGGTGTTACCAATGTTTTATCCATATGTATGCAATCATTGGAAAGTCTCTGTACAACCTTCTCACTAATTTTGAGTGGACCGATGAGTTTGAAAACTCTTTTACTAAGTTACGCAATGATTGTGTTTAGCACCAACATTTACCACACCAAATTGGAATAAGTCCTTCCATGTTCATGTGGATGCATCCAATTATGCTATAGGGTGTGTGTTAGCACAACCTATGGGTGAACGCAACATCGACCTTCCAATCACTTATGTAAGTAGGCAGTTGAATTTTTCGATCGAGCAAAATTATACCACAAAAGAGAGAGAAGGATTTGGCATGGTCTATGTGGTTAAAAATTTTAGACATTATCTACTTGCAAATAAGTTTAATTTTTTAATGAACCAACAAGCATTACTCTATTTGGTGAAAAAACCTTGCAATATTGGTAGATTAGTAAGATGCTTTATCTTACTAATGGAATATGACTTTGAGGTAGTTTTCAAACTTTTTTAAGTACATTCATTAATCTGCATCAGGGTATTTTAGTCGGTGGCCATGGCTGAAAGTGGTGATGTATTCCGTATGTTGGTAGTTGAGGATAAGTTGGACAATATCGATTACCCATTGTGGCCATATATGATGCGACATGTATTGGTTGCAAAAGGACTATGGAGCAGTGTTGGAAAATGTCCTATTACACCCACAAATATAGGTATTGAAGCTGATGCAGATGGCATTGAAGATGCTGACATTATTCATATTCATGTTCGTGTTGCGGTTTTTGTTGCACCTATTGTAGAGAAAATTCGTTGGGATGGTAAAGATGCTCAGGAACATGCATTGATAGCATTGCCTGTCAAACATGCCATTATTCATCATATTCGCTCTTGGAGAATAGCTAAGGATGCTTGGGATACACTTACCACATTTTAACATGCTAGGAATGAGGCTCGTGTTGGTTACCTCCAAAAACAGTTGGAGAGTGAGCATATGAATGAAAGTGATTCTATGGATAGTTTTCTAACAAATATCAAAGACTTGAAGGAACATTTGATTTCTACTGATGAAGTTATATCAGATAGCTCACTTGTGCAGACCGTTCTGAATGGTCTTCCTGATTCATATCAGAGTTTTGCTTATACTCTTCATTTGATTATGAAAGGCAATCCAAATGCCTTGTTGTTTGAGGAGTTAGTCTCTATTCTATTGGAGGAAGATCAGTCTAGGCAAAGCAGGTCTATTATGTCTATTGCATATCAAGCTTTCCTAGCTAGTGAGAAGGGCAAAGGTAAATGGAGCTCATCTACTAGTAAGTAGAAATCTGCAAATGTTGAAAAATTAAAGAAGGATTCTTTTGTAAGTATTGTAAAGGAAACGATCATGTCATAAAGAACTATCCAAAACTGGCAGCAAAAGAGGCAAAGAAAAAAGAGGTTGGAATGGTTGTTGTAGAGCCCTCTACACCAAAAATAGAGTTTGCTAATCTTGTGCAAAATGAAGAATGGGCTTTTACTATTGTTTGCAGTTTTGACCCATCTTTTCCTGAATAGTGCATGTCTATACTAGACTCAGATATTTGGTACTTTGATAGTGGGCCAACCAAAGATATTACCTCACAGCGCAGTTTCTTCACTTCACTTGAGCCTGCCCCTACAGGGAATAATGTCGCATGCACCAACAACTCCTCTTATCCTATCATGGGAGTTGGTAAGATTATTATGACTACTGCTTATGGTAGTTCTTTCACTTTGTCGGATGCTTTATTTGTGCCAGCGATCAAGAAAAATCTATTATCAGTTTCTGCATTAGCCAAGATTGGCTTTGTGGTGAAATTTGTTGATCACAAATGTACAGTTCATGATCTATCAAATGGAGACATGATGATTGCTTCTGGCATTTTATGTCATGGATTGTATAATCTCATAGACTACGAAAAATCTATGAATGATTCAACATGTGTAGTACATGATTCTCAGGCTATGTCAGATGCAAAGCTTTGGCATGCACACTTTGGTCATCTGAATTTTGCTAGTTTGCTATGCCTGTAGAAATTTGAAATGGTGTCCTGTTTGCCCAAACTTGAGGCACCCAAAAAACATGTATGTGAAGGTTGTATTTTGGCCAAAATGCAGCATTCCTCCTTTCCAAAATATGGTTCAGTTCGAGCTACTTAGAAATTGTAGCTTGTTCACAGTGATGTATAATGGTCCTACGTAGAAACCCTTTCTTGGAAACTATCTTTACTTTGTGACTATCATTGATGATTTTTCTAGGCATGCATGGATATATCCATTGAAAGCAAAGTCAGAAGTGTTCATGTGCTTCAAACAATTTTTGGTTTTGGCTAAAAATCTGTGACCATGTAAAATGGGCACCCTCCATTATGATCGAGGGGAGGGGGGATATATGTCTTCTGATTTCAATGCATTTCTGGCTAAACATGCGATAAAACATCAATGTACAGTGCCGTATACACCTCAACAGAATGGATTTGCTCAACAAAAGAACAGGTCACTCATCGAGATGGTGCAGCATATGTACTTAATAGGTGTCCCACTAAAGCACTATAGTCTATCAATCCATATGAGGCTTCGCATGGTCGCAAGCCATCTGTTGCTCATCTACAGGTTTTTGGTTGTCTGGCATATGCATTAGTGCCTAAAGAACATCGCAAGAAATCGGATGATAGAGCAGTAAAATGTATTTCTGTTGAGTATAGTTCTGAAATCAAAAGCTATCATCTGTATCATCCACAGACTAAATGCATTTTGGTTAGCGTGATGTTGTTTTTGTGGAAGATGCTATTCAACATTTACTTTCATTTACGAAAGAGACATATGTTAGCTCCAAAGGCATGTATGATACTTTTTTGTCTCTTTTTACATATGGACAATCTAGTGCTGGTCCTAATGGGGCAACTTCTCAACCTTTACAGGTTTCATGTGATGATGTAGATCATTGTATTGTGTACATTGATGAAATGCTGCTCATTGATCCTCATGAAGAGCATATTGCTGATTTTAAGGATGATTTACATGCCTCATTTGAGATGACTCATTTGGGGCATTTGCATCATTATTTGGGCATTCTGTTTATGCATGTTGATGGTGGATCGAATTTGTGTCAAATGAAATATATTGACACATTATTGCAGCATTTTGGCCTTGAAGACTGTAAACCTATTGCCACTCCTATGGAGAGAGGTTTACGATTGATTCTTCATGAGATGCATTTGATGTTGTTCTGTATTAGGAGGCTATTGGATGCTTGATTTACTTATGCATTACTATGCCAGTTATTTAGTTTGTTGTCTCACAGATGAGCAGGTTTATGCATTACTCAGGTGTCAAGCATTGGCAAGTAGTTAAGCACATCTTTCATTACTTGAGTGGTACCCGACTACTTGGGTTGTTTTATCCCAAGGGGGGATCACTACCGCCAGTTTTGCATCCTTTTTCTGACTTTGACTGGGCTAGTTGCAATGACACTCGTGTGTCCACTAATGGTTTTCGCTTCATGCTTGGTAGCTCATGCATATCTTGGCTGAGTAAGAAGCAAACTATTGTGGCCACTTCCGGTTGTGAGGTTGAGTATAGGGTAACTTTCACAATGATTTTTGAGTGGGTGTGGCTCAGATACCTTATGGCTAATTTGGGTGTTGGTCAATCTTCTACCACCACCATCTTCACTGATAGTCAGAGCGCACTGGCAGTTGCAAGGAACCATGTGTTCGATGATTGCACTAAGCACATTGAGGTGCATTATCATTATGTCAGGGAGAGGTTCTTTGATGAAGAGATCGGCTTGGCATATGTGCTCACGTAGGAGAACATTGCATACCTTTTCATGAAGGCTCTGCCTAGGGAGAAGTTTGAAGCTTTTGTGGATTGATTCCACATAGCTTGGCACTTCCTTATACATGAAGGCCAACTCCTTGTTCACCACATCACTCCTAGGGGGGATTTGTTGATATATTTAGGTAGTGATGTGTGTGAACACACTAGGACCACTGGGGCACTTTTTTCCCTCTTTAGGAGGTTTTTTCCCTCAGCTTGTATATACGCATATACCCCTAACATGTTACTTATCTTTGTACATTCTAGTGGTAATGCCTTCAGTGTTGTGTGTTGTGCTCCAAGCTTCTTCTTCTTCCTTATCTTGTTCGCATGCTTTCGCAGACGTCTAACTCTAACAACCTTCATTTATAATGCAACATGCCATACTTGGGGGTATCCTATGAAAGCTAAGAATGAGGTATTCTCTTGCTTTGAATATTTTTAGCTATGGCTGAATTTCTTTGTGAAAATAAGCTTTTGACTCTTCACATGGATCATGGCAGTGAATACATGTCACATGAATTTGATGCTTTTCTTTGTGAAACAAGATTGTGCACCAATGTGTAGTGCCATATATGTTGAGATATCAAGCTCAACATGTGATGATCCAGGATGACACGTACTAGTTTTTCGTTTCTCTGACATGTATAGTGGTCATACCGATATATGTCAGGGATACTTCATTGAGCTTTATTAGATTTATCTACCGAGAGTGATGGCACATTTGTTTCTTGCCAGCTCACTCATTCGCGGATATTAGGTTTTTCCGTATGTACTGATCTTTATATATTGCACTTGTTGTATTCTTGTTTTTAGGTCATTCTTGTACATTCATTTTATGTAATAGAAGAAGAAGAAGATCATTTTTCCTTGCCTCAATCTGTGTGTGTGCTTCTCCTTGAGAGTGAGAGTGTGTGTGTGAGCTCTCTTCCTTATCTCCTTCCTCGTGACATGGTATCAGAGCCAGTGTGGCTGTAGAGAGCTCGTGGAGAAGGCGACAGTGAAGACTATGCGGCAAGGCGTGGAGAAAACGTGATTTCACAAACGGCCTCCGTTTGCTACGAAAATCAGGTCACTTTCAGAAACTGTGACTTGCGTTGTGTTCGGCGACACTCATATATTCCAGATCGAGAATTTCAAGCGATTCCGTGTACTGTTGATACATGAAAACTGTGTTTTTCTGAGATCGAACTGTCACGTCATAGTGCGACAGTGTTCAAGTCAAAGTGCTGCTTGTAGTGTTTTTCCGTGTTGTGAATTGTTGCAGAAATGGCAAACGCAGATGGAATGAGTCAACTTATGAGCGATAAGCTGGACAAGAACAACTTCCATGCTTGGAGATTCAGAATGACGAATTTCCTTATGGGAAAAGGCTACTGGCAGGACATCGAAGGAGAGAATGAAAATGCTCCGTAGTTACCAGAAAGGAATCGGACTACAGATCAGTTAAGAGCATATGAGGAATGGAATCAAGGAGCACGAAAGGTAATGTATTGGCTATCTGTTAGCATACAGGATAGCATGATTGGACACATACAGGATGCCAAGACTCCAAAAGAGGCCTGGAACAGCTTGGTCACTTTGTATGAGACTAATACAAAGGCACGGAAATTGCAACTCAAGAACGAGCTGCATACATTGGAAAAGAAGAGCATGTCGGTAAGTGACTACACTCTTAAAATCAAAGGCATATGTGAGTCACTTGCATCTATTGGTGTGAATGTAGATGATGATGATAAGGTGGAAGTGTGCCTTCGTGGTTTAGGAGCTGCATATAAGCAGTTCAGAACTTCCATACAGACCAGGGAAAATATTCTGAATTTTGTTGATCTAGTATCTATGCTGATTATTGAAGAAAAGAATCTTGGTGAGGACTTAAACTCCCAAGGAAAGCCCAATTCTGAGCAGGTATTCTACTCTGGCAGAGGAAGAGGCAGAGGTAGAGGTTTTGGAAGTGGAAGAGGAAACAGTAACCAAGACCAAGGTCAACAACAGAATCATGTAGGAGGAAGAGGACAGTTTCGAGGCAGGGGGAGCCAAAGAGGTCGCAGAAATTTCCAAAGAAATGATTCAGGTAATGATAGTAAAGGATGTTGGAATTGTGGTAAACCTGGACACTTTGAACGTGATTGCAGGTTAAAGAATCAAAATAACAGAAGGCAGCAAAACAATTATGCATCCACAAGTGCAGATGATTCTGAGAAGCTGTTTATGGTTCAACATCACATGATGAATACGATGTCTGCTGGTGTTTCAAAATCGAATGATAATGCCTGGTATGTTGATTCAGGTGCTTCAAATCACATGACCTGTCATGCAGAATGGTTTAGTAGTTTGCAAAAAATGCCAGTTCCTGGATATGTTGAAACAGGTGATGATACATCGCATCCTATTGAGCATACAGGAAACATAGCATTGTCTATGGAGGACGGGAAGGTAAAACATCTTGCTGATGTGTTGCATGTTCCAAATATAACAAAGAATCTGGTTTCTATTGGACAAATGGTTGACCAGGGGTTACAAGTCAGGTTCAATGCTGATGGATTATATGTAGAAGAGTACAAGCAGGATGGACGATTGGTGGCCAAAGGAAACAAAGTGGGTAGGATGTTCACCTTAAATGTGAAGATTCCTGAAATGAATGCAGCCATGTTTGCAAAAGGTGCAGGAGTTATTACAGATATAGAGATATGGCACAAACGGATTGGACATGCAAACTTGCAAAGGCAAATGATGCAGTCAAAGGAGATTGTCCATGGACTACCAAATTTCAAAGTTGCAAAAATGCAAAAGGTATGTGCAGCATGTCAATTTGGTAAACAGTCAAGAGCATCATTTCCACATGACAAGCATGTTAGTGAGAATGTACTAGAAGTAGTACATACAGATGTTTGGGGTCCAGCAAAGACCACATCTATGGGCGGTTGCAGGTTTTATGTTACCTTCATTGATGATCATACACGCAAAGTATGGGTATATTTCATGAAAGAGAAGAGCGAGGTGTTTACTCACTTCCAGAATTTTAAAGTTATGGTGGAAAAGCAGACAGGGAAGTTCATTCAAACATTAAGATCTGATGGAGGAGGTGAATACATGTCAAATGAGTTCAGTAGTTTTCTAAAAAATCATGGAATTCGGCGTCAGTTTTCATGCAAGTACACACCACAACAGAATGGTGTTGCTGAACGCAAAAATAAACATATTGCAGAAATAGCAAGAGCCTTGATGGCTGAGAAGAATATGCCTCATTGTTATTGGGCAGAAGTGTTGGAGTTAGACGTCTGCGGAAGCACGCGAACAGCACAAGGAAGAAGAAGAAGCTTGGAGCACAACACACAAGACTGAATGTATTACTAGAGAATGTACAAAGATAAGTAGCCCATTAGGGCAATAGGCGTATATACAAGCCGGGGGAAAAAAACCTCCTAAAGAGGGAAAAAAGTGCCCCGGCGGTCCTAGAGTGTTCACACACATCACTTCCTAAATATATCAACAAATCCCCCTGGAAGTGATGCGGTGAACAAGGAGCTGGCACTCATGTATAAGGAAGTGCCGAGCTATGTGGAAATCACTCCACAAAAGGAAGTAAGCCCAAAGCTCTGCGGAAAGCTTCAAACTTCTCCCTAGGCAGAGCCTTCGTGAAAAGGTCTGCAATGTTCTCCTGTGTGGGCTCATATGCCAAGCTGATCTCCCCAGCAGAGAACCTCTCCCTGACATAGTGATAATGCACCTCAATGTGCTTAGTGCGTGCATGGAACACAGGGTTCCTCGCAACTGCCAATGCGCTCTGACTGTCAGTGAAGATGGTGGTGGCAGAAGACTGGCCAACACCCAAATCAGCCATAAGGCGTCTGAGCCACACACACTCAACAGTCGCTGTGAAAGCTGCCCTATACTCAGCCTCACAACTAGAAGTGGCCACAGTAGGCTGCTTCTTGCTCAACCAAGATATACATGAGCTACCAAGCATGAAGCAAAAACCACTGGTGGACACACGAGTGTCATAGCAACCAGCCCAATCTGAGTCAGAAAAAGCATGCAAATCTGGCGGTAGTGATCCCCCCTTGGGATAAAACAACCCAAGTAGCCGAGTACCACTCAAGTAGCGAAAGATGCGCTTAACCGCTTTCCAATGCGTGACTCCTGGGCAATGCATAAACCTGCTCATCTGTGAGACAGCAAACTGAATATCTGGCCGAGTAATGCATAAGTAAATCAAGCATCCAACGGCCTGCTGATAGAGAACAGCATCAAATGCATCTCCAGCATCATGAAGACTCAATCGTAAACCTGTCTCCATAGGAGTGGCAATAGGCTTACAGTCTTCAAGGCCAAAACGCTGCAATAATGTGTCAATATATTTCGTTTGACACAAAGCCATTCCACCATCAACTTGCATAAACTGAATGCCCAAATAGTGATGCAAATGCCCCAAATCAGACATCTCAAATGAGGCATGCAAATCAGCCTTGAAATCAGCAATATGCTTCTCAAGAGGACCAGTGAGCAGCATGTCGTCTACATAGACAACAATGATCAGAAGCACATCATTAGCACGCTTAACATATAAGGTGCTTTCAGTTGGACTATTCTCAAAACCATGTGCAATCAGATAGGCATGTATTTTCTCATACCAAGCACGTGGTGCTTGCTTTAAACCATATAACGCCTTCTTTAACCTGCACACCTGGTTTTCATGCCCTTTCTGCACAAAGCCACGGGGCTGAAAAACATACACTTCTTCATGCAAGTCACCATTCAGAAATGTTGTTTTAATGTCCAACTAATGTACATTCCAACCATGATGGGCTGCAAGTGCACAAATGCTCCGAACAGTAGTCATACGGCATGTAGGTGCAAAGGTCTCATCAAAATCAATGCCTCTTTCCTGCGCATAACCCTTTGCAACAAGCCTAGCCTTATACCTGTCAACTGTACCATCAGGTTTATGCTTCAGCTTGTATACCCACTTAGTGCCAATGGCCTTCTTGCCAGGAGGCAAGTCACATAAAGACCATGTACCATTCTTCATTATAGCATCATATTCAGATTGCATAGCAGCCATCCAATTTTCTGAATTTTGTGCTTCATCAAAAGAAACAGGCTCATTCTCATCACAGAGACTAGATGCAGCCATAGCATAGCAATCTGATGCAAAGGAGGTACTATGAGAGCCTGAACGAGTACGATATGACAAAGGTGCATCTAATTTGCTGTCACGCAAAGTCTGCACCAGCCATTTTGGCATAGTTTTTGCTTGTTCAATATCAGCCCTCTCATCAACAAGTGCATCATGTAAATCTGCATCAGAAATGGAATGATCTGCATCATCATATGAAACCTGCAAAGGCTGAGAAGTTTCCTCATTAGGACCAGCGCTAGCCTGTCCACCTGTAAAAAGAGGCATCAAAGTATCATACATGTCTTTGGAGCTAACAGATGTCTCCTTAGTACATGAAAGCAATGGCTGAATAGCATCTTCCACAAAGACAACATCACGGCTAACCAGAATGCGTTTAGTCTGTGGATGATACAGACGATAGCCTTTACTTTCAGAACTGTACCCAACAAAAATACATTTTACTGCCTTATCATCCAATTTTCTGCGATGTTGTTCAGGCACTAATGCATATGCCAAACAACCAAAAACACGCAGATGAGCAACAGATGGCTTGCGGTCATGCCAAGCCTCATATGGAGTGATAGACTGCAACGCTTTGGTGGGACACCTGTTCAGTACATATGCTGCACACATGACAGCCTCAAGCCAGAAACTATGTGGTAAAGCCTGACTTTTGACCATGCACCTCGCCATCTCCATGAGTGACCTGTTCTTTCGTTCAGCAACTCCATTCTGTTGAGGTGTATACGGCACTGTACACTGGTGTTTTATCCCACGTTCAGCCAGAAATGCATTAAAATCTGAAGACATATATTCCCCCCCTCGATCAGAACGGAGGGTGCCCATTTTACATGCTGACAGATTTTCAGCCAAAACCAAAAACTGTTTGAAGCACATGAACACTTCGGACTTTGCTTTGAGTGGATATACCCATGCATGCCTGGAAAAATCATCAATGAAAGTCACGAAGTAAAGGTAATTTCCAAAAGAGGGTGTCTGCATAGGACCACAGACATCACTATGTACAAGCTGCAATTTCTGCATAGCCCGAACTGAACCATCTTTTTGAAAGGAAGAACGCTGCATTTTGCCCAAAATACAGCCTTCACAAACATGTTTTCCAGGTGCCTCAAGTTTGGGCAAAGAGGACACCATTTCAGATTTCTGCAGGCGTAACAAACTAGCAAAATTCAGATGACCAAAGCGTGCATGCCAAAGCTTTGCATCTGACATAGCCTGAGAATCATGAACTGCACATGCCGAATCATTCACAGATCTTTCATAGTCTATGAGCTTATACAGCCCACGACATAAAATGCCAGAAGCAATAATCACATCGCCATTTGAGAGATCATGGACTGTACACCTGTCATCAACGAATTTCACAACCAAGCCAATCTTGGCTAATGTAGAAACTGATAACAGGTTCTTTTTTATCCCTGGCACAAATAAAGCATCTGACAAAGTGAAAGAACTACCATCAGCAGTAGTCAGAATGATCTTACCAACTCCCATAACAGGATAAGAGGAGTTATTGGCGCATGTGACAGTATTCCCTGTAGGGGCAGGCTCGAGTGAAGAGAAGAAACTGCGCTGCGAGGTAATATGTTTGGTCGCCCCACTGTCAAAGTACCAAACATCTGAGTCTACTGCAGACATGCACTGATCATGAGAAGATGGGTCAAAACTGCAGACATTAGTAAACGCCCATTCTTCTTCCTGCACAAGATTTGCAGACTCTGTTTTTGGTGTAGAGGCCTCTGCAACAACCATTCCAGCCTCTTTCTTCTTTGCCTCTTTAGCAGCCAGTTTTGGACAGTTCTTTATAATATGATCATTTCCTTTTTAGTACTTGCAGAACAATTTCTGCTTTTCTGATTTCTTCTCATCTTTATCCTGGTTCTTCGATTGTGCAGCATTTGTAGATTTCTGCTTACTAGTAGAAGAGCTCCATTTTCCTTTGCCCTTCTGACTAGCCAGGAAAGCTTGATCTGCAACACGCATAATGGACCTGTTCTGCCTGGACTGATCTTCCTGCAACAGAACAGAGACTAATTCCTCAAATGACAAGGCATTCGGATTGCCTTTCATCATCAATCGAAGAGTAGAGGCAAAACTCTGATATGAATCAGGAAGGCCATTCAGAACGGTTTGCACAAGTGAGCTATCTGGTATAACCTCATCAGCAGAAATCAATTGTTCCTTCAGGTCTTTGATCTTTGTAAGAAAACTGTCCATCGAATCACCTTCATTCATGTGCTCACTCTCCAACTGTTTTCGGAGGTAAGCAACACGAGCCTCATTCCTAGCCTGGTACAAAGTGGTAAGTGTATCCCAAGCATCCTTTGCTGTTCTGCAAGAGCGAATATGAGGAATAATGGCACGTTTGACAGACAAAGCTATCAATGCATGTGCCTGGGCATCTCTACCATCCCAACGAATCTGCTCTGCAGTAGGTGCAACAGAAACAGCAGCACGAACAGGAATCTGTGGAATATCATCTTCGACACCATCTTCATCAGCTCCAACACCTGTATTTGCAGTACCTGTCGTTACAGGTGTAACAGGACGTCTTTCAACACCCTGCACAATGTTCCACAATCCTTTTGCAACCAGTACATGTCGCATCATATAAGCCCATAATGGGTAGTTGGTACCATCCAACTTATCCTCAACAGCCAACATACGGAATACATCACTGCTTTCAGCCATGGCCGGTGACTAAAATACCTTGATGCAGAAAATTGACTGTATCTCAAAAAGTTGAACAGAACTGCCCAGACGAGTTCTGCTAGACTTGTAGCAGACTTCGAGACGCTTAAATTGGCGAACAGAAACTGGTATATACCTTTGGCACAAAAGGACGAAATAGCCTGCACAAGCACTGCGATAGTGCGTTCGGAGGCCGAAACGAGCTCAGATCGCGATTTCGGCACCACAGAACGAAGCTGTTTTGATCTCGGAAACACCCTGAGTATGCTCACCAAATTTTGTGTGAATCTGAGACTGCAAACAGAGGAGTGTCGACGGCGCCCTAGAAGAAGCAACGACCTGCTCTGATACCAATTGTTGGAGTTAGACGTCTGCGGAAGCACGCGAACAGCACAAGGAAGAAGAAGAAGCTTGGAGCACAACACACAAGACTGAATGTATTACTAGAGAATGTACAAAGATAAGTAGCCCATTAGGGCAATAGGCGTATATACAAGCCGGGGGAAAAAAACCTCCTAAAGAGGGAAAAAAGTGCCCCGGCGGTCCTAGAGTGTTCACACACATCACTACCTAAATATATCAACAAGAAGCTGTGCATACTGTTGTATACATCATGAACAGAACTCCGACTGTTGTTGTACATCAAGTTACACCTGAAGAGAAGTTTATAGGTAAAAAGCCAAACTTATCACATCTGAAAGTTTTTGGCTGTATTGCATATGTACATGTTCCAGATGAGTTGAGGATGAAGCTTGATCCGAAAGCAGAAAAATGTGTCTTCATTGGATATTCCCTTGAGTAAAAGGGGTACAAATGTTATAACCCACTCACACGACAGGTGAAGGTGAGTAGAGATGTGGTATTTGATGAAATGTCAAGCTTCTATGCAGATGCCAAAGAAGGACTGAATCTTGAACCAAATGACAAAGAAAATGCTGAAAAATCTAGTGCAAAATCTCAAGTTTTGAGTGGACCGGATGCATCACCAAGCAATAGTTCCAACTCAAATCCATGAAGTGGAAGATTGCGTGGAAATTTTAGTCCAGCAAATTCATCAAATACATCCACGAAAGGTAAAGAAAAGCTTTCTGCTGGTAGTAAAACAGGTGCAGGTTTTGAAGACGTTGATGGAGATTCAAGCGGTTCAGAAAAGAGTCTTGATGAGGAACTTGGATTGCCCTCTGTGAAGACTCCAGGAGTAAGAAGGGCACATGCAGATGATACAAGAAGAAGTGACCCATGACCAAGAAGATCTGGGAGGATGCGTAATTCAGTGCAACGATTGACATATGATAGTTACATGGCTCGTCATTGTGCCTACATGACAAAGGTAATACAAGATGCTGAACCTTCTTGTTTTGAAGATGCAATTGGTAATGCAGATTGGGAAAAAGCTATGGATGAGGAGATGGCTGCACTTTATGGAAATGATACATGGAAGCTGGTTCCATTGCCGCAAGGAAAGAAATCCATGGGCTGCAAATGGGTTTACAAGGTAAAGCATAATGCTGATGGTAGCATAAGCAGGTATAAAGCACGATTGGTAGCTAAAGGTTATGCACAAACATATGGCATTGATTATGAGGAAACATTCAGCCCTGTAGCTAAAATGTCTACTGTCAGAACACTTGTTGCATTAGCTACAGCAAAAGGATGGACTTTGCATCAGATGGATGTGAAGAATGCTTTCCTACATGGTGAGTTACAGGAAGAAGTATATATGGACCAGCCACAAGGATATGAAGATTCAAAGCATCCAGAATATGTTTGCAGGTTGCAAAAGGCTTTGTATGGGCTGAAGAAAGCCACTCGTGCATGGCATGCAAGGATTGTTGATTACTTAACCAGCATTGGGTTCTCTATGTGTGATGCAGATCACTCACTATATGCAAGGAAGGCTGATGATGGCATCACTATTGTGGCTATTTATGTTGATGACTTGATTGTAGGTGGTGATAATGAAGAAAGCATCAAAGAGGTAAAGAAACTTCTTATGCAGGAATTCGACATGAAAGATCTTGGTGTGATGCGCTATTTCTTGGGCATTGAGTTTATACATACAGAAACAGGTATATGGATGTCGCAAAGGCAATATGCCTTGAATATGCTGCAAAAGTATGGTATGGCTGATTGTAAGCCAATTTCTATGCCATTAGATCAGAATTTGAAATTGGATACTACATCAGGTGAAGCATTGGAAAATGCTACTATGTACAGGAAAATTGTGGGAAGTCTTATATATATCACAATTACAAGGCCTGATCTAAGTTATACTGTTGGACTTGAAAGTCGGTTTATGCAAGTTCCTAGGAAGCCACATTTGGATGCTTTGAGGCGCATTCTACGTTATGTGAGTGCTACTTTGGATTATGCATTGTTTTATGAAGCTGGTGTGGAGTTGCAAGTTCATGGATACACCGATGCAGATTGGGCTAGTAGTACTCCAGATAGAAGATCTACTAGTGGCTTTCTTTTCTCACTTGGAGGTGCAGCTATTACATGGAGCAACAAGAATCAACCCACTGTTGCTTTGTCAAGTACAGAGGCTGAGTATAGAGGTGCTGCAATGGCAGCATGTGAGGCATCATGGCTGGAGATGTTACTTGCAGATTTAGGTGTGGAAGTGCAAAGGCCTATCACTATCTATTGTGATAATGTTAGCAGCATACAGTTAGCACGGAACCGTGTTTTCCATGGTAGAACAAAGCATATCGAGGTACATTATCACTTCATCAGAGAAAAGGTATTAGCAGGTGATATTGATCTTGTTTATGTGAGAACGGATGAGCAGGTTGCTGATATTTTCACCAAAGCACTTGGAGCTGAGAAGTTAAAGAAGTTTCGAGAGATGCTTGGATTACAGGATATGGCGTTGAGCTTGAGGGGGAGTGTTGAGATATCAAGCTCAACATGTGATGATCCAGGATGACACGTACCAGTTTTTCGTTTCTCTGACATGTATAGTGGTCATACCGATATATGTCAGGGATACTTCATTGAGCTTTATTAGATTTATCTACCGAGAGTGATGGCACATTTGTTTGTTGCCAGCTCACTCATTCGGGGATATTAGGTCTTTCCGTATGTACTGATCTTTATATATTGCACTTGTTGTATTCTTGATTTTAGGTCATTCTTGTACATTCCTTTTATGTAATAGAAGAGAAGAAGAAGATCATTCTTCCATGCCTCAATCTGTGTGTGTGCTTCTCCTTGAGAGTGAGAGTGTGTGTGTGAGCTCTCTTCCTTATCTCCTTCCTCGTGACAATATACACCTCAAGCAATGGTGTTGTGGAGCACAAAAATAGAACACTTCTTGAAATATCAAGATGTATGATTAAAGGAAAGCATTTTCCAGATAAGTTTTGGACGAAAGCAATCATGCATGCAAACTATGTATTGAATCATTATCCTACAAGAGCATTGAGATTCATCACACCTTATGAGTCTTATAATGAATGGAAGTCAATGGTTAGTCATATGCGCATTTTGGGTCATTTGGAATATGCTCTTGGTCCATCACAACAATTTCATAAACTTGATGACAAGTCAAAGAAATTATACTATCCATAGACAGACAAAAATATTGTAAGTTGAGATGTGGTATTTGCTGAAAATTCAATTTATCATTTACTTGAATGTAAATTTTATCCAACAATTAGCTCACAATGTGTGTGTGATACACTCATGCCTTTGTGTCGAATTGGTATGTTTGACTATGTACATGCATGCCATGCAAATGAGGCTCAAAGAGCTGAAAACTTTAAGCTAAATATGCTAGAAAAAATCCAATCAAACATGGATGAAAATTCTCAAAAATTGTAAAAAAAATGGCTAAAAGAATCTAGCCAAAGATGGATGAAAATGTTCATCCAAAGATGGCTAAAAATTGTTGATATATTTAGGTAATTATGTGTGAACATGCTAGGACCATCGGGGCACTTTTCTCCCTCTTTAGGAGGTTTTTTCCCCTTGATTGTATCTATGCCTATAGCCCTAATAGGTCACTTATCTTTGTACATTCTAGTGGTAATACATTCTGTAGTGTGTTGTGCTCCAAGCTTCTTCTTCTTCCTTGTGTTGTTCACATGCTTCCGTAGACCTCAAACTCCAACAATTGGTATTAGAGCATGTCAGTGCTTCATCTAGGGCGTCGTTGAAACCCCTCTATTCACAGTCTTGGAATCGCACGAAAATTGGTGAGCATAATCATGGTGATTAGGAGATCAAAATAACTTTGTCGTGTGGTGCCAAAATCACGATCTGAGCTCGTTTCAGCCTCTGAACACACTATCATACTTCTTATGTAGGCAATTTTGTCTTTTTATGCCAAAGATATATATAGGTTTTGGTTCCCTAGTATAAGTGTCTCAAAGTTTGCTACAGGTTTAGTAGAATACAATAGGGTAGTTCTGTTCAACTTTTTTAGATACAATCATTTTTCTGCATCAAGGTATTTTACTTAGTGGCCATGGCTGAAAGTAGTGATGTATTATGTATGTTGGTTGTTGAGGATAAGTTGGACAGTACCAATTACCCATTATGGACTTATATGATGTGTCATGTATTGGTTGCAAAAGGACTATGGAATATTGTTTAGGTTGTTGAAAAAGGGTCCTATTTCACCTTCAAACGGAGTTGTTGAAGGTGATGTAGATGGCATTGAAGATGGTGATATTCTTCATGTTACTATTCGTGTTATGATTCCTACTGCACTTACTGCAAAGCAAATTTGTTGGGATGGAAGAGATGCTCGAGCACATGCATTGATAGCCTTGTTTGTCAAATGTGCCATTATTCCTCACATTTGCTCTTGTAGAATAGCTAAGGATGCTTGGGATACACTTACCACTCTATACTAGGCAAGGAATGAGGCTCGTGTTGTTTACCTTTGAAAATAGTTGGAGAGTGAGCACATCAATGAAGAAGATTCCATGGACAGTTTTCTGAAAAAGATTAAAGATTTAAAGGAATAGTTGATTTATGTTGATGAAGTCTTGCCTGACAGTTCACTTGTGCAGACTGTTCTAAATGGTCTTTCTGATTCATATCAGAGTTTCTCTTCTACTCTTTGTTTGATGATGAATGGCAATCTAAATGCCTTAACATTTGAGGAGTTAGTCTCTATTCGGTTGCAAGAAGATCAGTCTAGGCAGAATAGTTCCATTATGTGCCTTGTAGATCAAGCTTTCCTAGCTAGTCAGAAGGGCAAAGATAAATGGATCTCTTCTATTAGTAAGCAAAAATCTCTAATTCTACACAATCAAAGAAGGAAGACAAAGATGAGAAAAAAATAGAAAAGCAAAAATTGTTTTGCAAATACTGTAAAGGAAATGATCATGTCATCAAGAGTTGTCCAAAACTGGCTCCTAATGATGCAAGGAATAAAGAGACTGGAATGGTAGTTGCAGAGGCCTCTACACCCAAAACAAAGTCTACTAATCTTGTGCAAAATGAAGAATGGGCATTTACTATTGTTTGTACTTTTGACCCATCTTCACATGAACAATGTATGTCTGTAGTAGACTCAAATGTTTGCCAGTATTTTGATAGTGGGGCAACCAAACATATTACCTCGTAGCATAGTTTCTTCACTTCACTTGAGCCTGCCCCTATACGGAATATTGTTGCATGCACCAACAACTCCTCTTATCCTGTTATGGGAGTTGGTAAGATCATTATGACTGCTACTGATGGTAGTTCTTTTACATTGTTAGATGCTTTATTTGTGTCAGGGATCAAGAAGAATCTGTTATCAGTTTCAGCTTTAGGCAAGGTTGGTTTGGTTGTGAATTTTTTTGATGATAGATGTATAGTTCATGATGTGTTAAATGGCAATGTCATTATTTCTTCTAGCATTTTATGTCGTGGGTTGTATAAACTCATAGACTATGAAAAATCTATGAATGAGTCAAAATGTGTAGTACATGATTCTCAGGCTTTGTCATATGCAAATCTTTGGCATGCATGCTTTTGTCATCTGTATTTTCCTAGTTTGCTATGCCTGTAGAAATCTGAAATGGTGTCCTCTCTGCCCAAACTTGAGGCAATTGTTAAACACGTATGTGAAGGTTGTATTTTGGGCAAAATGCATCGTTCCTCCTTCCCAAAGATGGTTCAATTCAAGCTACTCGAAAATTGCAGCTTGTTCATAGTGATGTCTGTGGTCCACTGTAGACACCTTCTTTTGGGAACTATCTTTACTTCATGACTTTCATCGATCATTTTTCCAAGCATGCATGGGTATATCCATTGAAATCAAAGTCTAAAGTGTTTATGTGCTTCAAGCAGTTTTTGGTTTTGGTTAAAAATCTGTCAGCATGTAAATTGGGCACCCTTTGTTTTGATCGAGGGGGGGAATATATGTCTTCTGACTTTAATGTATTTCTGGCTGAATGTGGAATAAAACATTAGTGTACAATGTCGTATACACCTCAGAAGAATGGAGTTTTTGAACAGAAGAATAGGTCACTCATGGAGATGGCAAGATGTATGGTCAAGAGTCAGGCTTTACCACATAGTTTCTAGCTTGAGGTTGTCATGTGTGCAGCATATGTACTTAACAGGTGTCCCACTAAAGCATTGCAGTCTATCACTCCATATGAGGCTTGGCATGGTTGCAAGCCATGTGTTGATCATGTGTGTGTTGTTGGTTGTCTCACATATGCATTAGTGCCTAAACAACAATGTAGGAATTCAAATGATAAAGTACTGAAATGTATTTTTGGTGGGTATACTTTTGAGAGCAAAGGCTATCATCTGTATCATCCACAGATTAAATGCATTTGGTTAGCCGTGATGCTGTTTTTGTGGAAGATGTTATTAAACCATTACTTTCATGTACTAAGGAGACATGAGATAGCTCCAAAGACATGTATGACACTCTACTACCTCTTTTTACAGGTGGACAGTCTAGTGCTGGTCCTGATGAGGCACCTTCTCATCCTTTATAGGTTTCATGTGATGATGTAGATCATTCCATTTCTAATGCATATTTACATGATGCACTTGTTAATGAGAGAGTTGATACTAAGGAGGCAAAAAGTATGCCAAAATGGCTGGTGCATTCTTTGCATGATAGCAAATTAGATGCACCTCTATCATATCGTACTCGTTGAAGCTCTCATAGTGCTTTTTTTGCATCTGATTGTTGTGTTATGGATGCCTCTAGTCTTTCTGATGAGAATGAACATGTTTCATTTGATGAAGCACAAAATTCTGAAAATTGGATGGTTGTTATGCAATTAGAATATGATGCTATCATGAAAAATGGTACCTAGTCTTTATGTGACTTGCCTCTTGGAAAGAAGGCCATTATCACTCAGTAGGTATGCAAGTTGAAGCATAATCCTTATGGAATAGTTGACACGTATGAGGCTCGGCTTGTTGCAAAGGGTTGTGCACAAGAAAGAGGCATTGATTTTGATCAGATCTTTGCACGTACATGTCGAATGACTTTTGTTCATAGCATATGTGCACTTGTAGCTCATCATGGTTGGAATGTACATTGATTGGGCATTAAAATTGCATTTTTTTATGGTGAATTTCATGAAGAAGTGTATGTTTTTCAGCCTCATGGCTTTGTGTAGAAAGGGCATCAAAACCAAGTGTGCAGGTTGAAAAAGGCATTATATGGTTTGAAACAAGCACCATGTGCTTGGTATGAAAAAATACATGCCTACGTGATTGCACAAAGGGACTAATCCAATCCAATATTAAAGACAACTGATATGACATGGCATGTTCCACTAGAGGTATGTTAATACAAGTTGGACCATCCTTGCACATCCTATAGACATCAACTTCCATAGTTGGTCAATACACTCCCAATCTTCACAGAGTCTGTAGGGTTCATTGTTTTGAATAGTGTTGCTTGAGTGCATCTACATGTGCTAAGTGCAACCATTTATTATACTCTGGTCATTCCACACAATAGGTAATAATTTCTTGGTCATTGTGTTTGTAAATACTTCCTTCCAGTATTTGGTATCTTTGTGATTTGACTAAAGCTTTCCGCAAAGCTTTGGGCTTACTTCCTTTTGATCTATTTCCACATAGATGGGCACTTCCTTATACATGAGGGCAAGCTCCTTGTTCATTGCATCACTCCTAAGGGGGATTTGTTGATATATTTTGGTAGTGATGTGTGTGAACACACTTAAGATCATCGAGGCAACTTTTTCCCTCTTTAGGAGGTTTTTTCTCTGGCTTTTATATATGCATATAACTCAAACATGTCAATTATCTTTGCATATTCACCTAGTAATACATTTAGTATTGTGTGTTGTGCTCCAAGCTTCTTCTTTTTCCTTATGTTGTTCATGTGTTTCCGTAGACCTCAAACTCCAACAATCCTTCCACTTGTGAAAAACCTTGCACAACAGGCAAAGCTTTGTACTTCTCTAACCTACCATCTACTTTGTATTTCTCTTTCCAAATCCACTTAGTTCCAATTACCTTCTTCTTTGGAAGTAAATCGACCAATTCCCAAGTGTCATTCTTTAGTATGCTATCATACTCAACGTTCATTGTTGCTCTCCACTTTGGACCTTTGAGTGCTTCATCTATACTTGTGGGTTATTTTATTGATCCCATTATTTCAGCCATAAGATTCATATTGAACAATATGATGGGAGGCTCTTTGTTGCTCCTCAATCCTCTTTGATCTATGTAACCCATCTAAAGATGAGTTTGGAACATCACTTGAGGATTATGGTCATCAAAGATCTGTTTTGCCTAGTTTGGTAGTCATGCAGTGTGGAAATAATTGGTTAAATTTTTTATGGACGAATATCATTATCTATTGTGTACTCATCGATCTTGACCTATCTATGGGAAGACACAAGGTGGTTTATTTTTTCAATTGATGAGATAATGGGTTTACCTTTGTTATCCACTAGGTGTGGTCAATCATCAAATGCCAGATCACAGATGGGAATGATCTTCTTTTCCTCTAGATCCCAAAGTCTATATGCTTTAAACTCTTAACTATATCCTAAGAAGATACATTTATTTTATTTTTTATCCTAACTTAGTTCTTGTTGATTCAAGTATATATGCATAACAAAAACATCCAAAGATTCTGAAATGCATAACGGAAGGTTTTTTTTTAACCAGAGTACATTTTCAACAATCTTGTTCCATATCCTTCTACTATAATCATCGACTATCATCAAGAAGTAGAGAGATCCTCCCAAAGTGAGTAGGAATTTTACCACAAAGATTAGCATGTACCAACTCTAGAGGAGCTTGAGCCTGATTGTTGCTCTCTTTTGGAAATGCCTTCCTGTGTTGCTTGCCCATCGTGCAAGCTTCACATGGTTCCTATGAATCTAAAAATGTAGGTAAATGTGCCACAATCCCTTTTCTTTGCATCTCCATGAGAATGGTGAATCCAAGATGGCCAAAATGTTGATGCCAAAGTCTACTTGTGTCTTTGTCCTCTATAGCAGTGAAGACACTCAACTTATACAAATTATCTTTTTGCACTCCTTTTCCTATAGTATTACCTATTCCATCCAAAAATTCTACACGTCCTTTTTGAAATGTACTTCAAGACCACGATCTATTATGGAAAAAACTAACAATAAATTCCTTTTTAGTGTAGAAATACAAACATCAGAGAGTTTTCTCTCAACACCAATGGAAGCAACAAAAGAGATTGTTTGTGTTCCTTCAACTGGACATTTGGAGTCATTTCCAACCACAATATTGATGGATTCCTATAGAGACATTAAGGAACCATGCCAGTCCTTCTTGCTGATCATGTGGTGAGATGCTTGACTATTGAATATCCAAGGTTCATCCACATGATTTTGGACAAATGTACATACCTCCTATATGGCAATCCATAGTTCAAGTTATGTGTTATTTGCCAATTCACTATTCTTCCATGTGGATTTGAGAGCATAGTTTCTCTAGTCAGCTTACTTATTCTCATAATCCTTAATGGCATGATCCTTCTTTTTGCAATAGGAATAGCTTCTAGTGAACTTAAAGAGCCTCTACCCTTTGCATTTGCTGAAAATGTTACATCATTTGAACCTTATCTATTCTTCAAATGCATTTCTTCCTCCAAAATCATTGCCAGGTTGTGGGTACACAACTCAATGACTATCCCTACATGCTAAGTTCTCATACTAGTGATTCAGAAATGTCATTTAGCATGGAACAACCAACAAGTATTTTAGGTGTAGCCTTCTAGCTAAAAAACCTTGATCAACCTTTTGGACTTGAACACCTAGTGGTCTAATTCAATGAGGCCTCATACATTGATAAGCAAGGAACCATGTATGTGATTACCAGCTTACCTGACAAGATAGATGAGTTTGAAATTACCAGTCCAAAGAATGAGATAGGAGACCTAGAATAAGGAAACATAGGCTGAGAACCTCAAACAACTTGTGGCAAATACATCTCGGCTAGAATCATCAACCCATAGTGGATTCCTCGGGATAATGAAAGTATTGAACTATCATTGAATAGGGATATGGATGAATATTTTTGGAGATTCAAACCAGATCAACCTAATGAAGTACGTGGATTCAAAATATACGAGTTTAAAGGTCCTCAGATACCATGCAAGGTCATATTTAGACAACACTTTGGAGAGAATGTTCTTAGTAATCGAGCATGGTGGGCATGCATGCACCTGTAAAGGTGAGTTGACTTTCCCTCCACCAAGATCTAATGTACCCCATGGACCAAAAGGAGTGGTATCATCTTAGATTCATGGTACCCACAAGGAAAGAACAAAAGAAATACCTAAAGTGAGCTTTGCAAACCCCTTAGGAAGAGATTGATCAAGATTGGAGATAGACAGAACATATCAGGAGAGGCATAGAGGTCCAAGGCACCAAAGAGGATTGGATGAGTTTCCCTTGCCAAGACCTAGAGAACACTCTTGGATATTGAGGCCTAATTAATTTTTTAAGTCCATGAAGAACTATTTTGATGTCACTAGAGATCCATACGATCATGTAGCAGAGTTTAGACAAGTATTAAGAGTTGAACAAGTTGATGATATGTTCACTCAATACACCACTTTTGACCTTACTCTCAAGAATACAGCCTTGATGTGGTTCCAACCACTACATCAAGGTCGAGGTCAATTCAGGAATATAGACTGGTTGTTAGAGGCATTCATCATTGAATTCTCCATGAGTGGTATTAGGCACAATATCTTACACCTGATACATAGCTTCAAGCAAACACCTCATAAAACAACCGGACTAGCTAGAAGAAGATTTAAATAATACTCTAGAAGGTATCCAATTCCAAAATTATGCACACCAATGAAACAAGTAGCATTGTTCTTCGGTGGCTTGCTAAGTTCCAAATTATGGTCATATGTCTACTTGAAGGAACCTAAGAACATAGAGCAGTCTCTGCACATGTGTATAGGCATAAGTTAGAGCTTTCAAAATTTTATAAAGAATAAAAAAGTGCTAATAATTTCACTTATCAACCATCTACTTCAATAGATGAGTTGGTAGAGAAGATGGCTCAAAAATTAGGAGTCTCAAGCAAGCATACCCATAGGATGATCTTAGTGAAACAATGCCACAACTATTGATGAGACCAGATGGCCAATGTTTGTCCAATAATAGATCAACCCCAAGGAACCCTAATAGCCAATGTTGCACCATTGAGACAAGATACACTAACCACACTACACAAGAGTGCCCATACAACAAGCAAGTGGTTAGGTAGAATTATCCACAACCATATCAACAACAAGGGAGATACCAAAATTCATACCAACCACTATAGGTCCCAACAACCATATCAACCTCCATACCAAGCTTAGCAAAGACCTCAACATGTGTTGTGCCAACAACCTCCACCCCCAACTAATGTGATCCCAGTCAAGTATGCAAACCTAAGGACAACTTGAGTAGAGCCCTAGTGCCCACACCATTTATTTCATAGAGTGATCCAAATGCTTAAAGGCCTTGACTCGATGCATGTAGATAGCCCACTAGCTTACTACATGGATTCACCAAAGCACACTAAGATTTACCTTTATGAAACCCCTAGTGAACCTAGTTGGGAGTTAGAGTATTCGAATCTCATATACACAAATCCTAACCCTAGGCCCCAACCAAGATAGATGAGACCCCAAGCACCCAGAGGTCCATGCTATTGGTGCCAAGGAGATTTTCATTTGAAATTGTCCAATCCCTACACCAGGATAATTCCAATTAGTTGTTATTCAAGGATTTTGTCTAGATTTCAAAAAGGAACACCTCATAAGGGATTGCCCAAAGAATCCTACCAATACATAGAAGATCACACCAATCAATGTTGTTGGCTTGGTTGTAGACTCTAGTGGGAGTATGATAACCATAGCCCCAATGCAAGTAGTAACTAGAGCTCAAACCCTACAACAAAACCAAGACATAGGCCAAAAGAAGAGACCAGACAACAATGAGACCAAGAGCATAACTGAAAAGAGAATAAGGGGCTAGAAGGGTTGTGAACAGATGAAGATACAATGGACAAAGAAGACGAATGGACTTGAACAGAGCTTAAGGGAAACTAAATCTAAATTGATTAAGATTGCACGTTACAATGCACTACCCTCACTACACCAAAACGACCCCACTAAACCATCACCCATAGTAGGATTGGTCTTAGCAGATCCTACTCCAGAAGATCTTGACATGATGTTTAAGGCATATCAGGCCAAAATCCAAGAAGGGCCACATGTGGTAGAGTTAGATAAGTTTTATCCTAGAGCCAACTTAGAAATTGAAAGGACTAAATTTTGTGCAAAAATGGTGGAACTAGCTCAAAATATGTGTGAGGCTAGTCATCTTTTCAATTGCACTAATTTAGCCAAGGCACAATTACACTTTAATGGATTGCAAGAGAGACTAGAAAAGATAATAGACAAATCTGGGAAGTCAGATGCATCAAAGGTAAGTAAGGAAAATAGAAGTGAAAGGATAAGCTTGCCTCCCAAAGAAGCTTATGTTTCTAATTCCATGAATTTGAAAATCTCTTCTTCTGTAAATCAATACTCACAAGAGTTTTTATGAGAGATTCAAGAGGAGAAATGGGCCAAGGTGAGTGAGAATCCTCCTCCCATTGAGCTAGTGGATGATCTTCATTATCAATTTTCATAGGACGTTCCCTCTATTTACAAAGAACAAGAAGATGCTCAAACGAGTGAACAGTTAGAATTCAAATTAGACTCTTTGAAGGAATTACCTCAATTCACCAGCCCATTAGAGTCCAAGCCTGTTCAAATGAGAGCCCCTACTATCATGATAAGAAACGAGGAGTTAGTCATACCTAGAAACACAAATGTGGGAAAGAATACTAAAGTATAGTGTCATCTCACATTAGAGGAGTTACTCAAAATTAAGCCGGAATTGTGGAAACACAAAGCTAATCAAGTGTGAGAAGTAATTAAGCCACCCTCTCAGGTAGGGATAGATAAGATAGTCCCAGAGATACCCTTGAACAAGATAGAGATATGAGTGAAGGAGAAGAAGGAAATACCTATCTCCCTATTATCTATCAGGGCTATACCACTAAAGCAATCTTGGACTCAAGTGTAGGAGTTGCCATTGCGACCACAACCTTATGGAAGCATTGGGGCAAGCCATCACTCAGGCCAACAAGGATGAAATTGCAAATGGAAGACTTCCACATTGTGAAGCTAGTAAGATTGCTAGAAGGGATAACTCTCATCACTTGTGTTGTAGATTTTGAGCACACATTCACCATATGTGATTTTAGCAAGAACCATGTCTATGAGACGATTTTAGGTAGATCATTCACGAGACAATTGTAGATAGTGCAAGATTGGGGAACCATTTCTTTGTACCTATAGCATTTAGGAGCCACCACTAAAGTCAATCTCAAGGACTACTCACATAGAGGTGTACCCCCTTTGCAATGGAACCCAGTCCATAGAGCATCAGATGACACGGAGTCACTGCACTCCATAGGATCAGGATCTTCTTGGATGCATGAAGACACCCACTTATGGATGTGTAAAGTTGCAATGGAAGAAGAGAAGAGATCAATTGCAAGAGATGTAGGTGCTAATAAGAAGCCTAGATCAATTCATGACCCATCCTATGCACCTATGGTTTTCCCTGATGAAGAATTTGAACCCCAAGACTGGGCAAAAACTATAACCACTATGGACATTGTGGTCAATGAAGAATAGTACACTCCCCACTATGATGAATATGGCTATGACATTTGATTTTTCATGAGAGAACCAATAAGATGTGATTTGGTTCTTGAAGAGTGTGAACCCAATATGAGTGAATCCAAGGGAGATATTGATGAAGATGAAGATTTCATCCTCATGGAGCATTACAGAGGAAGAGTACCTCTATTTAATAGAACTTAGAACTTGACAGGAGTAAATATCAAAAGAAGAAGAGACATTGATATTGACCAAGAAGAAGAAAAAAGAGAAACTCATAACCAAGCCAATAGAGGAAGAGAACCCCTTTGAAGTCCTAGAAAACTTCAAGACATATGAAATAAAAGATCAAAAGGTCATGATCCAGATGCCTATTAGAGAAGCACTCGTAGGAGTGGCATACAACAACAAAGAGAAAACTAAAAACAATATTTTGATCATAGAAGATGGTGAAGAATCGTGTACATACATAGGACATGATTTGACACAAGAACAAGAGAAAGATTTGGTTGCATTATATAAGAGAATATAGAGATGTGATTGCATGGAGTTACAAACACTTGAAACGAGTGGACCTAGATATCTGCTCACATAGAATTCCCATGTCCTTAGACGCCAAGCAAAAATTGTATACATATAATGACAATTATGCATCAAAGATCGAGGAAATAGATTGGTTGATAGAATTTGGATTTATCTATGAAATTGAGCATACCAAATGGGCCTCTCCCATTGTGGTAGTGCCCAAAAAGAATGGTAAGCTACGTGTGTGCATTAAATTGAAGAAAGTTAATGCCACCACCATTAGAGAGTGCTATCTGATTCCTAGCACATAATATTTGTTGGAACATGTAGTAGGCAAGGAAGTCTACAACTTCCTTGATGGATTTTCTAGTTACAATAAACTAGTTATTGCCCTACAAGACCAGCATAAGATAGATTTTTCCATTGAGTGGGGTATTTTCACATTCTTTGTGATGTCTTTTGGGCTCATCAATGCTCTTGCTACATTTTAGAGGCTGATGTGTCATGTATTCAAGGAATTCTTATGAAAGAACTTAGAGGTCTATGTTGATGATCTACACATTCATTCCAACATCTGATGAACACATATTCATGAATTGAGGTCTCTCTTTGAAAAATGTAGAGAATATCAAGTATATTTGAGCCCAAGAAAGCTTGTTTTCATGGTTAGGAAAGGCAAGTTTCTAGGGTACATAGTGTCAAGGAATGGCATATCGACAAACGGGGTTACAATTAGAGCCATTTCTGAGCTACCTAGACCAAAGAACATCAAGAAAGTGTAGGCATTCATGGGGCATTGTAGGTGTTACCAATGTTTTATCCATTTGTATGCAATCATTGGAAAGTCTCTGTACAACCTTCTCACTAATTTTGAGTGGACCGATGAGTTTGAAAACTCTTTTACTAAGCTTACACAATGATTGTGTTTAGCACCAATATTTACCACACTAAATTGGAATAAGTCCTTCCATGTTCATGTGGATGCATCCAATTATAATATAGGGTGTGTGTTAGCACAACCTGTGGGTGAAGGCAACATCAACCTTCCAATCACTTATGTAAGTAGGCAGTTGAATTTTTCGATTGAGCAAAATTATACCACAAAAGAGAGAGAAGGATTTGGCATGGTCTATGTGGTTAAAAAGTTTAGACATTATCTACTTGCAAATAAGTGTAATTTTTTAATGAACCAACAAGCATTACTCTATTTGGTGAAAAAGCCTTGCAATACTCGTAGATTAGTAAGATGGTTTATCTTACTAATGGAATATGACTTTGAGGTAGTTTTCAAACTTTTTTAAGTACATTCATTGATCTGCATCAGGGTATTTAGTCGGTGGCCATGGCTCAAAGTGGTGATGTATTCCGTATGTTGGCTGTTGAGGATAGGTTGGACAGTACCGATTACCCATTGTGGGCATATATGATGCGACATGTATTGGTTGCAAAAGGACTATGGAACAGTGTTGAAAAATGTCCTATTACACCCACAAATATAGGTATTGAAGCTGATGCAGATGGCATTGAAGATGCTGTCGTTATTCATATTCCTATTCGTGTTGTGGTTTTTGTTGCACCTATTGTAGAGAAAATTTGTTGGGATGGTAGAGATGCTGAGGAACATGCATTGATAGCATTGCCTGTCAAACATGCCATTATTCATCATATTCGCTCTTGGAGAATAGCTAAGGATGCTTGGGATACACTTACCATATTTTACCATGCTAGGAATGAGGCTCGTGTTGCTTACCTCCAAAAACAGTTGGAGAGTGAGCATATGAATGAAAGTGATTCTATGGACAGTTTTCTAACAAATATCAAAGACTTGAAGGAACATTTGATTTCTACTGATGAAGTTATATCAGATAGCTCACTTGTGCAGACCGTTCTGAATGGTCTTCCTGATTCATATCAGAGTTTTGCTTATACTCTTCATTTGATTATGAAAGGCAATCCAAATGCCTTATCGTTTGAGGAGTTAGTCTCTATTCTATTGCAGGAAGATCAGTCTAGGCAAAGCAGGTCTATTATGTCTATTGCATATCAAGCTTTCCTAGCTAGTCAGAAGGGCAAAGGTAAATGGAGCTCATCTACTAGTAAGTAGAAATCTGCAAACGTTGAAAAGTTAAAGAAGGATTCTTTTGTAAGTATTGTAAAGGAAATGATCATGTCATAAAGAACTATCCAAAACTGGCAGCAAAAGAGGCAAAGAAAAAAGAGGTTGGAATGGTTGTTGTAGAGCCCTCTACACCAAAAATAGAGTTTGCTAATCTTGTGCAAAATGAAGAATGGGCATTTACTATTGTTTGTAGTTTTGACCCATCTTTTCTTGAATAGTGCATGTCTATAGTAGACTCAGATATTTGGTACTTTGATAGTGGCCCAACCAAAGATATTACCTCACAGCGCAGTTTCTTCACTTCACTCGAGCCTACCTCTACAGGGAATAATGTCACATGCACCAACAGCTCCTCTTATCCTATCATGGGAGTTGGTAAGATCGTTATGACTATTGCTTATGGTAGTTCTTTCACCTTGTCGGATGCTTTATTTGTGCCAGGGATCAAGAAAAATCTATTATTAGTTTCTGCATTAGCCAAGATTGGCTTTGTGGTGAAATTTGTTGATGACAAATGTACAATTCATGATCTATCAAATGGAGGCATGATGATTGCTTCTGGAATTTTATGTCATGGATTGTATAATCTCATAGACTACAAAAAATTTATGAATGATTCAGCATGTGTAGTACATGACTCTCAGGCTATGTCAGATGCAAAGCTTTGGCATGCACACTTTAGTCATCTGAATTTTGCTAGTTTGTTATGCCTATAGAAATTTGAAATGGTGTCCTCTTTGCCCAAACTTGAGGCACCTGAAAAACATGTATGTGAAGGTTGTATTTTGGCCGAAATGCAGCATTCGTCCTTTCCAAAAGATGGTTCAGTTCGAGCTACTTAGAAATTGTAGCTTGTTCACAGTGATGTCTAATGGTCCTATGTAGAAACCCTTTTTTGGAAACTATCTTTACTTTGTGACTATCATTGATGATTTTTCTAGGCATGCATGGATATATCCATTGAAAGCAAAGTCAGAAGTGTTCATGTGCTTCAAACAATTTTTGGTTTTGGCTAAAAATCTGTGACCATGTAAAATGGGCACCCTCCATTATGATCGAGGGGGGGGTATATGTCTTCTTATTTCAATGCATTTCTGGCTAAACATGGGATAAAACATCAATGTACAGTGCCGTATACACCTCAACAGAATGGATTTGATGAACAAAAGAACAAGTCACTCATCGAGATGGTGAGCTGTATGGTCAAGAGTCAGGCTTTACCACATAGTTTCTGGCTTGAGATTGTCATGTGTGCAGCATATGTACTTAACAAGTGTCCCACTAAAGCACTGTAGTCTATCACTCCATATGAGGCTTCGCATGGTCGCAAGCCATCTCTTGTTCATCTACATGTTTTTGGTTGTCTGGCATATGCATTGGTGCCTAAAGAACATCGAAGGAAATTGGATGATAGAGCAGTAAAATGTATTTCTGTTGAGTATAGTTCTGAAATCAAAAGCTATCATCTGTATCATCCACAGACTAAATGCATTTTGGTTAGCCGTGATGTTGTTTTTGTGGAAGATGCTATTCAGCATTTACTTTCATGTACGAAAGAGACATCTGTTAGCTCCAAAGGCATGTATGATACTTTTTTGTCTCTTTTTACAGATGGACAATCTAGTGCTGGTCCTAATGGGGCAACTTCTCAACCTTTATAGGTTTCATGTGATGATGTAGATCATTGTATTGTGTACATTGATGACATGCTCCTCATTGGTCCTCATGAGGAGCATATTGCTGATTTTAAGGATGATTTACATGCCTCATTTGAGATTACTTATTTGGGGCATTTGCATCATTATTTGGGCATTCAATTTATGCATGTTGATGGTGGATCCAATTTGTGTCAAATGAAATAAATTGACACATTATTGCAGCATTTTGGCCTTGAAGACTGTAAACCTATTGCCACTCCTATAGAGACATGTTTACAATTGATTCTTCATGATGCTGGAGATGCATTTGATGTTGTTCTCTATTAGGAGCCTATTGGATGCTTGATTTACTTATGCATTACTCTGCCAGATATTTAGTTTGTTGTCTCACAGATGAGCAGGTTTATGCATTACTCAGGTGTCAAGCATTGGCAAGTAGTTAAGCACATCTTTCATTACTTGAGTGGTACCCGACTACTTGGGTTGTTTTATCCCAAGGGGGGATCACTACCGCCAGTTTTGCATCCTTTTTCTGACTTTGACTGGGCTAGTTGCAATGACACTCGTGTGTCCACTAATGGTTTTTGCTTCATGCTTGGTAGCTCATGCATATCTTGGCTGAGTAAGAACCAACCTATTGTGGCCAGTTCCAGTTGTGAGGTTGAGTATAGGGTAACTTTCACAATGATTGTTGAGTGGGTGTGGCTCAGATACCTTATGGCTAATTTGGGTGTTGGTCAATCTTCTACCACCACCATCTTCACTGAAAGTCAGAGCGCACTGGCAGTTGCAAGGAACCATGTGTTCGGTGATTGCACTAAGCACATTGAGGTGCATTATCATTATGTCAGGGAGAGGTTCTTTGATGGAGAGATCAGCTTGGCATATGTGCCCATGTAGGAGAACATTGCATACCTTTTCATGAAGGCTCTTCCTAGGGAGAAGTTTGAAGCTTTTGTGGATTGATTCCACATAGCTTGGCACTTCCTTATACATGAAGGCCAACTCCTTGTTCACCACATCACTCCTAGGGGGGATTTGTTGATATATTTAGGTAGTGATGTGTGTGAACACACTAGGACCACCGGGGTACATTTTTCCCTCTTTAGGAGGTTTTTTCCCTTGGCTTGTATATACGCATATACCCCTAATATGTTACTTATCTTTGTACATTCTAGTGGTAATGCCTTCAGTGTTGTGTGTTGTGCTCCAAGCTTCTTCTTCTTCCTTGTGTTGTTCGAATGCTTTCACAGACGTCTAAGTCCAACAACCTTCATTTATAATGCAACATGCCATACTTGGGGGTATCCTATGAAAGCTAAGAATGAGGTATTCTCTTGCTTTGAATATTTTTAGCTATGGCTGAATTTTTTTGTGAAAATAAGCTTTTGACTCTTCACATGGATCATGGCACTGAATACATGTCACATGAATTTGATGCTTTTCTTCATGAAACAAGATTGTGCACCAATGTGTAGTGTCATATACACCTCAAGCAATGGTGTTGTGGAGCACAAAAGTAGAACACTTCTTGAAATATCAAGATGTATGATTAAAGGAAAGCATTTTCCAGATAAGTTTTGGATGGAAGCAATCATGCATGCAAACTATGTATTGAATCATTATCCTACAAGAGCATTGAGAGTCATCACACCGTATGAATCTTATAATGAATGGAAGTCAATGGTTAGTCATATGCGCATTTTGGGTCATTTGGAATATGCTCTTGGTCCATCACAACAATGTCATAAACTTGATGACAAGTCAAAGAAATTATACTATCCATTGACAGACAAAATTATTGTAAGTTGAGATATGGTATTTGCTGAAAATTCAATTTATCATTTACTTGAATGTAAATTTTATCCAAGAATTAGCTCACAAGATGTGTGTGATACACTCATGCCTTTGTGTCAAAGTGGTATGCTTGACTATGGCCATGCATGCCATGCAAATGAGGTTCAAAGAGCTGAAAACTTTAAGCTAAATATGCTAGAAAAAATCCAATCAAACATGGATGAAAATTCTCAAAAATTCTAAAAAAATTGGTTGAAATAATCTAGCCAAAGATGGATGAAAATGTTCATCCAAAGATGGCTGAAAATTGTGGATATATTTAGGTAATTATGTGTGAACATGCTAGGAGCATCGGGGCACTTTTCTCCCTCTTTAGGATGTTTTTTCCCCTTGATTGTATCTATGCATATAGCCCTAATAGGTCACTTATCTTTGTACACTCTAGTGGTAATACATTTCGTATTGTGTGTTGTGCTCCAAGCTTCTTCTTCTTCCTTGTGTTGTTCACATGCTTCCGTAGACCTCAAACTCCAACAATTGGTATTAGAGCATGTCAGTGCTTCATCTAGGGCATCGTTGACACCCCTTTGTTCACAATCTTGGAATCGCATGAAAATTGGTGAGCATAATCATGGTGATTAGGAGATCAAAATAGCTTTGTCGTGTGGTGCCAAAATCACGATCTGAGCTCGTTTTAGCCACTGAACACACTATCATACTGCTTATGTAGGCAATTTTGTCTTTTTATGCCAAAGATATATATATGTTTTGGTTCCCTAGTATAAGTGTCTCAAAGTTTGCTACAGGTTTAGTAGAATTCAATAGGGTAGTTATGTTCAACTTTTTCAGATACAATCATTTTTCTGCATCAAGGTATTTTAGTTAGTGGCCATGGCTGAAAGCAGCGATGTATTATGTATGTTGGTTGTTGAGGATAAGTTGGACAGTACCAATTACCCATGATGGACTTATATGATGTGTCATGTATTGGTTGCAAAAGGACTATGGAATATTGTGTAGGGTGTTGAAAAACGTCTTATTTCACCTTCAAACGCAGTTGTTGAAGGTGATGTAGATGGCATTGAAGATGGTGATATTCTTCATGTTATTATTTGTGTTATGATTCCTACTGCACCTACTACAAAGCAAATTTGTTGGGATGGAAGAGATGCTCCAGCACATGCATTGATAGCCTTGTTTGTCAAATGTGCCATTATTCCTCACATTTGCTCTTGTAGAATAGCTAAGGATGCTTGGGATACACTTACCACTTTATACTAGGCAAGGAATGAGGCTCGTGTTGTTTACCTTTGAAAATAGTTGGAGAGTGAGCACATCAATGAAGAAGATTCCATGGATAGTTTTTTGAAAAAGATTAAAGATTTGAAGGAACAGTTGATTTATGTTGATGAAGTCTTTCCTGACAGTTCACTTGTGCAGATTGTTCTAAATGGTCTTTCTTATTCATATCAAAGTTTCTCTTCTACTCTTTGTTTGATGATGAATGGCAATCCAAATCCCTTAACATTTGAGGAGTTAGTCTCTATTCGGTTGCAAGAAGATCAGTCTAGGCAGAATAGTTCCATTATGTGCATTGTAGATCAAGCTTTCCTAGCTAGTCAGAAGGGCAAAGATAAATGGATCTCTTCTATTAGTAAGCAAAAATCTGCTAATTCTACACAATCAAAGAAGGAAGACAAAGATGAGAAGAAAATAGAAAAGCAAAAATTGTTTTGCAAATACTGTAAAGGAAATGATCATGTCATCAAGAGTTGTCCAAAACTGGCTCCTAATGATGCAAGGAATAAAGAGACTAGAATGGTAGTTGCAGAGGCCTCTACACCCAAAACAAAGTCTACTAATCTTGTGCAAAATGAAGAATGGTCATTTACTATTGTTTGTACTTTTGTCCCATCTTTGTTGGAACATCAAGCTTACACTATGCTTGAGGTGGATTTGATCTACATCAAAGGCTATCGCGTCGAAAGAATATCTGTTGGAGAGTTCTTTTTCATATGCTCATTTATTGTATTTTTTGAGAATATTTTGATGGCTCATTTACCAGTGTAAAAGCCTTGAGATTTACACATGTAAAGGTACAAATATAGAGCCCAAATCCCACGAATTTTTGGTGGTTGAAGTTGCATTCAATCAAGCAATCAATCACCTAAAAGTAGATCAATCAAGATCTTCACTTTTCCTAGATTGTAGGGAAGTGAATTGATTCCTTTCAACAACCATTCCCACCTTCATTTGAATTCAAATTCAAGTTTTAAAAGTCGTGGAACACTCCTAGAGGCTATATAAGGAGTTGAAATCACTTGTATTATACATGGAAGCAATATACATACACTTGTGACCATCATTGTCTTGCTCCTTCAATTTTTTGCATCATCTTCTTCACCAATAGTAATCTTGCAGAGGCGTCTGCTCTCTCCTCAGAGCTCCAAATTGAGTGCAAGAGGACTCATTGGAAAGGTAGTAGTGTCCAATTTATGCCTGTAAATTTTCAAAGCATTTGGTTCAGCAGATTTGGAGAAATCTCAGTTTTTCTGCCTCGGGGTCAATCTCTGCGTATTCCTGAAAAATAGGAAGTACCACCGGTGAATATCGCATTCATTCCTATAGCATATTTTGCTTATTCCTTATAATTTTGTGCATTACATACACTCAATCCTATGTGTATCACTCCCATAAAAGTATTTTTTCTAATTGTAATCACGCTGGTCGCTATGGGCATTTGAAGTTCATTGTCTCTTCCATAGATAGTAAGTTTTTTGAGGTAGTCAACCCGCGAACCTATCTGTTTTGTATGGACTCATTCTCCTTGATGCTCCAAGGTACATAGTGTGTTTCTTTGCACTTATAGCATGCCTATAAGGTCTATTTGAGTCTCCAAAAGCTCAAGGGCTGGTCTTGTGCCGGTTGGCTTGACCAAACTTCATCGCTTCGAAACGCACTTTTCTACCTTCGACAAGCTTCTCCAAGTTTCTTTCAGTGGTATCAGAGCTAGTTCAAGATGGGTGACGGCTTTCCTCAATGATCGAGAAGCTTGATCGACACAACTACACGGCTTGGCAAATCAGAATGGAGGCCTATTTGCAACGTAGAAATCTTTATGGAATTGTAGCAGGTGATGAAGCTATGCCTATTCCAAGATCCAAAGGAGGACCTACACAAGAGGAGACAGATAAGCTCACACTTTGGTGTGCAAGGGATGCTCAAGCAAGGTCGTACATACTAAACTCTATCTCTGACTTTCTATTACCACATATTAGAGGATGCAAGACATCTCAAGAGACTTGGGATGCACTCGAGACTTTCTTTTCTGCTAGTACCAAAGCAAGAAAGAATCATCTTTGGAACGAGTTCAACCAAATGAAGAAGACACCTAAACAAACCATCACAGAGTTTGTTACCAAAGTCAAGGAGGTTGCGGATCAGTTAGCATCCATTGGAGAGCTGATTGAAGAAGAGGTCATCATGAGGCAAATTCTCAACGGCATTCGAAGTGATAAGCAATGGCAATCCTTCACGACGGCTTACGATCTCATCATGGATGTGCAGACTCCAGACTTCAACATCTTTCTTGGACAACTCTTCAATCAAGAAGCCAACAATAGCATAAAGGAAGGTAACTCTTATCATGGTAGTTCAACTAGTGCTCTATATGCAGATAAGAAGGATAAGAAGCAGAAAGGCAAGAAGAAGGAAGAAGATGAAGAAGAGACTTCCCAAGCCAACTTCGCAAGCAAGAGCAAGTGGAAAGGGAAGAAGAAAGGACCAAAGCAAGACAAAGCCAAAGGTCAGAATGTTCAACCTTGTGCCATATGCGATAAGACCAACCACACCACTCAGAATTCTTGGTTCAATGGGAAGACCCAGAAAGGAAGTGGAAGAGGTGGATATGGCGGCAATAGAGGCAGAGGTGGACACAACTTCAACAATAACAATAGAAGCTATAATAGAAGGGACTACAACAATTATACAGAAGATCAACCACATGAAGACTCATTACTTCTTATGAATCTAAGCCACAAAGAAGGTAAAGAAGATGATCATTTGTTCTACATAGATTCAGGATGTTCGAATCATGTTGCAAGCAACATTGCTCTTCTATCTGACTTGGAAAGTCCAAAGCATAGACATGAAGTGCAAACAGGGGATGACACAAAGCACAATGTGGAGAAGATTGGTAATGTCAAAGCTTCCAATGGCAGGACACACATTCTAAGTAAGGTTCTCTATGTACCCACTATCACTAAAAACCTAATATGTAGGCCAAATAGTTGAAAAAGGCTTGCAAGTTAGGTTCACCCAACATGGAGCTTTTGTGGAAGATCCATGTCAAGGCTTCAAGAAGATAGCCCGAGGTGAGAAGCATGGTAGGCTCTTTACTTTTGAAGTAGGAGATACCAGGAACATAGCTCTATTCAACTTTGGGTCTCAAACCCTAAGTGAGCTTGAAGTGTGGCATAAGAGACTTGCTCATGTGAATGAAAGAACCTTGAAGGATATATGCAAGGATCAAAGTGTTCTAGGACTGCCGAACATATCAAAGCAACACATGATCAACAGGTGTGATGCATGTCAGATTGGGAAGGCACAAAGACAACCATTCAATCACAAAGGCTACATCCACAACAACTTATTGGACTTAGTACATACAAATGTATGGGGACCAAGTCAAGAACCTTCATTGGCAGGATCAAGGTATTATGTCTCATGTATTGACGTCCATAGTAGATGGAGTGTTCTATACTTTATCAAGAGTAAGAATGAAGTATTTGATTGCTTCAAGAAGTATCTTGCACATGTGGAGAATCATACAGGTAGATCATTAAAGAAGCTCAGATCTGATGGAGGGGGAGAATACTTCTCCAAAGAGTTTGATGAGTTCTTGCAGGATAAAGGTATCAAAAGGGAAGTGACTACTAGGTACTCTCCTCAACTAAATGGAATTGCAGAGAGGAGAAACAAGACATTGGTTGGATCAGCCCGAACAATGCTTGAAGAGAAGAAGTTGCCACATTATCTATGGGCAGAAGCTATTTCAACTGCAGTGTACCTTGTCAATCGACTACCATCCAAATCACTTCAAGGTATGACTCCTTATGAAGCATGGCATGGAAGAAAACCTAGTCTTGGACATTGCAAGGTTTTTGGTTGTTTAGCTTATGTTCATGTACCATCACAATTAAGAGGTAAGCTAGATGAAAGGGCAACAAAGGTAGTGTTTATTGGATATGATTCAACTCAGATGGGTTACAGGTTCTTCAATCCTTCAACCAAGCAATTCACTACAAGTAGAGATGTTGTGTTTGAAGAACATAAGTCTTGGTATGATGAAGATAAACAAAAGGTAACACTACCATATGATCTTGATTCTGACTCTCATCAATTAGGAAGCAAGCATGATACACAGGTCCAGATCCAAGAAGTGATACAGACGATGAACAAGATGAAAGAGAAAGGGATTACAAGCTATGGAAGTCAAGAGGCAAAGCAAAGATGCAAGAATTTGGAGAATGCTCCAAACAAGCACCTAGAAGATCAGCAAGAGAGAAGAAACAACCAGAAAGGTATGGATATGATTCCACATTTGTTACAAAGCATTCAATCTACTTGGCAAAAGACTCTATTTCAGAGGAACCCTCAACCTATGAAGAGGCAAAGGGAAACCCTAATTGGGAAAAGGCCATGAACGAAGAGATAGATGCATTGAAGGAAATGGACACTTGGGATTTGGTTCCAATGTCGCCGAATCAAAAGGTAATTGGTTGCAGATGGGTATATAAAGTTAAAAGAAATTCAGATGGATCAGTTTGCAGGTACAAGGCAAGATTAGTTGCCAAAGGATGCTCACAAACTCATGGTATAGACTATGAGGAAACATTCTCACCAGTTGCAAAGATGATTACAATCAGGACATTGATAAGTGTAGCTGCTGCAAGGAATTGGAGACTCCTCCAACTTGATGTGAAAAATGCATTCTTAAATGGTTGGATAAGTGAAGAGGTATACATGTCACAACCACCAAGTTTTGAAAACCCTAATCATCCATCTTATGTTTGCAGACTTAAGAAAGCATTATATGGATTGAAACAAGCTCCAAGAGCTTGGAATTACAGGTTGGTTACATATCTTCAAGATCAAGGGTTCAAAGCTAGCAGCTCAGATCCTTCTCTATTCATCAAAAGAGATCACAATGAGGTTATCTATCTATGTGTATATGTAGATGATATTATTGTGACAGGTGATGATCTAAATGGCATTCACAGGATCAAGAGACACATGCAAGAGGAGTTCAAAATCAGTGACCTAGGTGAGCTCACATATTTCCTAGGTATGCAGGTGATATACACAGATGAAGGAATGTATTTGACTCAAAGAAGATACATTCAGGATCTTCTTCTCAAGTTCAAAATGGAGAACACTAAACCTGCAGATACACCTTTGGAGATGAATCATAAACTTAGTGTTTATGAAGGTGAGAAAATTGAAGACATTAAAGAGTATCAACGCTTGGTAGGTAGCTTGATATATGCTACTCACACAAGGGCAGACATCTCATATAGTGTGGGAGTGCTTAGTCAGTTCATGCACTCACCTAGAAGACCACACATGGATGCGGCTAAGAGAGTACTTAAGTATCTCAAAGGTACAATCAACGAAGGTAGATTCTATCCTTACTCTTCAGATTTGGATATCAAAATCTACTCAGATGCAGATTGGGCAGGAGCTAAGGATGATAGAAAAAGTACATCCGGTTACTTAGCATTTGCAGGTTCAAAGCTAGTGTCATGGAGTTCCAAGAAGCAACCAGCAGTTGCTTTATCTTCAACTGAAGCAGAGTACAGAGTCTTGACCATAGCAACTCAAGAGGCAATATGGTTAAAAGCATTGTATACAGATTTGGGACTTGTGAGTTCCAAACCTCACATATTTGGAGATAATGTAAGTTCCATGCATCTAGCGGAAAATCCTATTTTCCATGCGAGAACCAAGCACATAGAAGTCCATTATCACTTCATCAGGGAGAAGCTCATGGCAAAGGAGATTGACATTTCTTTTGTTCCTACTGAAAAGCAAGTAGCAGATATGATGACAAAGGCACTTGATGGAATAAAGCTTTGTAGATTCAAAGCTATGGCAGGTATTCAACCTATCAGAGAATGAAGACTCAAGCATACTTTAGCTTGAGGGGGAGCTGTTGGAACATCAAGCTTACACTATGCTTGAGGTGGATTTGATCTACATCAAAGGCTATCGCGTCGAAAGAATATCCGTTGGAGAGTTCTTTTTCATATGCTCATTTATTGTATTTTTTGAGAATATTTTGATGGCTCATTTACCATTGTAAAAGCCTTGAGATTTACACATGTAAAGGTACAAATATAGAGCCCAAATCCCACGAATTTTTGGTGGTTGAAGTTGCATTCAATCAAGCAATCAATCACCTAAAAGTAGATCAATCAAGATCTTCACTTTTCCTAGATTGTAGGGAAGTGAATTGATTCCCTTCAACAACCAATCCCACCTTCATTTGAATTAAAATTCAAGTTGTAAAAGTCGTGGAACACTCCTAGAGGCTATATAAGGAGTTGAAATCACTTGTATTATACATGGAAGCAATATACATACACTTGTGACCATCATTGTCTTGCTCCTTCAATTTTTTGCATCATCTTCTTCGCCAACAATAATCTTGCAGAGGCGGCTGCTCTCTCCTCAGAGCTTCAAATTGAGTGCAAGAGGACTCATTGGAAAGGTAGTAGTGTCTAGTTTATGCCTCTAAATTTTCAAAGCCTTTGGTTCAGCAGATTTGGAGAAATCTCAGTTTTTCTGCCTCGGGGTCAATCTCTACGTATTCCTGAAAAATAGGAAGTACCACCGGTGAATGTCGCATTCATTCCTATAGCATATTTTGCTTATTCCTTATACTTTTGTGCATTACATACACTTAACCCTATGTGTATCACTCCCATAAAAGGATTTTTTCTAATTGTAATCACGCTGGTCGCTATGGGCATTTGAAGTTCATTGTCTCTTCCATAGATAGTAAGTTTTTTGAGCTAGTCAACCCGCGAACCTATCTGTTTTGTATGGACTCATTCTCCTTGATGCTCCAAGGTACATAGTGTGTTTCTTTGCACTTATAGCATGCCTATAAGGTCTATTTGAGTCTCCAAAAGCTCAAGGGCTGGTCTTGTGCCGGTTGGCTTGACCAAACTTCATCGCTTTGAAACGCACTTTTCTACCTTCGACAAGCTTCTCCAAGTTTCTTTCAATCTTCACATGAACAATGTATGTCTGTAGTAGACTCAGATGTTTGGTATTTTGATAGTGGGGCAACCAAACATATTACCTCGTAGCACAAATTCTTCACTTCACTTGAGCCTACCCCTATAGGGAATATTGTCGTATGCACCAACAACTCCTCTTATCCTGTTATGGGAGTTGGTAAGATCATTATGACTGCTACTGATGGTAGTTCTTTTACATTGTAAGATGCTTTATTTGTGTCAGGGATCAAGAAGAATCTGTTATCAGTTTCATCTATAGGCAAGGTTGGTTTGGTTGTGAATTTTTTTGATGATAGATGTATAGTTCATGATCTATTAAATGGCAATGTCATTATTGCTTCTAGCATTTTATGTTGTGGGTTGTATAAACTCATAGACTATGAAAAATCTATGAATGATTCAACATGTGTAGTACATGATTCTCAGGCTTTGTCAGATGCAAAGCTTCGGCATGCATGCTTTTGTCATCTGAATTTTTCTAGTTTGCTATGCCTGTAGAAATTTGAAATGGTGTCCTCTCTGCCCAAACTTGAGGCAATTGGTAAACACGTACGTGAAGGTTGTATTTTGGGCAAAATGCATCATTCCTCCTTCCCAAAGATGGTTCAATTCGAGCTACTCGAAAATTGTAGCTTGTTCATAGTGATGTTTGTGGTCCACTATAGACACCTTCTTTTGGGAACTATCTTTACTTCATGACTTTCATCGATCATTTTTCCAAGCATGCATGGGTATATCCATTGAAATCAAAGTCTGAAGTGTTTATGTGCTTCAAGCAGTTTTTGGTTTTGGTTAAAAATCTGTCAGCATGTAAATTGGGCACCCTTTGTTTTGATCGAGGGGGGAATATATGTCTTCTGACTTTAATGTATTTCTGGCTGAATGTGGAATAAAACATTAGTGTACAATGTCGTATACACCTCAGAAGAATGGAGTTTTTGAACAGAAGAATAGGTCACTCATGGAGATGGCAAGGTGTATGGTCAAGAGTCAGGCTTTACCACATAGTTTCTAGCTTGAGGTTGTCATGTGTGCAACATATGTACTTAACAGGTGTCCCACTAAAGCATTGCAGTCTATCACTCCATATGAGGCTTGGCATGGTTGCAAGCCATGTGTTGATCATCTGTGTGTTGTTGGTTGTCTCACATATGCATTAGTGCCTAAACAACAATCCAGGAAATGAAATGATAAAGTAGTGAAATGTATTTTTGGTGGGTATACTTCTGAGAGCAAAGGCTATCATCTGTATCATCCACAGATTAAATGCATTTGGTTAGCCGTGATGCTGTTTTTGTGGAAGATGTTATTAAACCATTACTTTCATGTACTAAGGAGACATGAGATAGCTCCAAAGACATGTATGACACTCTACTACCTCTTTTTAGAGGTGGAGAGTCTAGTGCTGGTCCTGATGAGGCACCTTCTCATCATTTACAGGTTTCATGTGATGATGTAGATCACTCCATTTCTAATGCATATTTACATGATGCACTTGTTAATGAGAGAGTTGATACTGAGGAGGCAAAAAGTATGCCAAAATGGCTGGTGCAGACTTTGCACGATAGCAAATTAGATGCACCTCTATCATATCGTACTCGTTCAAGCTCTCATAGTGCTTTTTTTGCATCTGATTGTTGTGCTATGGCTGCCTCTAGTCTTTCTGATGAGAATGAACGTGTTTCATTTGATGAAGCACAAAATTCTGAAAATTGGATGGTTGTTATGCAATTAGAATATGATGCTATCATGAAAAATGGTACCTAGTCTTTATGTGACTTGCCTCTTGGAAAGAAGGCCATTAGCACTAAGTAGGTATACAAACTTAAGCATAATCCTTATGGAATAGTTGACAGGTATGAGGCTGGGCTTGTTGCAAAGGGTTATGCACAGGAAAGAGGCATTGATTTTGATCAGATCTTTGCACATACATGTCGAATGACTTTTGTTCATAGCATATATGCACTTGTAGCTCATCATGGTTGGAATGTACATTAATTGGGCATTAAAATTGCATTTTTTAATGGTGAATTTCATGAAGAAGTGTATGTTTTTCAGCCTCATGGTTTTGTGTAGAAAGGGCATCAAAACCAAGTGTGCAGGTTGAAAAAGGCATTATATGGTTTGAAACAAGCACCATGTGCTTGGTATGAAAAAATACATGCCTACCTGATTGCACATGGTTTTGAGAGCAGTCCAATGCAGAGCACCTTATATGTTAAGCATGCCAATGATGTGCTTTTCATCATTGTTGCCTATGTTCATGATGTGCTGCTCACTGGTTCTAATGAGAAGCATATTGCTGATTTTAAGGTTGATTTGCATCCCTCATTTGAGATGTCAAATTTGGGGCATTTGCATCTCACTATTTGGGCATTTAATTTTTCCAAGTTGATGGCGGAATAGCTCTGTGTCAAATGAAATATATTGACACATTATTGTGTGCTCTGAGTGTCAATGAAGATGGTGGTGGTAGAAGACTGACCAACACCCACATCGACCATAAGGCATCTCAGCCACACACATTCAACAGTCGTTATGAAAGCTGCCCTATACTCAACCTCACAACTAGAAGTGGCCACAGTAGGCTGCTTCTTGATCAACCAAGGTATGCATGAGCTACCAAGCATGAAGCAAAAACCACTAGTGGACACATGAGTGTCATAGCAACCAACCCAGCCAAAGTTGGAAAAAGCACGTAAATCTGGTGGTAGTGATCCCCCCTTGGGATAAAACAATCCAAGTAGTCAGGTACTAGTCAAGTAGAGAAAGATGCATGTGCTTAACTACTTGCCAATGCTTGACACATGGGCAATGCATAAACCTGCTCATCTGTGAGACAACAAACTAAATATATGGCTGAATACTACATAAGTAAATCAAGAATTCAACAACCTAATGATAGAGAACATCATCATATGCATCTCAAGCATCATGAAGACTCAACCATAAACTTGTCTCCATAGGAGTGGCAATGGGCTCATAGTCTTCAAGGCCAAAACATTGCAATAATGTGTCAATATATCTTGTTTGACACAAAGTTATTATGCCATCAACTTGCATAAACTAAATGCCCAAATAATGATGCAAATTCCCCAAATCTTACATCTTAAATGAGGCATGCAAATCAGCCTTAAAATCAGCAATATGCTTCTCATGAGGACCAGTGAGCAGCATGTCAGCAACATACACAACAATGATCAGAAGCACATCATTTGCATTCTTAACATATAAGGTGCTCTCAGTTGGACTATTCTCAAAACTATGGGCAATCAGGTAGACATGTATTTTTTCATACCAAGCATGTGGTGCTTGTTTCAAACCATATAATGCCTTTTTTATTCTTCACAATTGGTTTTCATGCCCTTTTTGTACAAAGCCATGGGGCTAAAAAACATACACTTCTTCATGCAAGTCACCACTCAGAAACGCAGTTTTAATGTCCAACTAATGTACATTCCAACCATGATGAGACGCAAGTGCACAGATGCTACGAACAGTAGTCATTTGGCATGTAGGTGCAAAGGTCTCATCAAAATCAATGCCTCTTTCCTGTGCATAACCCTTTGCAACAAGCGTACACTTATACTTGTCAACTGTTTGTCACATCATGGAGGTTGTGTGAGAACACCTCTTGGGTGAGGTGGCAGAGATGCCACATGGCACCAGTATGGACTTATGTCATACGGTAGAGGAATCAAGAGACTATTATCTCACACACTAGAGTGGGGGGGGGGGAATAGAAGAAGAGAGAGCTCAACAGCTTGTGCATGGCTGGGAGGACAAAGAACGTTTATCTCTGTGTGTTCGGCATGGTCACATGAATTCCTCCAAGGGTCCATGAACACAACAAAAAAAAGATATAGAAGACTGGTATCAGAGCAACATATTCTGGTTTGCTTCCTCATGTGCAGACGATGGGGATTGAACCCAAGCATCAAGGATGGGAGCAACACCACCTTACCAAGGTGCCATGGGTATTTGATGCTTTTTATTCAAGCACAAAAGGTTCTATGAGAAACTCCACCATCCCAACTACCTCAAACACCCATCGGGCAGTCGAGGCAAGCCCTTGCATAGTTTTGAGCATGTAGAGGTGTGAATAGGTCAGACAAATATGGATTTTTGTGTCCCTCCTTGCTTAGAAGCCCACCTGCTCAATTTTTAGACAGTGCCTGCATGCATTTATGAGTGTGAAGAAACCTTGATTGTCATCATGGTCCGGTGTATTGTCTTTCTGTAGAGCACGAGGAAAGATGAAGATGGAGGAGAAGACCCTCAATCGATATTGGAGGGGTGTGCTTCAAAGAAGGGTGTGAAAGAAATCTCATCACAAGAAGGGCATAGTTAAATGGCTACTTATTTTTGAAACAACCAATCTATAGAGTCATGAGCTTATTTGAAGGGAGTCTCTCATCTCTGCAAATCCATGTTTCCAAGGCTACTGAGGTATGAGTCAAGGAAGGATATCAAGACCTCCATTCTAGGCATATGCAACTTTGAATTTATGTTTGAAATTCCCAAGAGTTAATCTTAATAATACTCCATTCTTGGCAAAAGAAAGGATGGCTTTTGGGCAAAGTTTTTCGAGGGAAAATTATGTATGGAGAGTTTGAGATATTTAGTCTCATCTTGAACTCCAAGGAATCCCTCAAATTACAAGAAAATGTAGGCATCTCCAAAGTAGCCATGTTCGTGATTTTTACATAAGTGTAGGTGCTAGTTTGAGAAGTAGCCATTTTGGGAAAGGGAAATGAAGTGGGATTTTTCTTAGTTTGGTAGGAAAAATCATGCATACCTGTAGTCTAGTGTATTGAATTCCATATAAGATTAAGAAATCCAAAATATAGCTAAGTATGATGGGAGTTTGAATCTCCACAAGACTCCCGTCCATCACTCTTTGAGAATAAATTTCAGTACCTGAATTTAAGAAATTCCCATTTTGCAAGAGGGAAAAAGAAGTGCACTAGCTACGGATGGATGGGAATAAATATATATGTTGAGAGTATCATATATTGATATGGACTTCACAATGGAATCATTTGATTCATAAGAATAATAAGTTAAGGAGGAATTTTTTTATCCTCAAAAACTCCCTTACCACACTTTTTGGAAAAACAATTTGATGTTAATTTTTTGTCAAACTCCACCTTTGGGAGTAAGAAAAGAGATTATTTGAGAGGCTTCCCATGGATTAATGCATATATACATGAAGTATGGTGTATGTATTACCATGGAGAATGAGAAAATCCAAGAAAAATCCACATCAAGAGCGGATTAGAAGCTTGCTAAAATCTCCCATTCAAGTTTTTGCATGAAAGTAAAAATCTTGATTTAGAACTCTTTTGGGGAGCAAATTAGCATGCTTGAAGGGAGGATTTGGAAAGGTGAAAATAGGCCCAAGCACCTTCATATATTTCTCTCTGAGATTATGGAGAGAATTGTAGGATTTTATTGATGGAAGAATACCTTTGGGCACTCCAAAAATCGCATTTTTGCACTTTTTCCAGCCCCTACACCAGTCTAATAGTTTGGCATGTCACACTTGGAAAGGCCATATCCTGGGCTAGAAAACTCCAAATTGGACGTGCTCTGGCTCATTTTGAAGATCATAAGTTTAAGTTTATTGAAAGAAATCTTGCAAAATGTGTATTTATGTAGGTCTGTATAGGTCTGCAAAGTTTGAACAGTTTTTTGCAACTATCTTCCGGGAACCATATCTTACAAATCGGGAAGGCGATTGAAGTAATTCCACTTCGACTCACTTACACATGAATTCCACTTTGAGCCACTTACACATGCATTCCACTTTGAGCCACTTACACATGATATATATTTCATTTTATGATTATTTACAAGTCCTAAAGAAGTTTTTGTAGGTGTAAAGAGGGATTACACATGCATTTTTTAGGCAGATTTGCATTATTTTGGTAATCATTTGACCATGCTTTATGTTTTGGGAAGTCATATGATGTTTTTGGACACTTAAAAGTTTATGTTAAGACATGGCAAGAAAAGTGCAGAGGTCTCAAAGCTCATCGAAAAGGACTTGGATGCATGCAATTCCAATATCAAACTATTCAGGGACATATGGTTATTATTTTCAGGCATTTTACTTTATGGTATGGCATGTTCTGTATGTACATGAATGCATTGGAATGCATACATCAAAGTATTTCCTTTTTCTAATTCTAAAAGTATGGATCAACATGCTAGGAGTACACTTTTTGATTGTTCGCAAGAAAGATGGTTGCAGGAACTATATGGCTATGCAACAAAGAGATTGTTGCTAGCATTTGTCTTTATGTCTTTGCAGGCTATGGAATCCATGTATGAGTATATGACATGCATGTTGGCTTGCCAAGCCCTATGTTATATTGGATGGCATGTGTGCCATTGAGTTTATAGTTAAAATTTTTTGGGACTCCATTTCCTTGGAGAAATGCTGTCGAATTTTTTCCCACCTCATGGCATTATATACGCACTTACCTTTAGGTAATATTGTTATGGCATGATAAATGCCTTTTCTGCAAACATCAATAAGGTGTTAGCATTCTTGTAAGCATGTATTTGATGGACTTAAGAACATCATAGTAGTATAGTTAAGGCAACTTCAATAGAAATAGGATCCCTATATATAATCCTCTCAAACGGAATGCTTTTTGCATTCATATGGCAAACTACAGGGAAGAGAATATTTTAGAGTCTTCACTAGTGCCAATAGATGCTCTTCCAATAGAACTAAGTCCTAAGGTAAAAGATGACAAACCACAGACTTCTTGGTTGGTGAAATGTAGAGATTATATTTTACTACCAAGAAATTCTCATATATGAGCTAGATTATGGATTTGCATAGTTCACAAGGTAGTTTAGATGAAACTATTACTTGTGATTACACTCAAGTTTAGGAAGACCTAGAGTGGTATGAAGGCAATTTATCATTTAGTCTTAGATGGGTTTGGAGTCACTTTTTATGCGACTTTGTCATTTCATAGGATTTTATGGTTTACTATCTCCATTATGATATGGTCAAGCATATAAGCTTGGCACCTTACACCTTTCTTTTACATTATTACTCCATAGAGGATACATCATATGGACTTAGGTCATTTTGATGATGTCACTTGTCATGGGAGTGATAATTTGGAAGTTGAGTGTACATGGGAGATAGCAGACACCACTCAAACGGTTTCCCACCTTTGAGATGATTGCTACCGTTAGTGTCCATGTGAAAGGCCAAATGGCCATCGGACACTTCTTTGTATATGTTCTTTAATAATAAAACATATAGTGGTCTGGTCAGTCACAAACTATCAGTTCAACCGCATTTGTAACACCTAAGAAGTCTGTGTTTGTGCTCCCTGTGTACTGTGTTTTTCTACATATTATGTAGCTCTGTGCAGAGTACTGTGTGCATCCTTAGGAGCTTGGTTTTCTACTCCAAGGATATCATCGTGGAGCTCTCGAGAGGGAGAGTGCACCCTGGTGCATCACCATCAAAATACTTCACTGGTATCAGAGCAATTCGACACAAAAGCTTTGTTCCTTTTATGCAAGCGAAGCAAGCACCCCCTAACTTTCTCCAAGGTTTGTGACTAAGGTGGTGACCAAGGCATAGACCTTGGCATACCTTGTCATCCGAGTCACCAAAGTCACCATTGGCACCATTGGCTATGCGCGAGGGAGGACCTCAACAATCAAAGAAGATAGAGGTTCCTAGGAGGTCACCCATCCCAGTACTATTCCCCCCGGAGCTCACTTAATCATGGCAATCTCTTGCCACTAAGCTACACTCTTGTGGTGCCTGAAGAAGGGGAAAGACTAAGGTTAACATTACCTTGAACATGTTTTGGTCTCTCAAATCTTCATTCTTTGCTTTCAAAGCTTGTGTTTTAAGCAATTTTGGGGTGTCTTTTGGAGCCATTTTGGAGTACTTCCGCACATATATCTCTTCACACAGGTCCAAGAACATCAAGAAGAGTGTTCTTTCTACTTATCCAACAATAAATATCAACCTTTGGGGCTGTGTCTTCATCCACACTCATAAAACTATAGGTTTCTCAAAAGGTTTTCAGTTTTGGTGGGAGTAGCCTTTGCAAATTTATGCAGGTTTTTTTAGCATAAAACATCAGAGTTGGCAAACACTTGCAGGTTTTGTTGACTAGCTTTTGGGATGTGCATTCAGCCTTTTAGTGTCATTTTGCTCCATATATTGAGCATATACACACCATGTATGCTTTTATGGATACCGCTTATGTACGTCCATGTGGTCATTGATATAACGGTTATGTTTTTTGCATAAAGCCTTTTATGTTTGATAAAGAGGGTCGTGGTGAGGTTTTCTTAATTGGGAGACACCCAGATGTCAGGATCTCTTCGGTGATACAGATGGAAAACTTACCCAGCCTCGCCATAGGAGATGTATGATAGTTGTTCATAGGTGCTCGATAAGCCTAGTTGGCTTCTATTGGGTAACTTATTATATGTAGTGGAGTCAGTGATTCACTATGCAGGTAGACATGTCAATACTTGCAGTTTTATGATATTTTGACATTGGTCATATGCTCATTTTGTAGAGAATACTTTGGTAAAATTTTTCTAGATTTTGATTTTGTCAACTATATGGTGGCCGATTTACTACTTGATACACTTATTCATTTGCGTTTGGACTTTTCTAGCTCCATTAACATTCTATTCAGTTCTCTAGCATCATGGCATTAGAGGTCTTAGGCACATCTAGTGGATCAGGGTCTAGTGCCAGTGTTCCGAGGAGGAGCTATAACTTGCAGGGCAAAGACCATTTTGAGATTCGAAAATTTGATGGCACAAACTTTGATCTATGGAAGAATCATATTAAAGATGTGTTGATTCAAAGGAGGCAATGGAACCCAGTAAACGAGATTTCAAAGAAGCTTGCTGACATGGATGAAGATGATTGGGATGAGTTAGATGAAATGGCCAGGTCTACCATTTGCTTGCACCTGGTAGATAATGTTTACTTTACAGTATTAGACTGTGAAAGTGCAGAGGAGCTTTGGAAGAAGTTATGCAATACATATGAAAAACAGATGGCATCAAATAAAGGGTATATAATGAGAAAATTATATGACCTTCGCACAAAGGACATAGATAGTGTTGCTGCTCATCTAAATGATTTTGATGCTATATTCTCCCAATTACAGGCTCAGAAAATGGATATGGATAATGAAATGAAATTAGTATTGTTGTTATGCACCTTGCCATCATCATGGGATACATTTTGCACAGCTATTAGCAATAGTGCACCTAGTGTTAAACTCGTCTATGATGACATATGTGGAGCACTCTTGAGTGGGGACATTCATAGAAAATCTATGGTTGGCACTCAAAGTGGAGATGCATATAATGTTATTGATTCTTACCAAGGAAAGAATCAGCAACGTGGTAGGAGCAAGAACAAGGAAAAGAATGGTCAATGGAATAACAATAGAAGTAAATCAAGGAAGAGGGATATCGAATGTCATTATTGTCATAAGAAAGCACACATGAAGAAAGATTGTTATGCATTAAATAATGCTAAGGTAAAGGACAGAATGTTGATGGGCATGTTAAATAGTTACCTGCACCATCTACTTTGATTGTGAAGATTGAAGAAATTAATGTTATTTTTGATGATGCTAATGTGTTGACACTTGATAGTACTATGCCAACTGAGGCTCTTATGGCTGATTCTCTTTCCCACACATGGCTCCTACATTATGGTGCTTCTTTCCATGTGACACCACACAGAGAATGGTTCTCTAATTATGCAGCAAAGTCTCTTGGTATCGTGAGACTTGGTGACTCTTACCAGTGTGACGTTGTGGGGATTGGAGATGTTGTGCAGTTCATTGATGGTTCAAAATTTACTATGCATAATGTACGCCATGTACCTCAATTATCACACAGTTTGATGTCAGTTGGTCAACTTTATGACCTTGGTTACAAGGTGGTCTTCTATGCTCAGTCCTTTCATATATCAATGGGCAATATGGTTATTGCAAAAGGAAGCAAAGTTGGCTCACTTTATCCTTTATTTGTATCACAGAAAGAACATTTGTTAATTGTTACTGAACAACCTATGGATTGTATTTGGCATGGTCGTTTGGGCCATATACCTCGTAGTGGAATGGAAAATCTTTCTTGCTCTAGCTACTTACATGTGTTATCTTTCTCTGGTTTTTCATTTTGTGAGCATTTTCAATATGGAAAGCAAACCAAAAATGTGCATAGAATGCACATTGACTCTTCAATTCGGCCTTTACATCTCGTTCATATAGATGTGTGTGGTCATATGCCCACTATGTCCTTCGGTGATTCTCTTTACTTTGTCACTTTCATCGATGATTCTACCAAGAAAGTCTAGGTATATCCTATCAAATCAAAGGATGAGGGATTCCCTAGTTTCAAAAAATGTTTGCTTCAGTAGAGACTGAAAAAGGAATACGTTCAGATAATGGGGGTGAGTATACCTCACATGAATTCAGCCTTTTCTATGAGTCTAGAGGGATTCGTAGAGAGTTTACAACTATTTATACCCCAGTACAAAATGGTGTAGCTGAAAGAATGAATAGAACTATTCAAGATAGAGTAGTTTCTATGTTACATCATGCAAACCTCTCACAAGGTTTTTGGGCAGAAGCAGTATTGACTGCAATTCATGTGATTAACCTTTCACCTAGTACCGCCAAAGGTCTAAAAGTGGCACAAGAGTTATGGACAGGGAAACCACCATATTATGGTCATCTTCAAGTTTTTGGGTGTGAAGCATATGTTCATATACCCAAGAATCTTAGACAAAAGTCAGACCATAAGTCAAAGAAATGCATTTTTCTTTGATATGGTCGAGAATGACGATTTGGATATCGCTTATGGGATCCTAAAACACGGTTAGTGATCAAAAGTAGTGATGTCATTTTCAATGAGTCTAAGATGCATAAACAGCCCATTAAGGAGGTTGAAGTGAGAAGAGTGGTGTTTGAAGATACTAGTCCTCCAGTTAGCATGCATAAAAATGCTGCACATAAGGATGTTCAAGAGAATGTCCAATCTGATTAGTCTGCACATGTTCCTATTTAGCAACCATTGAGAGGCTCGAGGCTCCGCATGTATCTCAAATCCACCTGATAGATATGTTCCAGGTTTAGATTTTGTTATGCTAATAGATGCTGGTGAGCCTCCTTGCTACAAAGAGGCTATGCGTTCAAGGGAGTTCGAGCACTTACTCCTACCATTATGGACATTTCATCTACATTTTTTACGATGAAAATTTTGGAAATGAGGTAGGCCCATAGCTCATATCATAGGTCCACGGTTCCATAGGTCTAGCATCTACAACATAGAATCTAGCAATCTTCCAATATTGACAAAACATAAACATACCACATTTAATCATACAAATGATGAGACAAAGATAGAGAAAGAATAGACGACATGTGTAAGGTGTTACGTAAGCCTCCGTTTACTCATACTATCATATATACCAATGTTCAATGTACAACATGGGAGCAAAACTCTCAACCACTCTATGTGATGAGAAATAGATGGAAGAGTGTGTAATTAAGTAAGTCTATGATCCAAGGGTCTGGCCGGTTCAGACAGATCTAAAATCGGACACCGTTTGGTCATCCGTGTGTATGACCAAAGATCTCGAGTTTAGACTTACTAGGAGGCCTCTTGTGCTCTTGTGAACAAGTGACCCACTTAGCCTAGTGGTTAAGTCTCATGGATGTGAAGGAGGAGGTCTTGGGTTCAATCCCCATGGGGAACATGGGGAGAGTATTTTGCCCAAAGAGATCTAGAGCCTTCTAGAAGCATCCACTTGAGTTAACTCGAGTTAATTGGGACACTTGGCGCACATGTAGTTACATGGCTGACACATGGATGGTTAGTATCCACCTGCCTAAGAAGGCAGTCCCCTGGAGAGAGCTATATATTGAGGCATTTGGTTGGGAGGAGAGTCATCTCTCTAGAATGTGGTGGTCGTAATCCTTGTTCTCTTGCATTGGTATCAGAGCCTTCATGGTGACCTTGGAGTGGGCTTCATCATCTCTCTCTCCATAGCTTCTTGCTCGTCAATCACTGCTCGCGGCTATTTCAAAACATCCTCCAAAATGGATGTAATCTTGGCGGGCTATTTGGAGGAGGAGGTTACCAAAAAACAAATTTAAGCCTTATCTCCAGCCGGCTGCGCATGGGGTTTGATCCCGTGACCTCACGGGAGTGGCTTCTCTCCCTTATCCAAGAGAACACAGATCTTGTGCGAAATATTGATGACAGGAAAGCGTGTAGATCTGTATTTTGCACAGTACGAGCTTACAAAAGTAGTTTCAATCTGCATACGGTGGCGCCAGGACCCGAACTCGCGACCATCCGTGTGCAGTACTTCGCTGTATCCACAATATCCAGTCGGCTTCATGCTATAGGGATTCATTTGGTTATTGTTACTGTTTATAATGAACAACAAAACAATCTTATGTGCAGCAGGTCGCGCACGAGAGTTGAGCTCGTGACCTCCCTCAAGTGGCAGATCTGCCTTATCCAAGAAGGCGACACCGACTAGTGGTCCTAAGCCAGGCGCCGCAGATTACGATCTTATATCACGCTGCTGAAAGTTTTTCTTACAACATCAAAACTGAAGAAGTGAACCGGAATCGAACTCGTGCCCTGTCGGGAGCAAGAGTCCTCATTGCATGGAGCCAAACGACGCCCATTTTTGTTAGCCAAGATACCAGTTGTGATTTCCCTCAATAAACGGAGAGGATCAGAACTACAGAAGTTCATTGAGCATTGAGCATAAGCAAAAGTCTTGATCATTAAAAGAAGGAGTAGCATTCGGGTTTCGAACTGTGGACCTCTCGGAGGAGATCGGAACTTTCTATGCGCTACACTAGAGGCCTTTGGTGATCACTCGAAGGATTCGATCCCCTGACCTTGATCATAGTTTACAACGTCTTACCCATTGGGATAAAGGCAACCGATGATTTTATGTTCTCTACGCATTATTTGTTGTCTGGTTGTCTGTAATGCCTTCTAATTCCGAGCCAAGTTTACTTGGATTATGACTTCTTTTTGAGCTGCAGATTACCCCAATCGAATCTGACTGCATATCTTTGGTGAGCAAATCCGAAGACTACCAAAGTTTTGGGAAAAGTTAGAAGGAAGTGGGTGTGTCATACAAAGACCATGTAGCTGTGAGGACATACATCCATGATGGATGTTGCATGCACTGAGTCTTCAAAGTATGGAGACTGAAGCTAACCAAGATGAAGAATCAATTTTTCTTGAGGATCAAGAGGATGAATCACTCTTCTAAAGGATCAAGGGAAGGACGTAGCTCTATGTGGAGCTAAGTATTTTCCAAATTATGTTTTCATTTTGATATCTGTTTGCTCAAATGCTTTCATTTAGGATGCATTAATTAGGACTAAAGGCATAGTCCAATTATGATTATCTCAACATGAAAGCTAATTAGAGGACTAAACGGGATTGAAATGACACTAAAGTATAAGTACTTTTCAGTTTTTGGTATGCAGTTGAAATTTTTATTTCCATTCATGCACAAAAATGAAAAGATTATTTGTGCATAAAAGAATGTTTTATGCACATCAAGTTTGCACTTGCTTGGGAAAGGTAGTTAATTCTCCAGTTCACGCACTTGAATAAATACCTTTTGCCAGAATAGCAAGCAGGTTGTTTTTGCATGGATGCTTGTTTGCATACCTAATAAGCTCAAGATTTGCTTAAGTTCATTACACTTGCATGTACTCACATGCATTTGCACCCAAGAATGGGCATTTGCATACATGAACATACATTTGCATGCAATTAGATGCATGTGCATACGCATGATCTTTTGGTAAGTAGCTGAACACGTATACTTTCATTCCTTTCTTTTTCTAACTTGACTTAGCTAGGTGGAAAAAATAGAAAATTACCTAGTTGCAAGGATCTTGACCATCATGCAACTAAGTATCTAGTCTATTTTTTCCAAAAAAGTGATACATAGGTACCACTTAGTAGGAGTCTTTTTGAGGAAAAGAAAGCATGTTGAAAGTAAGTATTCATAGAGCTACTTTCCAATGTGCATGCTCAATCTAATTTTGGGAAGAAACCTAGACATTCTTAGCAACTATCGAGGATTTAGTTGTTTTTGGATGTTCATGTTCATGCATCCAAGTAAGGAAGTTTCTGTTGAAACTTGTAAGTTCCAAAATATTTTTAGGAGATTTAATACTTTAATATTCATCAAACATTGGTGAAAATAAGTAGAAGTATTGAACTTCTAGAATCTCTGGAACTCTAGTGTTCATAGATGTTAGTTTCCAGAAATGCATCTCAAGGCATGATGCAAGGTCTTCAATTGACACGAAAACTTTTGAAGGAAACTTGCTTGATTCTATTTAAGCTAACTCAAGGCTTAAAAAAGAAACCAAGAGAAATATAAATTGATCTTTAGGAATCAAGTAATTTCCTAAAGTCATGACAATTAATGAAATGATTCAAATTATTTTCATTTCTAAAACAGATATCTTAGGAAATCCTGATATTTCCTAAAGACAATTTAGGAAACAAGTTCTTTCCTAAAAGATTAGCTTTAAGCGGTAAAGCCTTGAATCTTATAAAAAATCAAGAATATCTTTTATAAGATTAAGTAAACAATTCCAAGCATTATTTGCTTGTGCAAAGTTTTCAAACATGGAGACTTTATTAAAGCACTTTTCTGAAGATAAGAAAAGTATGCTTGGTGGTCTTTAAGATAAGAAAAGCTTAAACAAGAGACCCAAGCAAAGTAATCTTTGGAAATTAAGCTATTTCCTAAAGATAAGCTGATGAAAGAGTTCAATTAACTATTTCATTAGTTAAATGAGAATGTCTTTTGGACAAGCAAATCCTTAAGTCTTGGTCTTATCCAAAAGTCTAGAATTCCTTTTGAAGATCTTTCCAGTAAAGGAGAAGATTCCAAGATGAATCATTAGACTGGAAAGCAAAAGATTCCAAGATGAATCATTAGTTTAGTATTACTTGATTCCTTAGTAGGAATCAAAAAAGTTCTTGAAAGGAAAATCTCCCCAGATGTGAGACTAGCATCTTTCAAGAGAAGTTTTATAGCAAGTAGTTTCCAGAAAATCCCTAACCACCAGTTTTGGTATTTAAGTCCAAATAGTGATATAACCTAAAGGTATATCAAAGATTCTTAGTTTTGGAATCTGAAAAGCATTAGAAGATGCTTGGACTTAAGTTGAGGGAAAGATCTCTAAAATCCTGCAGGTAAGCAAAGAAGCTTAAGATAGTTTAAGAGATCTTAAAGATAAAGACTATAAGTCTTTATTTTTGTCATAAGTATCAACCAGACTTGATCAAACTTGGCCATGATTGTCCAAGAATATGCGATTAGAACTACTCTGTAGATTGGCCTAGTATTGGCAGTAAAAATTTCGTTAGGAATGATTCACTCAAGTTCCATTTATCGAATGGAAAATTGTGAAAAAAGTAAGTTGTTCCAAGTCTGAACAGAGTGAAGTAATTCCAAGAATGTAGTCTGCAACCGTGCAAACGGTACTTAACTCTGTGGAAGGTAAAACATAAGTGTTTGCCTATCCTTAAAGGGATTTTGGTACAAATCCAGAAAGCATGAGCGGATGCTTAGACTTAAGCAGTAAAGAGATTCCTATAAAAGTCCTGGCCAGGATAGGTACCTAAAAGCATTAGTAGAAAGGAATCTAAAGACAAGAAGTCAAAAGCTCTTGTCGCTACAAAATTGGTCAAGAATAACCAATTGAACTTGAATTTGAAAAATTCAAGTACTTGGAATTCTGATTGGTTTTCATTTGAAAACCCTAGCAAAGAAGAATTGATATTCTGTCAAGAGGTTTTCAAGTTCCCAAGGTTAAACACAAGATCGTGAAACGATCATGTCAAGGGATTAAAACCTAGAATATCAAGATAGAGATAGTGCCTGAAATTGTTCTTGTCAAGAATTAAAGCTAGAAGGTTCTCTATCTAGAGATGTTGTAGACTTTAGGATAAAATTCACTCACACGTCAATGTGAGTATAAAATAGGGTGGTATGGGGCACCAGATTTTATACTCAGATTGATGTAGGAAAGATGGTATGAGACATCGGACCGTGAGATGATGATTATCTTTGAGTCTTCGTTTGGATCTTGAAGTTAGGTTTGATCTTGAAGGAAATTAAAACTTCATAGAAGGAGTTTAAATTCAAGAAGAATCTCAAGATACTTCAACACGACTTCAAGATCAAGGAAATTGAAGATATGAAGTAAGTAACTTCCAAGATCTTCTTAAAACACTTCAAGCTTAAGTGTTATTGATCAGAAATATTTGATAAATTTTTGAAAGAAGTTGGACTTTGATTTTGAGTTGATCTTTTCAACTAAAGACTAAGTCAAGCATCAAGTTCCTAGTGTAACTTGGTAAATTCACTCTTTTGACTCAAAGAAATGCACAAGAACTGCATTCACGATTAGGAGTCAAAAAGACTGAATGAGACATGAACTTAGTCTCAAGTGAAGCATTATTTGAATACCAAAATCATCGACAGAACCTCAGTGGGTCGACACACTGATGGTAATTGCCACACTAGTATCTTGTGGTTGGATGATGTTTTTGATTTTCTTTGCATCTTTTTGAGAATCTAGCTTATTTCTCTTAAAGATAAAGAAAATGCTTCAATACCTTGTTGAAATAGATCTTTGAAAAGTTGAAATCCTGAGTCATCTAGCCTTTGAATCATAACAAGTTCGAAGTATGAATTGGTTGTATAGAATTTTAGTTTTTCTTTCCGCTTTCCGAATCTTTTGGAATTGACTCAGATATGGTATCTGATTCCTTTTTCAAAAGACCAGGGTTAGCCGGTTAGAATTAGATAACTAACTTGAACATCCTAGATAGATGTTATGTACAAGAACCTTTTCAAAAGATGATAAGTCTAAGTGGACTTATTCATTTGAGTTTGCTTCAAGTTATGGCATAAATAATTTCCTAGAGTCCAGTATACTCTAGAATAGAGAAGTTAGGAATTGCTCAGTAGGTTGACAATTCCCGATAACTTTTAGTTAAAATCTTTGAGAAAAGTGTCCTAAGTTGGACAATTTTCATTTTGAGTTTGAATTGACCAAGTTAGTATGGTTGACTCAACAGAAATGGTAAAAATTTCTCCTACAGTTTACATAGGATTTTGTAACCCATTTGGACAAAGTAGTCCTCTAGTCGGGTGAAAAAATCAAGTAACTGTTGGATTAGAGTTAACCATTGTATAAACATCTAAGTTAGATGTTTGAGACAACCAAACTTCAAGTTCTCCAAAACAAATTCAAGTGACTCAAGAATTCTCAAAGTCTTGCGAGGGATAAGAATCCCACCTTCATTACGAAGTCCATGCACCAGTCATGCCCAGAAATGGACTAGTAATTTGAATCCACCTAGTTCACCTGTTTGTGCCTAGATCCCACATCCAGAAACTGTGAATTAGCCAGGGATGTATTTAGATCCACCCTCATTATTCTTCACTAGTTTGTACTTTGTCTTGTTCATCAAAGTGCAAAACCAGATAGTGTTTTGAATCATTTGGGCAGGGATGCCACCACAGAGATGAGACATGTTCTTCCAGTTTTGGAACATGACCATGTTCTTCCAGTTTTAGAACATGAGGCTCGGGGGTTGCCTACAGTGTGTATAGCTCTATTTTCGAGGACGAAAATATTTTCCAAGGGGGGAAGAATGTAATAAAGTAATTCTATGATCCAAGGGTCTGGCCGGTTCAGACAGATCTAAAATCGGACACCATTTGGTCATCCGTGTGTATGACCAAAGATCTCGAGTTTAGACTTACTAGGAGGTCTTGTGCTCTTGTGAACAAGTGACCCACTTAGCTTAGTGGTTAAGTCTCATGGATGTGAAGGAGGAGGTCTTGGGTTCAATCCCCATGGGGAACATGGGGAGAGTATTTTGCCCAAAGAGATCTAGAGCCTTCTAGAAGCATCCACTTGAGTTAACTCGAGTTAACTGGGACACTTGACGCACATGTAGTTACATGGCTGACATATGGATGGTTAGTATCCACCTACCCAAGAAGGCAGTCCCCTGGAGAGAGCTATATATTGAGGCATTTGGTTGGGAGGAGAGACATCTCTCTAGAATGTGGTGGTCGTAATCCTTGTTCTCTTGCAGAGTGAATGTACAAATGTAACAAACATATTCAGATGTATGGGCAGAAATCTGAATATACATGAGATGTGTGACCTAATAGGTTATAGATGAGTGAATATGAGTGACTGAAAGAGGAAGGATGAGTGTGAAACTGATAATCAACAAACCCTCATCTAACCTTAGGCTATGGAAGACCCTAAGTCAGATACATGTGTGAAAAGATCACATACTTAAAAAGTAGCAAAGAATGCTAACAAGTTTGCTGCCGGAAATCCTCAAACTCATATGAACACACCTTCTCAAACACCTCATCCAAATATGCATAAAGCATATACGTACTGATTCTCTTGTACCTATGCCGAATAGGACTCCTCCTGATATGGATGCTACTGCCTCCATAAACTCCAAGTAGTACTTGTGTGCATAAAGAGAATATGTACCTGAATACTTAACATAAGATGTAAATCTTATGTTAAACACCATCCAATGTCTTTGAAGTAGCCTGAAATCTTCATGTAGAAGACAATCTTCAAATACACCATGTAGATGGCCGATCCTCACTACCAAGCTGCTAATAAACAAGTCATGTCCATGAAAAAGAGATAACCTCTTCTCCATGAGCAAGATTGTGAGCACACTCTTCTTCTCCAAGAAGAACTCCATAGCCGCTCCTCAACATGCTTCAAGTTAGCACCATGGCTGCCCCATGTGCTAGACGAAACACCACCTCTATTGAGGTCCAAGCACCAAGGCTTGTGTTGAACACTAGGTGAAGGATGAATTACAAGTGACCCCAAGCACTTCTTATATAGCTTTGTATATCTCTACAAAAGCTCCTTCAAAAGCACAATAAAGCTAATCGTAATACGATCGCTACAATGTGATCACTAAGAAAAAACTCATGGAAAACTAAAAATCCGTTCACTGTTTATTGTGTCGTTTGCTCGTTGTCCAAAAGCATAGAGAAAAACTGATCGTGTTGCACCGTTCCCAAGATTCGAACCTTGACGGGTTGTATAAGAGGATAATGATCTACCCAATGCGCTTGTCGCTTATCCTTGTAGGAAAAGTACTACAATAATATACTCATGCTGTGATACTGGAACAACTTTGACCAATCTTTGACCAATGGGACATTGTTTCCAACAATCCCCCCTGCAATGTCATATTGGTACAATCTGAACTGGATCTGGAAACTATCACAAGCTTCAAGCTTGTACTCTAGCACTTCAGAACTAACCTTCAAACTTTTTCTTAAAAAGTCTTCTTCAAAACTGAATTTGACTTTCCTTCAAAAAACTTGAACTTACTGAATATGAACCATAATACTTGAGAAAATATGCAAACTAGATATCCAATAGTGTACACATCAAGCAATCACTGCTTGAAAACAAATATAACATGAACTATCTCTGAACCTGCTATCTCTTGTTTTCAAAAACCTGAAAACATACACTAGGATCCATATACTTGCATTTACCTTCCAAGAAGGTTTCTCAACGTACTTCTGCTGCGTCATGTAAATACACTAAACAAAATCAGGAATTGAATCTTGGAACTTGTGAATGATAACTCACAACTTAGTGTATTATGAACACTGCTGGTTCATCTCTGACTGTACTCAAGTCAAATCAACTCAACTCAATTGAAATCAACTGAAATCAACTGAAATATGAGTCTCATAAAAAAAAATATATGATGTCATCATGTCATCATCCTTGTTCTATTTGTAAGTCTTTCATACCTCTTTCCTTCAGAACCTGGTATAAACATAAATGTGCGCACTTCTAAAACATACCTTTCTAAAACATCAAGCTTCTCTTCAATAGAATTTTGGAACCTTCTCCTGAACAGGAACATCCTAACAGGAACTTTCTCCAAACATTCTTCTTCTTCCTTCTTCTTTCAAAGCTGGAACATAAAGAGAACCTGCCAAAGGAAATATAGAAATACCTGAAATAGGAATACCTGTAGGTATGACTCTGAATTCTTTCACATATGGCTGAAAATAAGTCTTCATGTTTCATCACCCCCCTGGATGATTTAACACTAGTATCCAGGATTCTTCAAATATATCAGACTTTATGAAATCTGGAACTTCTTCCTTCATAAATCTGATCTTCAGTGATCAATACCTGTATCTAAAACAAAATCTCTGAACCCTTTTATTAGCACTGTACATATGCCAATAGCTTTCCTTGTCATTTCTCAGCTTCCATAATCTAGAATAAGGTTAGCTGATCTATCATAAAAACCTTGCTGAAAGCATTTTAGGATTAATAACCTCTTTGCAACATAACAAGTATCTTCTTCTATCTCTCTGCAACAAAAATCTGATAGAACCTGAATCTTTGACTTACTTCTTCCAATGCTAAGAATCTTCACAAACAAAGGATAAACAACTGACTCATAAATACTCAAGATCTTCAAGATCTATCAAGATCAATGATCTCTCCTGTGTAGAATCTGCTCTCATCAAACCTTCATGACTGAATGTTTGATTTGCTACCTGAATGTCTCCAAGTGTCCATACTTCTTACAAAGTTGTAAAACTTTTCTTCAAACAAATCCTTCCCAAGAATCTGCAACTCCTACTTGAAACATAAGTGGACAAACGTCTCACCTTGAGAACTGCAAAAGCTGCAAGTTGATACTTCATCTTTTCATATTCTACCCGGGTGAAATGTGACAGTACTTGCTTGGCTTTCTTTTGGCTAACTCCACTTTTCAATCAAGTAATAGGATCTAATGGAACACCTTTTTGAATACAAACATGTATCCAAAAGTTTAGACAATCATAGAAAGTAGATTCTCCATTGACTTCTACATCAACAATCTGAATTTTCTGAAGTTTTTTGAAAATACTGAATATGAGGTAACCTTTTCCAAACATAAAACCTCAACCTAAGTCTTCAACATCTGCTACAAAAAACTCTTTTACCTTAAGAGTTAGATAAAGAAGAAATATACTTCTCTGCAACTTGTCATATACCAAGTAGCTCTGTATTGACACTCCAAGAATTCTTTGAGGGAACATATAAGCTACCTGCTCAAAAGCTTCAACTTATATATAACTCATAGATATATGAGTCACATAAGCTATCTTAGATATCTGCAACTTTTCTTTCTCTCAATGCAATTCTTTGTCAATCTACTAAATCATGACCAAGTGTAATGCAAAACAAGAAACTGCTTCTTCTTTAACACAAGATGTTTTCGTAGACTTGTCTTTGGATGTAGAAGATAAAATAGGAAAAGTATATGAGAAAAGGAAGCCTTACTTTTCTTTTGGAAATGATGGACTTTCTTTTTCTGCAACTTTCTTCCACCTGATGATGATATCAACATCTTCAAACTTCTTTTTCATACCTTTTGTTCTCTTCATCTTGAAGTAGAAAGCACTCTTGACTTCTTCAAATGAACTCTTTCTCTTCCTCTAAGGCTAAGAGTAAGAGACAAAACAAACATGGTATACAAATGGAAGTGAATATAGAAACATGTTTTATATCTCCTCATATCTTTGAATCAAAATTCTGCTTCAAATGTCTGAAATGACTAAATTTCAACAACCTTTTGTATGAATGATGAATTACCTTTCTAGAGTTACCTCTCTAGATCACATTTCTACCTTGATATCCAACCAACTTACAACAGAAAATTGGTTGAGAACAAAAAAACTCATCCCATCTCCGAATTTGTCTTCTTAGATGAGCTTTCTTGCCATGAAAGAGATCTCTCAAAACTCTCTAGAAAAACCTCTAGATACCTATTTTGATGTAGCCTTTAACTTTCAAATAATGAAAGTGTATAAAAGCATTCCTTGAATCCTTCAAATCTCTTCATAACTGCTCTTCTAAGATATGGCCTGCAAATGATAATATGATAGTAGAAACTGATACCTGTGATTTGATGTTGATCTTATTCCTTCATCTTCTCTAAACCATTGTTCGTCCTTGAATTTGAAGTAGTCTTTTCTTCATCAAGTCTGGGTCTTCAAACAATACTTTTGTAAGAGTATTTGCATACTGTTCCAAAAATATTCAGTTGCTAACAGATCATCAACTTCATACTCCACACTGATGAATACACATGCGACTGAATTGTCTAATTCTCAAATCTCTACTCATCTAGATTAAGTGTGTATGTCAAATGTCAAATATTAGAAGATGCCCTTAAATCATATGTTGTAAACCTGGAATTCTGGAAACCTGAGAATATGAATAAGCCTGAATGTATTGATGCCAAAGTCCTAAAGCTTTGAAATCAAAACCTTAGTGCTCTGATACCAAATGTTGGAAATGAGGTAGGCCCATAGCTCATGTCATAGGTCCACGGTTCCATAGGTCCAGCATTTACAACATAGAATCTAGGAATCTTCCAATATTGACAAAACATGAACATACCACATTTAATCATACAAATGATGAGACAAAGATAGAGAAAGAATAGACGACATGTGTAAGGTGTTACGTAAGCCTCCGCTTACTCATACTATCATATATACCAATGTTCAATGTACAAGGTGGGAGCAAAACTCTCAACCACTCTATGTGATGAGAAATAGATGGAAGAGTGAATGTACAAATGTAACAAACATATTTAGATGTATGGGTAGAAATCTGAATATACATGATATGTGTGACCTAATAGGTTATAGAAGAGTGAATATGAAAGAGGAAGGATGAGTGTGAAACTGATAATCAACAAACCCTCATCTAACCTTAGGCTATGGAAGACCCTAAGTCAGATACGTGTGTGAAAAGATCACATACTTAAAAAGTAGCAAAGAATGCAAAAAAGTTTGTTGCCAAAAATCCTCAAACTCATATGAACACACCTTCTCAAACACCTCATCCAAATATGCATAAAGCATATACGTACTGATTCTCTTGTACCTATGCCGAATAGGACTCCTCTTGATATGGATGCTACTGCCTCCATAAACTCCAAGTAGTACCTGTGTGCATAAAGAGAATATGTACCTGAATACTTAACATAAGATGTAAATCTTATGTTAAACACCATCCAATGTCTTTGAAGTAGCCCGAAATCTTCATGTAGAAGACAATCTTCAAATACACCATGTAGATGGCCAATCCTCACTACCAAGCTGCTAATAAACAAGTCCTCTCCATGAATAAGAGATAACCTCTTCTCCATGAGCAAGATTGTGAGCACACTCTTCTTCTCCAAGAAGAACTCCATAGCCGCTCCTCAACATGCTTCAAGTTAGCACCATGGCTGCCCCATGTGCTAGACGAAACACCATCTCTATTGAGGTCCAAGCACCAAGGCTTGTGTTGAACCCTAGGTGAAGGATGAATTACAAGTGACCCCAAGCACTTCTTATATAGCTTTGTATATCTCTCCAAAAGCTCCTTCAAAATCACAATAAAGCTAATCGTAATACTATCGTTACAATGTGATCATAAGAAAAAACTCATGGAAAACTAAAATCCGTTCGCTGTTTATTGTGTCATTTGCTCGTTGGCCAAAAGCATAGAGAAAAACTGATCGTGCTGCACCATTCCTAGGATTCGAACCCTGACGGGTTGTATAAGAGGATAATGATCTACCCAACGCGCTTGTCACTTATCCTTGTAGGAAAAGTACTACAATAATATACTCATGCTGTGATACTGGAACAACTTTGACCAATCTTTGACCAATGGGACATTGTTTCCAACAATGCTTTTAAGGAGAAGGAAATGTCACAGCATGGAGGTTGTGTGAGAACACCTCTTGGGTGATGTGGCAAAGATGCCACATGGCACCAATAGGGACTTATGTCATATTGTAGAGGAATTAAGAGATTATTATCTCACACACTAGAGTGGGGGGAAAATAGGCAAAGAGAGAGCTAAACGGCTCGGGCGTGGCTGGGAGGACAAAGAATGTTTATCTTTGTGTGTTTGGCATGGTCGCGCGAATTCCTCCATGGATCCATGAACGCGGCGGCAAAAAGATATACAAGATTGTTCCATCAGGCTTATGCTTTAGCTTGTATACCCACTTAGTGCCAATGGCCTTCTTGTTAGGAGGTAAGTCGCATAAAGACCAGGTACCATTTTTCATGATAGCATCATATTCTGATTGCATAACAACCATCCAATTTTCATAATTTTGTGCTTCATCAAACGAAATAGGCTCACTCTCATCACAGAGACTAGAGACAGCGTATGTTATACTTTTTGCTCTTTCTTCCAAGCTTCCACATCCTATCTTTGCACATTTTACTTCAATTCTTATGGAACAAATGGATAAAATTTAAAAACTAGAGAACCACATATGGATCCTTCCCAATATGCAAATTTGATTGGTTGCCATCATTGGAAGATGGAGTCTTCAAACACTCATTTGCAAGTAAGTGATATTTCTTCATGTGTTTTCCTCCTTTGCAGCTTCAAAATGCTCTTGAAGTGGACTTTTGGATTCCCCAATTGTAATTCTCTTTTGTTCTTTGTGCCCTTGATCAAATTGTTTGATTGCTTGAACTTTATCTCTTTGTAATATGATGTTTTACTCCAAGGTTGAAGAAAATTTGGCTTCTAAAACCTCCAATAAATAGTGGATATGTCTCTCTTTAATTGTGAATGGAGAGGAATGTCATATGCAAAATATAGTTTTTCTTGGATAATTTCTAATAACACCTTAATGAATCACTTTATGGCTATGAGTTGTAGCCTAAAATGGGAGGAAAATTAATGGAATATGGCCTAAATTGGACTCACTAAGATGTGTAGAAGTAAAAGCTAACATGAAGGCTACTTGTAAATTCCTAATTATCCCAGAGATAGTACTTTGGGGGACCTCAAGAGGGTATGAGATGGCTTCTTTCCCTTCCTCTCTTCTACTAGCAATTTAATGGCTTGAAGTTGGCTGCCTACTTTGGTCTCTCAATACTCGTCTTGGGTAGTTGATTTGTTCTCATTTCTCTTTTCTTGTGTGGACTCATGAGGCTCCATTTGGAGCCTTGATGAGGGAATTAGAAAGGCTCCTTAAGGGGACTCTTGAGGCCTAATTCTTTTGCTAAAAAAAATGTGGAGGGGTGAATAAAGGATGTAGTCTCAACTACTGAGATTCCAATAGCTATACCTATGATATCAATGTAGAGAAGCATGGAGACCTATGTGCAAAAAGGTTGGCTTCTACCAACCAAACCCTTCTTACATAGCCTTGAGATTTGGGGTGAGTAGATTAACATTTTGAGCTCCGTTTTTATTATTGCGAGTTTACTTATGATATTAGTACTATGTGACCCAAATTACAAGATTTAGCTCTAAAAGGATGCTTTTTAGAGATTCGTACACCTTAAAGGGTATATAAGAGCTATAAGAGATATAAGAGCTTGAGCTATTTGGAAAAGGCTTATGAGATATTTTCAATTTCATCTATTTCCTAAGAATTGTTCACTTTACATATTTCCTCTGGCTCTACATGTTTAGAGTTGTGAAACATTCCATAATTGTTGCTTTGTCTTGAACCCCCTTCCATATGCATTCTTGTTGAATAATGACTAACTGTTGGAAAGGAAAGAAAATAGAGATCCCAAGTACTTCTTTGAGAGCGGGGGGGCTCTCTCTCTCTCTCCCTCCCCCCCTCTCTCTCTCTCTGCTTGAGAGCGGGGGCCCTCCATCTCATACATTAAAATTGTAGTAAGCGATTTTTTTAAATTGTTATGCGTAACATTCTTAAGGTGCCATTTGATTTCTCAAAGGGGAAGTTCGATGTTATGATCTACATTTCTTAAGTTTGAAATAATTGAAAGTGGGAATAATATTAAGGACATAATATCCATGGATCTCACGAATCTCACATAAGAAGGTATAGAACACCTCACAACTACTAAGAATGAATAGAGCCTGAAGGTCGATTAAAGAATGGGAACTGGAAAAGGATAGCCAGAATAGCCCTAATCATAGACAAGAAGATTTGTTTGAATCGATGAATTGTTTCCACAACATACATGGCCCTTGCTACCATCGGATAATGTCCATAAAAAAGATACGAAGACCAACAAAAAATGTGTTGGAAGTGGGTGGACCACAATAACAATAATAATCACATGTTTATAGGATCTTCCAACACATAGCATACACACCTCAATACTAAAAAAGAAGATGAGTGAGAGATAGAGAGAGAATAGTTAGGTTTTTCAAAGTGTACGATAAGCTAGGATGCTCACCTACACTATCTATATTCCAATGTCAAATTACAATGTGTGAATATGATACAAATGAAAAATATCTGAATCTAGGCAGAAATAGGAACTAGATACAAGATATTGTGTGCCTAAGAGGTATGAAGAGTGTGCATGTGAGAATATGGAGAATATGAATAGTTTAGAAGTGTTTTACAACAAACTCGAATTCTGAATATCTAAATCAGAAACTAGTGAATGAACAAGTGGGGATTGATGTAGACTTGTTACTCACAGTATGTTGGCTAATACGAACTCCTCTAGATGTCTCTAGACGTACACTTCCTCCGAGTAGAGGACCTCCTTGTCCTTCAGGTGTAGAGTCTTCTTGAAGCTTGAGCACCTCCTTGGTCACCTTGAGTGATATTATACAATGAGGCAAGACCCTTCTTATATAGTTTTGAGCTCATGGGAAAACACTCTTAAAAAGATAGAAATCAAGATCCCTGAATTGGCGTCGTTGCAAAAAAAAAGCTGATCGGAGTCTTGATCAAAATTAAATAAAAGCAATATCACATTTTCACATTGTTGGTGTCAACGGTGGGAATTAATCTCTTGCCATCAGTTTGAGAGGCATATGATTTAGCCAAGAGGCCTGCCACCTTTTTTGTTGTAGAAGTATATACAAGAGGCCTGCCACCTTTTTTTTATTCTTAAGTCTTCCAAGTACTTAGTTTTTTGTTGTTCCTATTTCCAACCATGTGCACAAGTCATAACCCCTTGTCTTTATAACATTGACCCAATGAAAACCTTTTTCATTCCCTTTTAATGAGCTTCCCAAGACCCCACAATTTCCATCACACAATTTTGATGCTTTCTAAATCCCTATCACACAACAATAATGTCTTTGTCTCTCTCTCTCTCTCTTCCTAGATGGTACTCATGTGAGTGCTCACCCCATGTGTGGGGACTAGAAGGGTTTACATCCCACAAAGGGTGGGAAACTTAATCAATACTTATTTAGTAAAGAAGTGATTTGAGTAGTGGACTAACAACTATCTAGATATTATTTTTATTAAAATGTACATTATTAAAAAATCACAAAAAAATATATTCAGTAAATAAGTTTACACCAATGCCATTGAAATAGATTGTATCAGTTTAATTAGGAGGCACATGATGAAATAATTTTGTAAAATAACAAATCAGAAGTGCATAGTCAATGCTAATGAGGTCGAGGATAGTTCCAACAATCAAATAAACAACATATAAAATTTTAATTAAGATGTATAATTTGTGATTATGAAAAGTATTTGTGCATTATTGAATGAAATGGTGTTGAATTAGAGGGAAAAAGTGTGGTGTACCAATTTGGTTTGATTGAAGAAAGACATGAATCCAATACATAATTGAAAACAATTCAAAATTTATTTTCAAACAAAAAATATAGTGTCTTTCTAAAATGAGAAGTTTGATTTTAGGCCGGAAAAAAGGGATGGTGAAACAAATACTCAAAAAACAAATATTCAAAACGGTGGAAGAATGAAAAAAAACTCAACTCTTCCATCCATGTGTTCACACAAAAAGGCTAAACTATAAATAAACTATAATGGAGCAATTTGTGTACCACTTTATATGTGAACACTTTTGAGTGGATTAAAAAAAAACTTTAAACTTTAGAAATGCACAAAAAAGATGAATAAATTATTTACATTTGAAATAAAAAAGAATGTTTTTGCTAACTCATCAATCATGGGCACTGTGAGCATCAAGTCAAATCCTGTGAGCATCTAATGAAATCCTATTCCATCACTCTTTGTGAACATTGAAAGAGAGGAGGAACTCAAGTCTATTGTCACCCTCTCACTCTTAGGATCTACTCTCAGTATACACATAAACTCTCACTCTTAGGATCTACTCTCACAGTATAAACACATGTACATAAGGGTCCCACTTATGCCCATTACACCAACATCACTTTAATAGACCACTATGATTATCCATTTTTTAGTACAATACATAATATGTCAAACTTAGAGAAAAAATGCTACAAATAATATTTCTTTTTTTAAAATTTTCTAATTTAAAAAAGATTTTAAGTGTTTCTTTTTTGACTATTATGAATTTTGAAGAATGAACTCCTTTAACAAATCATGCCTTAAAAGAAAAATCTGTAATGTAAAGCATGGCTTAGAAGAAAAAAACTCTTTTATCAAATAAAAACAAGAGTCCCAAACTTGTAGGCAAGTTGGTTGGACACTCACTTCTTGAAGCGGAGATTGTGCGTTCAATCTTTGTATATTGTTGGACATGTTTGGACCAATGTGATTAGTCTATTCTTAAGACATCCCTTTTCCTGTAATGCTTATATAGTAGATGCCCTTCACTTGTACAATTGTTTTTTCTATACATTGAACCTTAGAACATTAGGCTTTTGCAAAACTTAAAAAAAAAAAAAGGGGTTTTTTTTTTTGAGTACAATGAATTGGAAACACACTCACACACTCACACCATCTTTGAAAAACTCAGAAATATATCGAGGCAAGACTCGAACTCAAGACTTCGTCCAAAAGACGTTCGATGGATGTCAACTATCCAAAAACCCATCGATTTCCAATAAAGTAATCCTATTCATCGTTTACATTTGTTTATTTTATTATTTTCTTGTAATTTTCGGGAGCTGCTTTCCCTAAATGTCGCCAAGTGTGATTGATGTCTGTGTCGTTCCCAATAGAGCGTTCATCATGTATGTTGTTATAATGTGGGTGATGCGCATTCAGAGCGGCAACGATGACACGTTTGGGAGCTTCCATGCACAAGAGAATCAGACGGCATGACTAGGAAGAAAGAGAAGGCGCATCTCTTTCACTTGCCGGGACAGCGCTAGCCGTAGCATCAGCAGGCCGACGTGGACAAACAAAGCATCATGCTCAAAGGTTCTTTGTACGCCCTGTCCGCACTGTACGTAGTCGTCATATCCTGTTCATGTGGCGATTGCCTTCAAGTTTCTGCATGTATTCTAGGGTTATACTGTGTACCCCAGCATGTAGCCACGACATGGTTCGCAGATAGTTTCAAGTTCTGTATGTCCTTGTTTCATCTACGTACGCGTAGAGTTCTGATTGATGCAAATCCAGTACATCCATATCGCGTTTTCGATCAGATACCCATCCATTTCTTAGCGCGCATCCTTCCAGAAGAAGAACTTCTAATCAACAAAAGAGAAGTTCCAATGTTTACTGGGAAAGGAGGTAATTCATAATTGAGAAAGACGTTACATCAGCGCACCCACTACCAAAGTCTATTGCCCACACTATCGCCATTATAAAGATCTCTGATATGAATGGTGTAGATGCAATTCTCTCGCCCTTTCCTTTGTCCTCTTTTTCCTACGCCCCAATCATTTTTTGATAAATATGGGATCGTACATCTAGTGCTCCTTTATTTTGCAAGAAAATTTATATCATCAGAAGGGCTGTGGAATTTTTAGCGAGTTGTGTTTTATAGGAAACAGGTGCTCTGTCTACTCGGTCTTTCGAGACAGTAGATTTTACATACAGTTCATGAATTACGCTTTGGTTGTGTTCACTAAGTGATTTTGAGGGGGTAGTTAATCTAATGACTAGAGATAGTATGTAATGTTGTCGTGTATTTCTTAATGGAAGAGGTGGATTCTACGTACAGTTCATGGGTCACCTTTTGTTCCTGTTAACTAAGTGACTGAGGCGGCATTCATTTCCATGACTAGAGATAGTACGTAATTTTGTCAATTATCTTTTAATTGGCCCTTGGATGCTTTGTATACTTTGTATCTGAATTAGTAACGAAAATGTTTTTAAGTTTGGTGTGAACGTTGCTTCTTTCTTCATGCATTCCACTTCTAAAGGGTAATATTTAAAATTCTGAATCCCTTAAAAGGGATAAGAATGCTCCTCTATGAAGTAGCTTCCACCATCTCATAATCGGTCTTTATTATTCTTTTTGCGTGCCTCAAGGTTCATATAAGTGTCAACCTTGATTAATGATATCAAACCATCATCTAATACTTCCCTATTGAAATGATCCAGCACATCAAGACATTTTTGTACATGGATGAACTTGTACATTCTAGAGCATGGAAATACTCACTTGAAGATCATTGCCCCTCCAATCATGCACACTTGGGTTATGCACCTTGTTCACTTGAGATATAGGGTATTGTATTGGGCCTTATTTTACATAGATATGTGAGGCACTAGGTTTATGCCACCAAAAACTTTCATCCATCCTAGTAGTCAATTTCGACTTTGTGTTCGATAATCCGTTGGTGTAGCCATAGGTTACACTTTTTCATGTTGAACTTGTTAAGCAATTTGAACACACTTTGATTGCAACATGATTGTTGTCATTGTTAATATGTTAACACCCCATTTTTGGCTATTACTATCATCATTATTATTATTTAATCAACTCAAACAAATCATAGGATCTGAGAGGCTGTTTTGAAAGCTTTGTATAGCAAATGACCATGTATATTTTCATGCCAAGCTATAGGACTTACGAGCGTAAAATCATACAACGCTTCAGACCTTTTATTTTCGAAACTTGTAGATTGAATGATGTACACATCACATGGTCTTCATTTTTGATTGATGGATTATTGATCCAAAATGTGCACCATGCTTATGAATCATGATACATAGGCTTGCGATCATACAAGATATATAAACTGAAGTCTCATTATAATCTATACCTTTCTTTTGAGAGAATCCTTTGTTCTCGGGCCTTACTTTATTCTTGTCGATTGTGCATGCTTTAAACCTTGAACACCCATTTGACACCTATTGCCTTTTTACCTTCAGGCAACTCCACAAGATCCCGTGTATCAATCTTTGCAAGAGACTTAAGCTCATTGTGCATGGCTGCATGGCATGCACCTAGAACATGTGCTTCAAAGCTCGGATTACCAAAACAGGCTCTTTTTCATTTGTAATTATTGACATAATGCCCTCATGATGTAAAGAATAACCATGTATACCCTATCTTGTGAAGGCAATCAGCTGATCTTTGTTGACCTGGTTGTTGAGCTGATAGTCACATTTATGGTTCTATGCATTAATTGTAAGTCCATACCTTTCATCTTGATCTTTCTCTTGATTTTGGAGACTGTCATGAGGGAGAGAGGATGCCTATAACTGATGAGAAATGCATGGAATAGCCACTAGTTGTATGATTGCTGGTTTTACCATTTTCAGAGCTTGTATCATTCAAATTTAATCACAGTAGGCCTTTGAAAATATGTCAACATTTTTTTGATTAGGCATCTAAAATCGCTTTTGTGAAAATGGTATATCTTCGCAATTACAGAATTAAGCTTCTTAACAAGGAAGTATAACAGGATTACAGATGTTAGCTGCTCGATAAGGAAGCAACCAAATGCAATCATGATTCTTAGTACCCTCCTGCACAGCGGCAAGGAGTACCAAAAGCTAAGTGCATGAATAGCCACAATGTAGAGGCAGCCTTGCTTCGGCGGATTTCCATATGCCTGAATTTGGGGAGCTTTAATTCCCTGCCCTATACATAAGCTAATAATTTGAAAGTAGTTTCGTATAATACCTCCCTCGGATTCCTTGCATGATTTTTCCTGTGAATTGTTGACCTTCTTTGTTTGGCTGTGCTAAAGCTTCATAATCTTTCTTAGCAAATTGGTAGTACTGTTTTATTTCTTCTTAATAATAAATTATCAAATAATTATATTCAAGGTTAAAAATTTCAATTTACCTCTTGATTAAGATGTGCACATGCTGCCTGGTATTCTATGAAGTGCTGTGGTAGGAATAGAAAAACAATCCCTTACATTCTTCATACAATGATGAATGGATTGGGCCATAATAGCTTTCTTCCATGTGGCTATTTTTTTTTTGCCCTTACATTGTACAAGTGGGAATGGAGTGGGAAAGTTTTCAAACTTAGAAATCCTTTCCCCCCTGACAAACTTCTTGATGGGCACTTTTGGTTCCACTATACTTGTGCAATCTCTTTCCTGTTTTACTGCTAGATGTTTTGAATTAGGATTTCACACACTGTAAATGGCATGGATAACCCCTCACTTTGAAGTATTCAGGAATGATTTCTAAAAAATCTTGTGTGAGTGATTAACAATGGTTATTAGTTGAGTTGTAGGTAACTTGTCTGCTGTAAGTGAAAGTCATTTTCATGCATGTATTGTCTCAAGTGATGTTTATTATGTTAATCTATGGATAATTACTGTGTTTTTTAATGCTAATCTAAAAACAATCTGTAAAACTGACATGTGTCATATACTTGGTTGGATCGGTGCTCGCATTGAACACGAATGCACCGAATGAAACATATGCTGTTTGCAAACAATGCATAGTATAAGAAAAATAATGCATATATACTATATAAATGAAAATTACATACTTTATACACTGATGGAAACTCAGAATTGCATTCATGCATATGCGTATTGTCTTCAAATGTGTATATATTACGTATATTTTATTATTTATTTATTTTCTATATTGAACACTGCAACAAACACACCGAAACTCAAGGTTCCATTCGGTTCCCGAACCAAACATGTACCGCAAGCACCGAATAGTTTGAACCGTTCCACATTGGTCATATATAATCTATGCTTTTTAAAAATGTCATGCATGATATAATGTATAAAACTTTTAAAAGAATTTTTTTCCCTGTTTTTAATGCTTTGACATGCATATGTATATCAACTGATTTGCCCATGGAAAAACTATCAATTGGGGCCATTTCCTTAGGCTATGCAACCTAATTATTTGCTAAACTTAGACATATATGCCTTGTGGAGGTAGAAAATTTCTTGGCTTGCCTCATATGGTTTTCAATGCGAAGGTTAGCCCTTGGGAAAGGGAGAAGTTAGCCCTTGGGAAAGGGAGAAGTATGTCTAGATGACCTGGCACTTTTTCCCCGGTACACTCACAAACATACACACTGTTTATGGTTGTTTGCATACATGCACTATATGTACATGCATGTACATGTACTGTACGTGCATGTGTGTGTGGGTGCCTACACATCCGTGCATACACACACACATGCATGCATATAATCATATAAATGTAAATACTGTCCACAGTACATGTGAGCCAAATGAATCATGTGCTCCAATTCCCATGCCTTTTTAATTACCTAATATAGTACAATTAAAACTTGAAGAGGATTCTTCAAAAAAAAAAGTTACTTCATACCTTCGAAACAATTAATTTTTGGTTTTTTTGTTCGTTCAAAAATTTTTATTGGTCTTTTTGCATTTCGAAATAGTGCCGAACCAAATTAATAGTTTTTTTATACACTAGTAGTTTTAGACCCTCATTTTACATTTTAGGGGATTTTAAAAAGAGAATGTGCTACATTACTTGCTCTTTGCGGCAAGGATATTTTCATTTTGATACAAGTTTACACGTTAAATCTCTCATGTTTCTGATTAGTTCTTGTTTCATTGTCCCAGAAGTCTATCTACCAACTGTTCCAATGCTGCTTGATAGTTTTTTGTTTCGATGGTTACTCTCTCCCTCCCCCCCTCCCTCTCCCCACCTTCCCCCTTCCCCCTTCCCCCTTTTTCCCCCCTTGAACTTCAAATTAGACTACATGTCGACAGCTTTGAATCCTGTGTCAATTGGTTTAGTAATCGGTATCCTTCTTGTCCACTATGTTTGGAGTATATTAATACTATGTTGTTGGGCTTGAAGAATGAATAAATGACATTGAAGGAATAGTTGTATGATATGTTGCTAGTGTTTTTTTTTCTTATCCCCCAGCCCACCCGCCTTCTTCTCTCTTATATTTTGTATCATTCTAGTAGTTGTTTGAATGAATGCAGGTTATTGATGGTCTGAAGGAGAGTTTTAGTTGATTGCATTCCGTGCACCGTAGACTGAGTTGATGGGGAATGCTTCATGCAGCAGACGTACACAACAGAGTCCTGTACACTCTTCACCTCCTGGATATCCGAACCCACATGTATCACCTGTTGGTCCAGTTCCCCAGTACTATAATGCTGGTGAGAATAGCAGCATTCCACCCAATGTGAGAAGAAACGGTTATCCTCAAGGCCACTGGCCAACAAATGGGCAACATTTTATGAACATCCAGTCTGGACAATTGAATCCTGTACTTGCTCAGGAAGGTATAGTTCCTCCACGTTTGAATCCTCCTGTTGCTGAGCAGAAGGTGGTGCCCATTCGAAATGAGGTCAATGTGAACAAATCAACATTGCGTCTTAAAAAAGATGAAGAGAATCCAGGCTATCACCTAGTAGCTTTCACTTTTGATGCAATTGTGCCTGGAAGGTGAGGCATTTCCTTCTCTCTTTCTCTCTCTCTCTCTCTGTGTCCATCTATCTATTTATCTATCTATCTATCTATCTATCTATCCATCTATCCATCTATCTATCCATCCATCGATCCATCGATTGATGATCAATCGATCGATGATGATCCATCCATCCATCCATCCATCGCACGATCCATCCATCCATCCATCCATCCATCCACCCGTCCATATGTATGTACGTGCGCGCGTTACATACATACATGCACACACACACATACACACAGACGCACACAGACACACACACACACACACACACACACACACACACACACACACACACACACACACACACACAGAGACACAGACACATACACACACACACACCCATAGAGTCACACACACACACACATACACACACACATACATACACACATATACACACACACATACAGAGTCATATCTACGTATGTGTATGCATGCATGCATGCATACATACATAAATACATACTTTCATGCATATGTACATTTTTCTTGCAATTTGATTTCATTATTTACTGCATAACCTCATCCACACATACACATTTACATACCATGTACACAAATACATATGTACATACATACATACATACCATACATGTAGTAAACACTCACTTAAATAGATCCAGTCACTTTGGCACTTCTCATAAATAGATCTATTGCACGCTGCAGAAAAAAATATTCATATCTACGTACATACATTCTTATCTACGAGTTTCTGATTGTTTTTTTTATGCTCTCCTTCCAGTAAAACACTTAAAATAGATATACACTGACATTTAAATACACATTTACATTTAAATATCGACCTAATTTAATACATATACATTCATACATGCACACTCACATATGCACACATATATGTAAACTTATGTTTTTCTTTCTAGATAGTTCATTTGACTTTTCAAGATGCACTCATTTGTTCACAATTCACTCTGCTTGATACACCATGATAACTGATACATACATAGGTATGCACGTACGTATGTATGCACATACATACATACGTACGTAGTACGTACGTACGTAGATTAGCACTCACATGCATATGTACATATATGGCTCTCTTTGTTACCTTTATTTGTAAATATTATTTTTTATTTAGTCATCATTCTTAACTTAAAAAGTTGAATTGTATCCCCACCAATAATGAAAACGCTCTTGCTCTTACATAGATATAAACACATATAGTCCTTCATACACGCCTACGTATATATACAGACGATTACATTAGTTAATGCTCATATTTGTTCGTGTTTTCTCATGATTATTTCGTCATAAAAATCTTTTCTTCTTTGTGATTCATATATTATGGATAAGTGTTTGGAAATCTTTCTCTCTCTTCTCTCCCTAACAATTAGCACATATATAGCATTGTCACACCGTATGACATTGCTAGTGTTGGCCTAGACTTTTGATTTCTTGAATGAATGGATCTTTGTTTTCTGAACTGTTTTGTTACATGTATTTTAAAGCTTAAGCCTTTTTATATGGATGATCTTCATTCATGTCTTGAAGTTTTTCATATATTATCACACATCTTTCAACACCTAATTCCCCTTCAAGTTTTTTTTAGCTAGGCTTGCTCTTAACTTTGCAGCTTTATTAATACTTAGGTTGAGTCA
>CM035441.1:100663974-100761474 GCA_020310875.1 Ceratopteris richardii | reverse complement strand
TCTGGGCCAAAAGTTCGTTCAACCTCCTGGGACAGGAGTTAATTTGTCATTACTCGAACCTTCTGATCTATTTCAAGTGAAAGAGGGTGACATATATCCTTTAGTGGTTAGAATTGAGACTCGTGGAGGAGATTCTGCCACAAATGATTGCTCTCACGAAGCAGGTGCCCCATTGCTGAAAAGTGTGGGAGCCCAAACAACAAGCTGTGTGCTTGAAATGAAAGACCATGAATATTGTGTCAGAGTAATCAAGCAAATTATTTGGGTGGAAGGTATGAGATATGAACTGCAAGAGATCTATGGAATTGAGACCGTTGATGGTGGTAATGGCAGCATTGATAGCAGTGATTTTGGTAAAGAATGTGTTGTATGCCTCTCCGAGCACAGGGACACGACTGTATTACCATGCCGGCATATGGTAATCCTCTTTCTCTAGTGCAATGCTATGTTGAGCATGTCTTTGCACATGCATGTGTGACTTCACCATGGTGGATATGCATCTTACATGTATGCTTGTTCATGTGAACATCTATATATGGCATAACACAAGTGCACATGTATCAGATTTGTTTAGTCATCATTTTAGGTAGCCACTCTTACTTAAAAAAAATTGTTTTGCAGTGCATGTGTAGGGGATGTGCAAAGCTTCTTCAAGAGCGAACAAATCGTTGTCCTATATGTAGAACGCGTGTTCTGAAGCTTTTGGAGATAGAAATACCGAAGCGGGAGAATTCCACATAATTTGTAATTTCCATTCTGCACTTGCTGTGTATGTCATCCTCTTTGGGTCTTTCTTATTGTGATTTTCCGCAGACAACCCATGTTATTTACTCTCCAACTACAATCCTCAACCGTTGTAGCTATATGAGTTGGCTTTTTCAAGTGTTTCTTGTTATTACGAGTGACATCTATTTAAATGGATGCCATTATGTATTGCTGGCACTAGCCCAATGTAACAAAGGAATTCTAACAGAATGAAATTATCTGTTAGCTTTTCTGTTCCTTTTTTGCGTGGAGCACACTGTCATTGATATGAAATCTGAGGGCTAATAATGGGGCACCTTGCACCTCTTGTATGATAGTGCTGCAGATTTCATAACTTAAGAATTCTTGGTTCAGGACACGCTTCGCATGCAAGGAAAGATGCTTCCAGAACACTTGTGAATTAAGGTCATATTCATGTAGCACAGAATGAAGGTCATACCACAGATGAAACATTGTTACTTAGGATAAGATGATTGAACTGCCTGTGTATGGTAAATTGTATTTATGCAGGGTGGTTAATGCTTTTGATCCTCAGTGTAAAGAATTTGTAGTTTTCTTCTGTGAACAGCATTTTCTCCAGTACATCTTTCGAACAGGATACATCAGCTTATACATATCGTACATCTCTCTCTTTCTCTCACTCACCCTTTCTCTCTCTTCCCTCCATTCCCCTTGACTTTTCTTCATTCCCTCTATTTTTGTGCATGTTTCATCTCGTAGATCTTGAGTTATTCTGTTCATACTTGATCCATCCATTGTCTTATCTAGTCAGAATTATGGTTTCTCTGAAATAGAAATATGGTTTATGTGGCTCAGGTACCATCAATCTTAGCACCAGAATGAAGTCATTACATTATAAATCAGTCTCTTGAATAACTTGATTAGTAGATAATATTGCACATGGGATACTGAACATTGTTGCTCAAGTCTTTTTGGAATTCTGTAACACAATCTTAGAATCTGATTTCAACAATGCTTGTGTATATTTTACATGTGTAAAAAGCTTTTATTTTTAGATCATATGGTCGCGTGACCAATGGAGGAAAAAATTATAATTTACATATCTGAGATTTTAAGTGCAAACACTGAAGAATGGTAGGTGGTTGTGCCGTTTTTAAGTAATGACTAGGGTGCTTTCTGGGCCTTTGTTAAGAATGTCTAAATGATTAGTTTGGCCTTTGTTTGTGTTTAGTTGAATGGATATGTAACCGTACCTGTCGTGCTTAGGAAGTTTTGATATCTCATTGGACTGACTAGGGTGATTAGTTGGGCCATTGTTAAGAATGCCTAAATGATTAGTTTGGCCTTTGTTTGTGATTGATTGGGCCACTGTATAAAAGGGGTAAGAGCATATGCCCGTGTGATCTATGATCAAGACTTGTTTGTTGTCTAATGGAAATTAATTGAAATTTGGAGTAAGGTTAGGATATCATGAAGATCAGAACGGAAAGGAAGAATGGTATTATCATTGAGCAGCAGCCATAACAGGTAATGTCTAGGTTTCATAAGGATATGTAACTGAATCTGTTGTGATTACTATGCCTATGGAGGCCTGCCTAAGGTGTCCTCCACAAGGTCTTCATAGATGATATCAAAAACTAGTGATCAGACATTAAAATAATGTAAGTCTGTATTTGTGCTCATATTATCACTGAGACTAAGTGAGAAGTGCAGATGCTCTTATATATGACATTGGATCAAAATTAAACATTTTTATCACATTTTGACCTGAGTTATAAATACAAGTAAATTTAGAGGAGTTAAAACAAAGTAATATATAAGAAAGATCTCTGTTTGATATTGTACATCTTGACATATGCAATCATATGTATGGAATTTTCTTTTTTAAGCTCTATAATGATGCCACACTGAATAGGACAATGAACTTCGATGGTTTGATTTACTCTTCCATGCTAATCTGATATGAAGTAGTTTCATGTCGCTCATGTGTACAAGTGAATTTTGAATGTTCCTCTTTGTTGAGGCTGGATCACTGGGGAAATGAGGTATCTGACTATTTGTAGCATGTAGAAGTCCAACTGTCCGGAAGGAATTTAAGTTACCTTTATGACAAGCTTATCCATACAAAGATTTTTAACATACATTGTCAGTTATTGAATTGAGTTCGTTGCCTGCTGGAAGCCTATATTTATCTTAATCTGCATTGCTAGCCAATCAGCCCACACGGACTGAAATGGTTGACCAATTTAAATGGCAGTCTATTACGTCCTCATTACTGTGTTTTAAATTGCTTATTAAGAATGCCTGAAACAGGAATTATTATTCCATCGTCTCCTGTATATTTGTGATGTATGTTGTTGGCCATCCTTTGTCCCATTTGTACAACATAATAATTTTTTTTGATGAACTATTATTGCAAGAGTTCCTGCACTTGTTTTTAAGATGGGACGAAAATTTTCATATCTTATCCAGTACATGGAATTCAAGGACTTCTCACAATTTCTTATTATTACACACTGCACGTTAAACTAAGCCGTATTGAACTGGTTCTTCTTGAATTCAATTCCCTTATCTTGGTCTCTGAATGGTACTGCACTTTTTAGCAAGAGAAGGAACATTTTGATTTCAACGAAGAAAGATGATCGATTATTTCTTTTTTGTTATATGTGATATTTGTTGTTATAGATATGACTAAGGGCATGTAAAAACTTTGTTAAAAAATGAACTGATTGAAGCTTGTGCTTATCCCAGGAATTTTTGATAGTAAAGTTTGTAAATAAGGAAGTTTTTCCACGCTTATCAATATTTTTATAGAAGTCATTGAAGCAGCGATTCGTGAGTGAAGACTGTAGAAAAAATATGTAGTCTGACATTCAATTATTCCCCCCTTTTTTGGAGAAGGGCAAGAGAGAGTAAGAAACACACTTGAAGCAATACAAACCTTAGGAGTCTCTTTCAAAACAACAAGAAGGAAAGTTGTTTGTAGGTCAGCCAATCCTCTTTCCTCCACATCATTAGTGGGAAATATGGAAACTCATGTAGACCTTGAAATTTTGCTTTGATGACTTAATATAAAATTTCCTTCCTTTAGAGGATTAGCACATGAAGACCTTGATGAGTATGTCAGACAATTTTTAGCCTTATGTAAAACAAGGGGGTTAATGGGAAGAGAAGATGCATTTTTAATCCTCTTCCCAATAACATTGGAGGTTCTAGCATAAAAATGATTTAGCCAATTTACATACAACCATTTTGTTACTTGGGATTTAATGAAGAATGGCTTCAAAGCACAATTTCAACAAGGAAACATAGCGGAAAACATCATTGAAGAATTAGAGAACCTACAACTAGTTACTAGGGAGACATTTCTTGAATTTTTTTACTAGAGCCAAAGCACTTATGGCTAAACTATCAGATTCTCCCCATGACTTTTTTGTCAAAAAGTGTCTTGCTAAACCACTTACAATATCCACACAGTGCAAGATCAAGGAATTTGTGCTCCCCACAACAACAATTGAAGAATCATTACCACAACAACAAGGTTGGAGCAAATTAGAAACCAATATGGAATTGGGTCTTTTAGTCTACCACACCATGGGGAACCTGAAGTCCCAATAACACAATTGAGGAAAGAACTTGAGAATTTAAGGAGAAACAAACACCAAAAAGAAGAAGAGAGTGTAGTGACTCAACTAAGGCATGAAATTGAAGCATTAAAGCTACAAAAGGAAGAGGAGTCCCAAGCAAAAGAATTGGCACAACTTCCACATGAGCTACAAGAGCTTCATGGAAGTGGTATCAAAAGTTGACTTTGGTGCACCATGTGTAGCAAATAGGGCCATGTTGTAAGTGATTACCCTTTCTTAAGTGTGACTTGCCAATTATGCAAGAAAACTAGTCATGAATTCCATAGTGTCATTCAAGAGGAATGCTTGCACAAGCATACTAGGGATGAGGAGTCCAATCACCAACAAATATAATGGCTACTACACCAAGTCAAGGTAACACCTACAACCCATGTCCTCGAGATAATTTTGGAAATGGGCCCAGAAGGTCAATCATTTGTTTTAGGTGTGGCAAATGTATACATTATCAAAGAAAATCTCCTCTACTAGAGAATTCTATTGGAACAAGTCCATGGCAAGTCCAAGTGATGGCTTGAGTCATCAAAATACCTAGAGACTTGAAGGAAATGTCTAGTCTTTGTAAAGTTCACTTGTGAACTATCTCTTATATTTTTTTAGTCTTTACTTGATGTAAAAGTAAAAGGAATCTAAAGTGGTTGAGTCCACTTGATGAAAAAAGAAAAGAGAAGCCATGAATTCATGATTGGAGGTAGTTGGAGAATCAAATCAATTACAAAAAGATTGGAGAGTGATTTTAGGTGAGAATCAAATTCAAATTTGGGCTCCAAATATCACTATAAATACATGACCTTCTAGTCGCATTTTTAAGATCTCCATGAGCTGAGCTTTATGCCATATCAAAGTGTGGGTTCAAGGCACACATATGTATCAGTAAGTCCATTGTACTTTAAAATCAATATACTTTCATTTTTATGATCATTTGAATTCATATCTTCATGCTTTTGTGAGTATACTGTTCACTGCCATATCTCTTAGTTTTCTTAGTCAGATTGTAGCAATGATTTCTCTGAGCTCGGTGTATCATTTTCAATGATTTAAGTTGGTATTGTTTTCTCCTTAAGTCTACTACATTCTTGTAAAATTTCATTGCAATTGGGTTTTTCAATCTTGATATATGTATTTGAAGTCGACTATATCTGTTCATTCTCTACTTCTCTATCAGCACTCCATCGGAACAATCATTTTCTCAGAGCTTGCTCTCAGTGTGTACTTCATTATGTTCCATGATTCAAATCTTGATAGAATTAGAATACTGTCTAGTATATGCCTACAAAATTTCATGATCATTGCATTTTTGACTCTCGAGATATTAACATTTCTCTGCTCACGGGTCTAAGTACTGCTACAGTCTGTGAAAAATGGGGTGATGCTACAACTTGCAAAACACTTTTCTCTTTATGTAGTCCATCATTTTTTATGAAATACTCTTGATTGCTAGCTTACTAAGTTAATAAGAGTTCCCCAAAAGGAATCAAGTCAACTGCTACTGTGGCTAGAGAATTGTTCAAAACACTAGACATGTGTATGACCATAAATAACAAGTTCTTTGTTCTTGAATCTACTCCAACTTATGTGTTTTGATTCATCTTTTTGAGAATGATCTTCCAAGGTACATAGGGTTTCCAATACATCCTTTGTCAAACTAAAAGGGCCCGTTACATATCCTTGGAGTTTATTTGGCTGGTGTAGTGCAAAGTTTTTGCACCACCACTTCATCTTCTCCAAGTTCAAATCCATCTCTTCACAAATTCTCCGAACAAAAATTGTTGAGAAGCCAAAGATCACTACACCATTTGTTTCCCAAAGAACAAGGCATCCACATCAGGCCCTCACATTTAGATGATCTCTATGAGTAAGGAAATAGTTGCAAAAGAAACCAACATGCTATCACCATATGCCAAAGTGCCAAGAAGAGAAGTAAAGGGAAAGCCCCTCAAGAAGAGAAGTGCCAAGAGTAAAGTACTAATGAATTGAACAAAGAAAATGGGACACTTGATGGCATACCTACTCCAAGTGGAGAGGCATAACCAAAGAACAACTTACAAGTGCAAGTGAGACCATTCGATATGCATTCAGCCGGTCCTGAAAGGATCATGAGAAGTCATAGATAGCCCATGATCCTATGGAATCTGAGGCTTCAAGGTTATTTAAATCCATTAAGGAGGAGGTTAGCAGTTTTTTATCTATTAAAAATGGATGCAAAATTCAGATTAAAAGTTCTAAAGATAATTGATGAAGCCTCCACATCTACTCTGGTTGCAAACGCTAATGCTATGAGTGAGGATAAAGTTACATGGGAAGCCCCCCTTATAGATTATAAGAGCCCATACTCACTACAACATCGACAAGGAGTTATAGTAGATGGAAGCTCATGCATTAACTTGATGCCTTAACATACTATGGAAAATCTTGGATGCCAACCATCAAGACCAACCAACTTCACTATAACATTAGCCAATCAAAGCAGAGTAAGGCCAATGGGAGTGGTCCCTTGAGTTCCAATTGAGGTACAAGGTAACATCTTTTCTTTGGACTTCATTGTATTAAGATTAACAGACGTAGATGGAGGTTTTCCTCTGTTGATTGGGAGACTCTGGCTAAGGCATGCCAGTGTCTTACATGATTGGGGCATGGACACTATGTGGGTAAAACATGAAGGAAAAGAGTTTAAATAGATATATATGGAAGAAGGACCAGGCAACCAAGGACATGGTATCATGATGAAAATAGTTGGCATTTGTATGGAAAAATTTATAATGGAAAACTCAAAATTGGGTTTATATGAGGAAGAAGACATTTTGGCTTGGCTGCAAGTGGGTAACTCATTTTCTTGCTATGGAGTTTTTCCAAATGACTAAAGCACAGAAGAAGTTTATGAAGACAAAGAAGAGACCATACAAGTTGTGGGATTGGGTGAACTAGTGATAGGCCATAGAAGATGGAAGAAAACACCTCTTAAGTACAACATAGATATAGTTGACTCAAATAGCAAGAAGAAAACTACTTGCAAGGTAAAGCAATCTATTGAAGATATTTGTTTTTTGATTCATGAAATCCGTGCAAGGTGGATGCAAGAAAAGGAAGAACAAATTGATATCCAAATTTCTCTTGCATATGACCCTCAGTGTATGTGGGATGAAGTAAGGAAAGATCCCAAAGATGAAGAAGAATCTCTAGACACATTGATGGATAGGAACCCTGTCAAAGAAATTCAGCTAGGTAACAAGGAAAACTCTTGTCTTATATTAGTGGCCACGTAGTTATGGAGTTATCCAAAGATGCTTTCAAAGGTAACATCTTTTATGAAAATTTATGTGGATGTATTTTCATGGCATTACAAGGATTTGGGGAACGTGGGAATCCACTAATTGAAGGAGCTAAACCAATAAGGGGGAAAAGCTACATATAATTCGCGAATCTTTGGGATCCCATTTTGAGAGATTCTTGACTTTTTGGCAACTCTTGTTTTGAGAGATTCCCAACTTTTTGCAATTTACATTTGAGAGATTCGCGACTTTTTGGGAAGGCAAATTTGAGAAAATCGCGAAACTTTCTACCATCCATTTGTTGAGAAATTTACGACTTTCTGCCAACCATTTCTTGAGGATACTTTTTGGATACTTATTGGTGACTTTTTGGATACTTATTGGGCAAGGTTAGATTGTTGGATTTCACAAAATCCCGACTTTTTGACCCTCTGACTCTCAAAAAATCGTGATTCTCTGAAGTATCCTGTTTCTTTGTTTTGACCCCCTGGAGCCTGATTTGACATAACTTTTTCATCCAAAATCCATTTTTTTGAGCTCTAGAGTTTCGAATCCCACATGGATTCAACTGTTTTTTGTAAGAATAATGCGTTGATTTTCAGATAGAGTAATTTGAAGTTGACCTTCAGGTGGGGTTGGGAAGCCAAGGGAGAGAAAAATTGTTTCATGGGAAAGAAAAAAGCAAAAGAGAGAAGAAAGGGGACTAAGATTGAAACGGAGAAGGGATATAAACATGAAGTGCATGAAATAATCTCACATAAGGGTGAAACATCTAGAGAAAAATGGAAAGGCGTCAAGGAAATGGGTGAAATATTCAAGGAGGTAGGATCCTTACTTGCAACAAGAGAATATAACAATACTTTTGTGGATATAAGAATAGGATATGACCATAGAAGGATGAGTGTTTATATCAACCCTAATTGTGAGTGGAATTTAATTCATATTGATCTGGTGACCATTATTTTTGTGGATGATATGCAATTTTCGGAAACATTCTTTATCATGGAAGGTATAGATGAAGACTTGATCATTGGCACTCAAAGGTTTGTTACACAAAATCATCAAGAATTTGAGGTTTCTTATCCATCTATTACGCCCACTTCTACATATATGTCTATTGAAAATCCTAATGATTATCCACATTGTAAGACTTGTGGACATAATCATCTTTTCAAAGATTGTGCTTCTATTGCACAAAATTGTCTTTCCACTCATGATTTTGTATCTAATCATTCTTTGAGTAAATCGCAGGAAACCTTGGCGAATGGAGAAATGGAGGAGTCCAATTATTTGGGGGATGTGGAAGGGCCCTCTCTTCTTGTAAAATTGGATTCCCCTCATGAAACCATAAGCAGGGATAATCTACACTCAGATCATCAAGAAGGAGATGATCAACAAATACTTTGTATCAATGATATTGAAAATGATGTCAAATCTATGGTCAATCATGACAATCCATCACCCATTTGTACATCTAGAGATTCTATATGTAATAAGGATAAATGTATCGACGAATCTCTAGATCAATCTCAAACCACACAACCCAATGATCCATTGCATAAGCATGATGTATGTATAAAGGATCAACCCTTGTTGCATTCCCCATGTAAGGATGAGTTTTCTCCAAAAACTCACATAGAAGGCCCAAAAGACCCTTACATCAAGAAACAGAAATCACATTTTCCTTATAATATCAGGCAAATCTGGGTGGCCAAGCAATTACTTAGAGCCCAACCAAATCGCACTATGATATGGGTACTAAAGAAAGCCCTTGTACAAAATCAATCCTCTCACAGAAAAATCCATAATCCATGATATAGACCCACCATGCCTTATCTTCAAGAAAGACCACTTCTAACCAAAGGATCCAAAGCAATCAAGCCAAAACCCCAACAAGATCTTAAGATAAACTTCAAGACAAAGATAAGCAAAGCAAAGACATCTTGGCGGCCTAAAACCTCTTCGTGTGGCCTCCATCGGTGTCAAACCCAACCTTGCACAATGCACAACATATGTTCAAGATGCACACTAGGTATGCATGTGAATAGGGCCTCATCCAAGCCAAGCATTAGACACACTAAGTTTATCCTAGGAACAAAGAGGGCACATGTTCATACATTGTAAAAATTTGTTTTTTATTTTTCTTTTGTCAGGTTGGTGGACAAAGGTATCATCCATTTCAAATGGTTGATGGGAAAGAAAAGTTTCTTGAAGTTGGACATTTGGAGGAAGCCTCATCATCATCTCACCCTTGAGCACTTTTCTCAAGATCTATCTATTTTTGCACCATTGCTTTTTGTATGCATTTTTTAGAGTATGCATAAGATAGGGTATCATCATAAGACCGTGCATAGGTACTTTTTTGTTTTCCACCCATGCAACCTTAGTCTCCACTCATGCACTTGGACTAAGAAGAGATGAAGTACATTCATCTATTGTAAATGTCATTCCATTACATCATGAAATTTTCATTATGTACCTCTATTACCCAAAAAAAAAGAGAGAGAGCTTGTTCCCAGGTGTGGATCATGGAACATGACTGAGTCATGATTAGTTGAAGGTGGAACCGTTGATGACTGGGCATTTATCAATTTTGATAGAAGTGTGTCTCGACTAGTAGATGATATTATGACTGCCTTATTTGGTAGATGTCAAGAACTTGGTATGAACATATCATCCAAAACTATTGTAGGCGAGAAGAGCTTGAAGGTCTGCAACTTGAGAGATGCTTAACTATTGTATGTACGAGAGCATCCATAGAGATATCTACAAGGGGTAATTTTGGTACCCTGCAAATCCTTGTGTGCATACTGGGTGTGAAGACTCCTGCTTATGATGAGCTAAAGAGAATATGTGAAACTAAGCTTGGTGTAGTTACCCAATGTTGTTTGTCAAGGATTATAAAGAAATTAAATTCCTAGTATTTGGCAAATGTTGCTTTGAAGAGAGGGGACCGGACCATGCACTCGAAGGATCTCATTAGCACATCATCAAGATGGACATACATCAACCACATAAGATATGCCATTGGTCAATCACTATGATGGGAGTACAACACAAAGAGTGGAATATCGATCGACCTTTCGTGGTAAGAATCCTTTACTTGGGTATCACGACAACACTGATAGATTAGGAGACCTCTGCATCAGCGTACCCTTGAGCACTTAGCTCAAGATCCAAAAATTCCTTTTTGCACCAGATGTTTTGAAATGCGTTACCCAAGTAAGCATGCATAGGGCCTTATTACAAGGCCGCACACAAGGCACATATTTTCTTCAACCCACTTGTTGATATATTTAGGTAGTGATGTGTGTGAACACACTAGGACCGCCGGGGTAGTTTTTTCCCTCTTTAGGAGGTTTTTTTCCCCCGGCTTGTATATACGCCTATTGCCCTAATGGGCTACTTATCTTTGTACATTCTCTAGTAATACATACAATATTGTGTGTTTGGGCTCCAAGCTTCTTCTTCTTCCTTGTGCTGTTCGCGTGCTTCCGTAGACGTCTAACTCCAACAATTGGTATCAAAGCAGGTTGTCGCTTCATCTAGGGCGCCGTCGACACTCCTCCGTTTGCAGTCTTAGAATCGCACGAATTTTGGTGAGCATACTCAGCATGTTTTCGGGATCAAAACAACTTTGATTTCTCGTGTCGAAATCGCGATCTGAGCTCGTTTCGGCCTCCGAACGCACTATCACAATGCTTGTGCAGGCTATTTCGTCTTTTGTGCCAAAGGTATATACCTGTTTCTGTTTGCCAGTATAAGCGTCTCAAAGTCCACTACAGGTCTAGTAGAACTCGTCTGGGCAGTTCTGTTCAACTTTTTGAGATACAGTCAATTTTTTGCATCAAGGTATTTTAGTCATCGGCCATGGCTCAAAGCAGTGATGTATTCCGTATGTTGGCTGTTGAGGATAAGTTGGATGGTACCAACTACCCGTTATGAGCTTATATGATACGACATGTATTGGTTGCAAAAGGATTATGGAACATTGTGCAGGGTGTTGAAAGACGTCCTGTTACACCTGTAACAACAGGTACTACAAATACAGGTGCTGGAGCTGATGAAGATGGTGTCGAAGATGATATTCCGCAGATTCCTGTTCGTGCTGTTGTTTCCACTACACCTACTGCAGAGCAGATTTGCTGGGATGGCAGAGATGCCCAGGCACATGCATTGATAGCTTTGTCTGTCAAACGTGCCATTATTCCTCACATTCGCTCTTGCAAAACAGCTAAGGATGCTTGGGATACACTTACCACATTGTACCAAGCTAGGAATGAGGCTCGTGTTGCTTACCTCCGAGAACAGTTGGAGAGTGAGCACATGAATGAAGGTGATTTTATGGATAGTTTCCTAACTAAGATCAAAGACTTGAAGGAATAATTGATTTCTACTGATAAGGTTATACCAGATAGCTCACTTGTGCAGACCATTCTGAATGGTCTTCCTGATTCATATCAGAGTTTTGTTTCTACTCTTTGGTTGATGATGAAAGGCAATCCAAATGCCTTATCATTTGAGGAGTTAGTCTCTGTTCTGTTGCAGGAAGATCAGTCCAGGCAAAACAGGTACTTTATGCGAGTTGTAGATCAAGCTTTCCTGGCTAGTCAGAAGGGCAAAGGAAAATGGAGCTCTTCAACTAGTAAGCAGAAATCTGCTAATTCTGCATATTCGAAGAAGGAAGATAAAGATGAGAAGAAATCAGAAAAACAGAAATTGTTTTGTAAGTACGGTAAAGGGAATGATCATATCATAAAGAACTATCCAAAACTGGCTACAAAAGAGGCAAAGAAGAAAGAGCTGGAATGGTTGTTGCAGAGGCCTCTACACCAAAAACAGAGTCTGCAAATCTTGTGCAGGAAGAAGAATGGGCATTTACTACTATCTGCAGTTTTTGTCAGGGGAGCACTAGATTGTGCTCTCTGACTACACAAGACAAGATTTCGGAAATACAGTTCTGATTACAAGAACACCCACGAAGGAAAAATGATACAAGAATATACGATCGATACAAGATGTCCCACAACCCGGGACCAATAGGTATGGAAAACTCGACTAGAGATGATACAGGAGATCCCACAACCCGAGATCGTAGGTAGGAAACAAGATATCTCGATTACAAGAATTCCCCTCAGGGATATGAACTGGATATAAGAAATAACTAGAAAGGATCTCGTACTACGAGATTACAATAGGACAAGAAAGGATGTCCACAATACAAGACTAGACAAGACTAGAGCTAGAAACAAGACTAGAACTTGAAAGTACTTACTTGGAGGTCACGACTCCTTGAGCTCCCAAGACTGGCATTGACAAGACTGATTATGAATGTGGCCAACCCCTCCTTATATAGGTTTTCAAGGGCGGTTCCCAAGGGCGGTTGCGACTTGATGATGTCATCATGATGTCATCGATTTGAATCAGGACCTCCGGGTGTCAGAATTCAGCAAATAGACATTCGATCTTGGGGTTTTGGCACGTTCCGGACGCAATGGAAGCATTAGTTTCTCCAAAATCTGAACCAATCATGAGAGATAGAAATTGACATAGAATATAAGGTTCAAGATGGTTTTCTTTGTGTCCATGACATCACCTCCCCCTCAAGTGACGAGTTCCATGAGGAGCGGCCATGTTCACTAGCTTGGGTTTCATTGGATTCTTCTTATGGAATTCTCGAACCTTGACTTTTGCTCTCTGAAGATTTTCTGTAAATTCACAAGTATGATCACTGATGTCATATGCTTTCCAATGACTAAAGCATTCCAACCCTCCTCGAGAGATTCTTGAATCTAAGACATGATCAACCTTGAACTCTTCATGATCCTTAATCTTGAAATGTGGTGAAGGATTGGGTCTCCCTTGAGCTTCCTTAGCTTCATGACAATATAGGTCCTTTGAGCTTTTAGTGTAATGGTGTGGTGTTTCCAAGATCTTTGATGAAGAGTGTTGAGTAAGCCCACCTCCTTGATTGAACATGAACTCATCCTTATTCTTTACCTTCTTGATATCTTCATAATTTGTATGCTCCATATCATTCGTAATGACTTCTTGGCCTTCAAAGATTCTTGATTCAGATTCTTGAGGAATAGTGCCTTCATTATTCAAGACTTCTGACTCTTGGACTTGGCTTTCTTTTAACAACTGATTCTCACACTGAATTGCTTGATTGATAACATCCTCCAAGGTATTTGCTTGAGGCATGGATAGCAAGAGACATTTGACTTCAGGATTGAGGCCACTTTGAAATTGATTAACCTTGTAGTCTTCTTGATATGTAGTTCCACGAAACAACATCTTGATATTCAAGGCATAGTCTGAAACGGATCGATCATCTTGTCGTAGCAATCTTTTCATCTCTTGCACATGTTCGATCATGTCCTTTATGGTAGATTGAATCTCCTTACATAGGGAATCCATGGTGCCTGGTCTTGATGAAGATAGTCTTGCCAAAATGTCAGGGGAGCACTAGATTGTGCTCTCTGACTACACAAGACAAGATTTCGGAAATACAGTTCTGATTACAAGAACACCCATGAAGGGAAAATGATACAAGAATATATGATCGATACAAGATGTCCCACAACCCGGGACCAATAGGTATGGAAAACTCGACTAGAGATGATACAAGAGATCCCACAACCCGGGATCGTAGGTAGGAAACAAGATATCTCGATTACAAGAATTCCCCTCAGGGATATGAACTGGATACAAGAAATAACTAGAAAGGATCTCGTACTACGAGATTACAATAGGACAAGAAAGGATGTCCACAATACAAGACTAGACAAGACTAGACCTAGAAACAAGACTAGAACTTGAACTGGAACTTGAAAGTACTTACTTGGAGGTCACGACTCCTTGAGCTCCTAAGACTGGCATTGGCAAGACTGATTATGAATGTGGCCAACCCCTCCTTATATAGGTTTTCAAGGGCGGTTGCGACTTGATGATGTCATCATGATGTCATCGATTTGAATCAGGACCTTCGGGTGTCAGAATTCAGCAAATAGATAGTCGATCTTGGGGTTTTGGCACGTTCCGGACGCAATGGAAGCATTAGTTTCTCCAAAATCTGAACCAATCATGAGATATAGAAATTGACATAGAATATAAGGTTCAAGATGGTTTTCTTTGTGTCCATGACAGTTTTGACCCATCTTCTCATGAGCAGTGCATGTCTGTAGTAGACTCACATGTTTGGTATTTTGACAGTGGGGCGACCAAACATATTACCTCGCAGCGCAGTTTCTTCTCTTCACTCGAGCCTGCCCCTACAGGGAATACTGTTACATGCGCCAACAAATCCTCTTATCCTGTTATGGGAGTTGGTAAGATCATTTTGACTAGTGCTGATGGTAGTTCTTTCATTTTGTCAGATGCTTTTTCTGTGCCAGGGATAAAAAAGAATCTTTTATCAATTTCTACATTAGCCAAGATCGGCTTGGTTGTGAAATTTGTTGATGATAGGTGTATAGTTCATGATCTGTCAAATGGCAATGTGATTATTGCTTTTGGCATTTTATGTCGTGGGCTGTATAAGCTCATAGACTATGAAAGATCTGAAAATGATTTGGCATGTGCAGCAAATGATTCTGAGGCTATGTCAGATGCAAAGCTTTGGCATGCACGCTTTGGTCATCTGAATTTTGCTAGTTTGCTACGCCTGCAGAAATCTGAAATGGTGTCCTCTTTGCCCAAACTTGAGACACCTGGAAAACATGTTTGTGAAGGCTGTATTTTGGGCAAAATGCAGCGTTCATCCTTTCCAAAAGATGGTTCAGTTCGGGCTACACAGAAATTGTAGCTTGTACATAGTGATGCCTGTGGTCCTATGCAGACATCCTCTTTTGGAAATTACCTCTACTTCGTGACTTTCATTGATGATTTTTCCAGGCATGCATGGGTATATCCACTCAAAGCAAAGTTCGAAGTGTCCATGTGCTTTAAATAGTTTTTAGTTTTGGTTGAAAATCTATCAGCATGTAAAATGGACACCCTTCGTTCTGATCGAGGGGGGGAATATATGTCTTCTGAATTTAATGCATTTCTGGCTGAACGTTGGATAAAACACCAGTGTACAGTGCCGTATACAACTCAACTGAATGGAGTTGCTGAACGAAAGAACAGGTCACTCATGGAGATGGCGAGGTGCATGGTCAAGAGTCAGGCTTTACCACATAGTTTCTGGCTTGAGGCTGTCATGTGTGCAACATATGTACTGAACAGGTGTCCCACTAAAGTGCTACAATCTGTCACTCCATATGAGGCTTGGCATGACCGCAAGCCATCTGTTGCTCATCTGCGTGTTTTTGGTTGTTTGGCATATGCACTAGTGCCTGAACAACATCGCAGAAAATTGGATGATAAGGCAGTAAAATGTATTTTTGTTGGGTATAGTTCTGAAAGTAAAGGCTATCGTCTGTATCATCCACATACTAAACGCATTCTGGTTAGCCGTGATGTTGTATTTGTGGAAGATGCTATTCAACCATTGCTTTCATGTACTAAGGAGACATCTGTTAGCTCCAAAGACATGTATGATACTTTGATGCCTCTTTTTACAGGTGGACAGTCTAGTGCTGGTCCTAATAAGGCAACTTCTCAACCTTTGCAGGTTTCATATGATGATGCAGATCATTCCATTTCTGATGCAGATTTACATGATGCACTTGTTGATGAGAGAGCTGATATTGAGCATGCAAAAACTATGCCAAAATGGTTGGTGCAGACTTTGCAAGACAACAAATTAGATGCACCTTTGTCATATCGTACTCGTTCAGGCTCTCATAGTGCCTCCTTTGTATCAGATTGCTATGCTATGGCTGTGTCTAGTCTCTGTGATGAGTATGAGCCTATTTCTTTTGATGAAGCACAGAATTCAGAAAATTGGATGGATGCTATGCAATCTGAATATGATGCTATAATGAAGAATGGTACATGGTCTTTATGTGACTTGCCTCCTGGCAAGAAGGCCATTGGCACTAAGTGGGTATACAAGCTGAAGCGTAAAACTGATGGTACAGTTGATAGATATAAGGCTAGGCTTGTTGCAAAGGGTTATGTGCAGGAAAGAGGCATTGATTTTGATGAGACCTTTGCACCTACATGCCGTATGACTACTATTCGGAGCATTTGTGCACTTGCAGCCCATCATGGTTGGAATGTACATCAGTTGGACATTAAAACAACATTTCTGAATGGTGACTTGCATGAAGAAGTGTATGTTTTCAGCCCCGTGGCTTTGTGTAGAAAGGGCATGAAAACCAGGTGTGCAGGTTAAAGAAGGCATTATATGGTTTAAAGCAAGCACCATGTGCTTGGTATGAGAAGATACATGCCTATCTGGTTGCACATGGTTTTGAGAACAGTCCAACTGAAAGCACCTTATATGTTAAGCGTGCTAATGATGTGCTTCTGATCATTGTTGTCTATGTTGATGACATGCTGCTCACTAGTCCTATTGAGAAGCATATTGCTAATTTAAAGGCTGATTTGCATGCCTCATTTGAGATGTCTGATTTGGGGCATTTGCATCATTACTTGGGCATTCAGTTTATGCAAGTTGATGGTGGAATGGCTTTGTGTCAAACGAAATATATTGACACATTATTGTAGCGTTTTGGCCTTGAAGACTTTAAGCCTATTGCCACTCCTGTGGAGATAGGTTTACGATTGAGTCCTCATGATGCTGGAGATGCATTTGATGCTGTTCTCTATCAGCAGGCTGTTGGATGCTTGATTTACTTATGCATTACTTGGCTAGATATTCAGTTTGCTGTCTCACAGATGAGCAGGTTTATGCATTTCCCAGGAGTCATGGATTGGAAGGCGGTTAAGCGCATCTTTCGCTACTTGAGTGGTACTCGGTTACTTGGGTTGTTTTATCCCAAGGGGGGATCACTACCGCCAGATTTGCATGCTTTTTCTGACTCAGATTGGGCTAGTTGCTATGACACTCGTGTGTCCACGAGTGGTTTTTGCTTCATGCTTGGTAGCTCATGTATATCTTGGTTGAGCAAGAAGCAGCCTACTGTGGCCACTTCCAGTTGTGAGGCTGAGTATAGGGCAGCCTTCACAGCGACTGTTGAGTGTGTGTGGCTCAGACGCCTTATGGCTGATTTGGGTGTTGGCCAGTCTTCTGCCACCACCATCTTCACTGACAATCTGAGCGCATTGGCAGTTGCGAGGAACCCTGTGTTCCATGCTCGCACTAAGCACATTGAGGTGCATTATCACTATGTCAGGGAGAGGTTCTCTGCTGGGGAGATCAGCTTGGCATATGTGCCCACGCAGGAGAACATTGCAGACCTTTTCACGAAGGCTCTGCCTAGGGAGAAGTTTGAAGCTTTCCGCAAAGCTTTGGGCTTACTTCCTTTTGTGGAGTGATTTCCACATAGCTTGGCACTTCCTTATACATGAGTGCCAACTCCTTGTTCATCGCATCACTCCCAGGGGGTATTTGTTGATATATTTAGGTAGTGATGTGTGTGAACACACTAGGACCGCCGAGGCACTTTTTTTCCCTCTTTAAGAGGTTTTTTTCCCCCAGCTTGTATATACACCTATTGCCCTAATGGGCTACTTATCTTTGTACATTCTCTAGTAATACATACAATATTGTGTGTTTGGGCTCCAAGCTTCTTCTTCCTTGTGCTGTTCGCGTGCTTCCGCAGACGTCTAACTCCAACATGCACGAACACACTTACCCATCATTCATTATGGGTTACATGTACTTGGTATGAAAACTATGAAATACATCTTTGAAAGAACCCGAGGACACCAAGGTGTCAATAACAAGAGCAAAGAAGCAATCCATCATCGAAAGATGCTCACAATCAACATTGACAACCTCTTTTGAGCAGCTCATAATCTTTGAAAGTGCACAACGACACCATCGAGCTGGAATCTAGAGAAGATGTACATACCAAGGGACTACAACTTGCAAAGGCTTGCAATGACAAATGAAGAACCGAACAACCGATTCTACTACATTTGGAAGATAGGCGGCTCTTGTTCATACAGGATGGACACTGCCTCTCAATCTACAACCAAAAAGTTGACGGACCAATCTATGCCAAAATTCAGTAAGGACCAAACCAGCGGACTTTGAATTTTTCTGTAGCACAACCCAAGTTGGAGTTGAGAACTTCTATTAATCATTGAGCACAAGAATCTCTAAGATTCATTACAAATGAGAGAGGATATAAGCTAGAAGAAAAGGTGCACCTATAGGGAAAAATAAATGTTCACATTCACTAACTAAAGTGTTAAAGTTTCGAGGTGTGAAGGTTATCTGAGCTAATGATGATTGTGTAGGACTTCTAATGTCACATTAACTTAGTTCTTGTGATGTTCTATACATCAACAAGTGGTATCAGAGAAAAAATGTCCTAAAGAGTAGAAGAAGGTGAAGATACAAGAAGATCTTAGAAAAGTTTTCATTGGAAAGTTGGAAGCTGAAGCATTTAACAATAAAAGGCATCAAAGGACTACTTCAAAATCATTCTCAAGAGTAAATACCTACAAAATGTAATGATCTTTAAATCTTAAACTTACAAGTTGTCACAGATATAGGAAGATCATATCTCCATTAACAAATTGGATAGAGATAATTATCTTGCTTGGGTAATGAGGATGGAACCCTTACTTATGGGTAAGGATCTCATGGTATACATAACAGGTGAAGAAGAAAAGCTTTCATTTGGAGATGATATTCGACCAAAGAAAGAAGAGCTAGAAGCTTTAAAGCTATGGCAAAAGAAAGATGCAAGTGCAAGAGCCTATATATATGATACTATCACAAATCATTTGTTACCATACATCAAAGGCTTGGAAATAGCTAAAGACATATGGAATGCATTGGGACTATTAAAACTAGGAAAGCTAGCTTGTGATAAAAATTTACAACATTAAAAAAGAAGCAAAGTCAAAACATTAGTGATTATGTCACTAAGATGAAAGACTTGGCAGATAGCCTTGGATATATAGATGAAGACATTGAAAATAATAGATTGATTGCACAATTACTTGTAGGGTTAAGAGGAGATGAAAGGTGGAAACCTTTTGTATTATCAAGTGAATTCTCATTAAATCATTTTGTACCAGATATAAATCAATTTCTTGGATTGATGCTCACGTTCTGCAAGATTTGAAGTCGGATGGAGAGAAAGGACAAAGCTATGCTATGTATGCAAATAATAAGAAAGGAGATAAAGGTAAAGCAAAGGATGAAGAAAAATCAAATTCTCAGGCTAATTATGTAAAATGAAGAGGTAATGGTAGAGGCAAAGGTAGAGGAAATGGAAGAGGAAAAGGTAATCATAATAATAACAAGAAGACATGTTGGATTTATGGCTTAAGCAATCACTTTGCTTATGATTGTTGGCACAATCAACAAGGTTCAAATCCAAATCAAAATAAAAATGGTAGAGGCTGAGGTGGAAGATTTCAAAATCATTTTCAAAGATGAAGGCAAAGTCAAAGAGGTGGCTATGGTAGAGGTGAAGGAAGAAATTAGGTACAGAACCAATCCTACAATACTACCTACTATAGTTATGAAAATGTCACATAGAATGAGAATCATACAAAATTGATGATAAATTCAATAAGTACATCAAAGAAAGAAGATCTCAAGGTATTTTACATTGATTCTCGTTGTTCTCATCATTTGTGAGGAAACATAGAATTAATGTCAGAATTAGAAGAAGGCATTTCTAATCATACTATTCAAACAGTTGAAACATGTCATAACACAAGACACAATGTACATTCAATCAAAAAAGTGAAATGCAAAAGTGGAGAAGATTTGCTAACAAATGTTTTTTTTAGCGAAGAATTTGATTAGTGTGGGACAAATAGTTGAAAAAGGTTTTCGAGTTAGATTCACAAATGGAGTATTTGTGGAAGATCGAGAGAATGAATATAATTAGATTTTTAATGGTAAAAAGGAAGGTAGTATTTTTTTCTTACTTTTTTCTTTAAAAGTTCAAGGGAATATTGGTCAAGCTTTGCTCATGCATGGTGAGGGAGTGATTGCAGAACTAGACCTCTCGCATAAGAGGTTAGGACATTTCAATGAAATAGGAACCAAAGCTATGGTGGCAAATCAATGTGTACTAGGGTTACAAAATGTGGAGAACCAACATATGGTCTAAAAATGTGAAGCATTCCAAATGGGAAAAGCAAACACATTGCCATTTTAGAAGAAAGGATTCAAGCATGACGGAATTCTAGAGCTCATCCATACAGATGCATGGGGATCAACAAAAGAAGGATCAATCGATGGCTCTAGGTATTATGTTTTATTTATTGATGATGCCATAAGATGGATAACTCTTTATGTGTTAAAGGAAAGATCAGAAGTATTTGGAGCTTTCAAGCATTTTCATGCATATGTAGAAAGAGTAACAGGTTAAAAGATCAAGAGATGAAGGTCTGATGGAGGGGAATATTTCTCCCAAGAATTCAATGATTATCTTTGGAATGCAGGTATTAAGAGGGAAATAACTTGTAGATGCACACCTCAATAAAATGGGGTGGCAAAAAGAAGAAATAGAAATTTGGTTGAATTCGCTAGGGCTATGTTAAAAGTGAAGAATTGTCCAAAATATATATGGGTTGAGGTTGTGAATATAGCTACATATCTTGGGATTAGGTTAACATGTATAGCTTTGAATGGAATAACCCCTTATGAAGCTTGGTGGGGTAACAAACCAACAATAGATCATTGTAAAGTGTTTGGATCAATTACCTATGCTTATGTACCATCACAAGTTAGACATAAACCTGAACCAAAGGTTCAAAAATATGTATTCATTGGGTATGATGAAAGGCAGAGGGGTTATAGGTTATGGAATCCTCTAACCAAACAATTTCTTGTTTCTTGAGATGTGAGATTTGATGAACAAAAAGGCTGGTGGGTAGTCAGGGGAGTAATCAGTCCAATGAAGTCCAAGCCCCATTTTTGGAATGGTTCCAAAGGAAGGATGGGCTGTAATGGAAAATAATGTCGTAGTAAGGGTTGGCCAGTGCATTGGCAGGGACCACACTACCAAACATAATTATACACATCACATTGCATAGTCGATCACCACAGAACACTCTCCAAGATCTTTTTATGTGTTAACTCCATCAAAAAGTGACCATCAATAGGTGTAGAATGAGCCAATGCTAGGATTGATGGCACCTCATGCATCTGGACACACTGGAGTCAAGCTCCCAAAGGGTCAACATGGCAGAATTGTTCGACTATAATTTGGAAACACCGGTTGTACATGGCCAACTTCTAGTGAGCAACTACAAGTAGGGAATTAGGTGGGTAACCAAAAGTCAAAAAAGTAATCAGAGTATCATAATATGAATCTGCAAGATTCCATGGAACCAACAAGGAGCTAGGTTCAACCATATAAATAGCAAGAGAGTAATCATCCACTCCCATCATTGCTACACTAGAATCCAATCGAGATAGGAAGTCAACAATTGCATGAGAGGATCCAAGGCGATGAATCACATCATAATCAAATTCTTATAGGAGAAGAACCCATCTCGCAAGTCGTCCACCCAAATTCTATTTTTGAACCAAATATGTTAAGGTGGAGTGGTCCACATGGAATGTAAATTTTTGGTCGGGCACGTAATGCCAGAATTTCTTAATAGAATAAATGAGTCCCAAGCATTCATGCTCCGTAACAGAGTAATTACATTCAGCAAGAGCTAGACGATGGCTAGAAAAATAGACTAGGTGATACCAGTTGTCTTGGAGTTGAATTAGAATGCTCCCAATAGCAATGTCCAAGGCACCCATGAAGACATGGAAGGTCAAGTCCCAATATGGAGCTTGGAGGATAGGAGCTTGTGTAAGAAGTCATTTAAGTCGGGCAAAACTTTCCTAACACCCAGTACTTGATTGGGAGTCTCGAGGGGTGACTCTTGCTAATTGAGTAAAGAAAATGGTTAAGTGAGATCACCACCTAGATGGAGACCATGCCAACATATTTGCCCAAGGAATCTTAAAACTTCTTTAGGTGATTTGGGAGGTGGGGCCTAAAAAATAACATGCACCTTATCCGGATCAACCAGAATTCCCCATCTAGAAATAATATGGCCTGGTAGCTTGCCACAATAAATAATAAAAATAGATTTAGTTGGATTGAGGCACAATCCATAGTCTGCACACTTAAGAAAACGTAGACGAAGATGTTGGAAATGTGCATTTGTAGCACCGGACATAGAGAAATCATAAAGATAAACTCGCATGAAGCTAGTAAGATAAGGAGAAAAAATCTCTTGCATACAGTGCTAAAACATGCTAGGGGCATTTTGGAGCCCAAACCACATAATTGTGCAAGCATAAACTCCCCAATACATTGTGAATTGAGAGCTCACTTCATAGCTCATTCACCTCAAATACATTGAGCAATAGATTATTTCCAATGACATTGTATTTGTACATGATTTAATACATACATTATCATTACATCTTCATTTCACTTCTCTGCAATAACTACATCAGTTCAATGATCTTCTCAGAGCTTGTTCTCCATGCATGATTGATCATTTTCCATGATTTAAAGCATCATAGCTTTAACATATTGTCTAGTTTATAGCTACAAAATCTCATTATCATTGCTTCTTTGAATCGGGAGATATTATCATTTCATTACTCTCTGGTCTGTTGACTGATGCACCCCAAAAATGTCGGGTGTGTCCCATGATTTGCTAAACATCATACTTAGCATGTAGTTCATGTTTTTTGATAAAATCACTCATGATTAGTAGCTGTCTAAGCTAATTAGACATCACCAAAAGGAATTAGGCTAATTGTTATTGTGCTCAAAGCATTGTTCAATATACTGAACAAGTGTAGAGACAAGAATAGCACATTTATGACCTTGGATTAATTTTCTACCTATCTATTTTGATCAATTGATTAGTGGATCATGTTCCAAGAAACATAGGTGATTATTTATGATCATTACCAAGTTAAAGAGGCCCAGTACACTCTCCAACAATTATTCTCGCCTAGTGTGAAGCAGGTTTAAGAGCAACAACAAGAAACATGGGAGATGGATTTCCATCATTCATTGACAAATTGGACAGAACCAACTACTCAACATGGTCACTAAGGATGCAAGCCTACCTTCAAGGGAGAATTCTATATGGATACATCTCAGGAGATGAAGAGATGCCAACATTCAAGAGCAAACATCAACCTACAAGGGAAGAGCAAGAAAGGTTGACCACATGGTGTGCAAAGGATGCCCTTGCCAAGTCTTATCTACTAAACTCAATATCTGATTTCTTATTGCCTCATATTAGCAATTGCAAGACCTCCCAAGAGACTTGGGAAGTACTCTCATCATATTTCTCATCAAATACAAGAGCTAGGAAGAATCAACTATGGATGGAGTTTACAACCCTAAAGAAGAAACCAAAACAAAGTGTGGCTGATTATGTAACCAAGATGAAGGATGTGGCGTACTGGCTTGCAAGCATTGGAGAGGAGATAGAAGAAGAACACATAGTAAGGCAGATCATCAATGGCATCAAAGCTGATGATAAGTGGGAATCATTCACCACAACAATGGACCTTTATATGGATATGCAAATAGCTGACCTCAACACCTTGATGGGACAACTCTTCACCCATGAGACAAAGCTCAACAAGAATGGTGACAACTCTATAGGTAACCAAACTTCTACCCTTTATACAAATAAGAATAAAAGTAAGGATAAATGTAAAAGCAAGAAGAATGAAGAAGAGGTTATTAACTCTCAATTTAACTACACAAGTAGAGGAAGAGGTACTAGAAGAAGGGGTAGAGGAGGAAAGCAAGGCAGGGGGAGATCCTACAACAATACACTTTGCAACATTTGTGGCCTTACCAACCACACCATAGAAGAATGCTTCAAGAACACAATGAATCAAAGGGGCAGAGGATTCCATAGAGGGAGCTATGGACAATCCAGAGGTAGGTTCAACAATGGAGGAAGCAATTACAATCACAACTATAACGAAGGCTACATTAACAACAATTATCAAGGAGGTTTCAGAGGAAGAAGAGATTATAAAAATTACACAGAAGAACAAGAGGACTCTCTACTCTGTTGCGGAAATGTGGTATACTTCTTTCTCTCTGATACCACTCCTTGTTGACGCGACGAAGGCTGAACCTTATCAAGCCTGCGGAAAACGCCACGCCCAAGAAGAACTAAGCTAAAGTGATTCAGAACACTTCTGTAATCAACCAATAGCTTAGCAAAGTCTAGCGCTCAACATATAAGACTGCGCTCTAAAATTCACTGAAAAATTTCACCGAAACTTCACCAGACTGTCACTGGACTGACACCGTAATCGTACCGGAATTGTACCGGAATGAACTTCAAATCTTTTTATAATTACTTCAAGTAAACATACATGAAGTAAGGAAGTGACGCAAAAGCTTCCTTATCTTACTGAACACTTTCTGAAGTTTAAGGAAAAACTCCACTAGTTCAGACAGCCTCTTTCCGGTCACACTTTGTACTGTGTATAGATATCTTTTTCACCGGAAACCTTGATCAACTGAAAGTAGAGATGTCTAGCTACAGAATGAGCTATCTCTCACACAAAACTTCGCATTACTCTGCGAGATCTACTTCGTTCTTCTATCGGAAATTACTCGTTTACTGTAAGAACTGTAACTGACCGAAAATGCATTCACTGAGAAAACGTTAACTGTTGACTAACTTTAACTGTAACATAAACATACTCTGTTTCTACCACATATAAATAGTACGCACGAACATCCACATGAACATGTGTTTTCTATTAGAGAAGATGTGTACAAGTGAGCTTGGCCTCTTCTTGCTCAAGCTACAGAAACTCTCCTATACTGAGTAGTTTCTTATTACCATCTTTCTCTCAGATGAATACCCGATATCTCAGGCTTCTGTTATTCATCTATACATACGCGATCTCTGGCGTCTTCTTCTACATACGCGATCTATGGCGTCTTCTTCTATAACTCTGCATCTCTGCGCATCTGCTATATTTCGTCTCTCTCTCTATCTCTATTCTCCTCTCTCTCTCTTTCTCTTCTATATGTGCTCTTATTTATACTGCACGATCTTCTTAAGCACGTTCTTGTTCGCACTTCCCTTCTGTTATTCCTTTGCACGTTCTCTCTATGTACAGTTTGATTCGGCGTACCGTATTCTGATCCTGGGAGATTCTGTACTGTACATAACGGTCGTGGATTTGTCCTTCCACTAAGGCTTTTGATTTTCTCTGATTCTGCTTCCTCCCTTTTTTTTTTCCTTTTATGTCTGTTTGTCAAATTCGTGAGTGTTTCTTCAACAGCTCCCCCTCAATCACTAATTTGACATCTTCTGATCTCTCATATATCTTTCTTTCTTTTATACCTGCCATTTCTTTGAATTTGTTTGTCTTCGTTCCATCCAAACTCTTTGTTAGCATATCTGCAATCTGTTCCTTTGTCAGAGTGTATACAATTTCTAACTCCTTCTCCATTACCTTTTCCCTCAGGAAATGATATTGAATTTCTATGTGCTTTGTTCTTGCATGAAATACTGGGTTTGCTGCAAGATATAATGAACTCATATTATCTCCATGTATGATAGGTATACCTTGATCAATACCCATGCTTTTGAACAAGGTCTGCATCCATATTACTTCTTTTGCTGTCTCTACAAGTCCTTTGTATTCGGCTTCTGTTGACGATAAAGCCACTGTGTGTTGCTTCTTCGAACACCAGCTTACCAGCTTATCTCCTAGGTATATCATATACCCGTGTGTTGACCTTCTGTCATCTTGACTTCCAGCCCAGTCTGAGTCACTGTATGCTCTGAGTTTTATGTCGGACGTAAAAGGATAATATAATCCTTCTTTTATAGTTCTTTTAATATATCTAAGAACTCTCTGTCCTGCAGCCCAATGTTGATCTGTCGGACAATGCATAAACTGTGAGAGAACTCCCACTGCATAACTAAGATCCGGTCTTGTTAGCGTAGCATAAATCAAACTTCCTACTAATGACTGATATTTCTTCATATCTTTAAACTCTGCTCCACTGTATTTGCTGAGTTTATGATTTACTTCAAGCGGTGTTGAAGCTTCTCTACAGTTCTCCATATTAAACTTCTTCAGTAAGTTTAGGAGATACCCTTCTTGTGTCACATATACACCATGATTTGTGTATGTGATTTCCATTCCTAGAAAGTATGACAACTTTCCTAGGTCACTGATCTTGAACTCTCTTTCGAGTAGTTTCTTCACTTCTGTAATCCCTTCATCTGATGTTCCTGTGATTATTAATTCGTCTACATAAATACAAATGTAGATCATACCTTCTTCTGTTCTCTTTATGAGTAGACTTGCATCTGCCTTCGAACTTTGGTATCCAAGTTCGTTTAGATATTTCACAAGTCTGTAATTCCAAGCTCTTGGAGCTTGCTTCAGTCCATAAAGTGCTTTTCTTAACCTGCAAACAAAGTTTGGGTATCTGGAATTTTTGAACCCTTCAGGTTGTTCCATGTACACTTCATCAGAAATGTATCCATTCAGAAATGCATTCTTTATATCTAGCTGACTTAGCTTCCATCCTTTTGATGCAGCTACAGCGATTACTGTTCTTATGGTTGACATCCTTGCCACCGGACTAAACGTCTCGTCATAATCTATGCCATGCGTCTGGGCATAGCCTTTGACCACCATCCTTGCTTTGTATCTGGCTATCCTTCCATCTGCAAATTTCTTTATTTTGAAAACCCATTTATTTCCGATTACTTTCTTACCATTTGTTTTCGGAACAAGTTCCCATGTCTTGTTCTCCTCCAGCGCGCTGATTTCTTCTTCCATTGCTTCTTCCCATTGTTTCTTGCCTTTTGCTTCATTATAGCTCTGTGGTTCTTCATCATCTTTGACCATATATGCATAGTCTTTCTGAGTTATGTATGACGTATCATACGAGTACCTTTCTGGTTGTCCTCTATTTCTGTTTGACCTTCTTGGTTCAAACTCTTCATGTGTATCTGAATACATGTCTTCATCTTCGTTTCTCATACCTGATCCGTTCCTGGACGTACTTGCCTGCATATGATTTTCATCTCTGTTTACCTGAACAATTGATTTCCCTTTCTCTCTTCTTTTTATTTCTTCTTCGAATTCTTCAGTCGTATGACTTTGATCTGCATACCAGCTTTTCTGTTCATCAAATGTAACATCTCTGGACACAGTAAATTGTTTGGTTAGAGGATTCCATAACCTGTAACCCATCTGCTTTTCATCATATCCGGCGAACACATATTTCTCTGCTTTCGGTTCAAGCTTATGTCTGAGTTGAGACGGTACATAAGCATACACTACTGATCCAAACACTTTGCAGTGATCAAGTGTTGGCTTCTTTCCCCACCAAGCTTCATAAGGGGTCATTCCTTCCAATGCTGTACATGGTAATCTGTTTACCAAGTATGTAGCTGTGTTTACAACTTCAGCCCAAAGATAATTTGGACAATCCTTTTCGTTTAGCATAGCTCGTGCGAACTCGACTAGAACTCGGTTCCTTCTTTCTGCTACTCCATTTTGTTGTGGTGTATATCTGCAGGTTATTTCTCTTTTAATACTTGCATTCCAAAGATAGTCATTAAATTCTCGAGAGAAGTATTCTCCCCCTCCATCAGACCTCAGTCTTTTAAGTTTTCGTCCGGTAAGTCTTTCAGCATATGCATGAAAATGCCTGAAAGCTCCAAATACTTCTGGTTTTTCTTTCAAAACATAAAGAGTTATCCACCTTGTTGCATCATCAATGAATAGAACATAGTACCTTGATCCGCTGATTGATCCTTCTTTCGTTGGCCCCCATACATCTGTATAAATAAGCTCGAGTACTTCATCATGTTTGAATCCTTTCTTCTGGAAAGGTAACCTCTGGGCTTTTCCCAACTGACATGCTTCGCACTTATGAATCATATGTTGATTCTGTATATTTGGTAATCCCAATACTGACTGATTCGTTATCATAGCTTTAATTCCTTTTTCATTGAAATGACACAATCTCTTATGCCAGAGATCAAGTTCTGTAATTACCTTTTCTCCATGTGTGAGCAACGCTTGGCCAATGTTCCCTTGTACTCTTAAAGTAAAGAGTCTTCCTTCTTTCTTTCCAGAAACGATCTGGTTATATCCGTTCTCGGGATCTTCTACAAATACACCTTTATTTGTAAATCTGACCTGAAAACCTTTCTCAACTATCTGTCCCACGCTAATCAAATTTTTCGATATTGTTGGAACATACAAAACATTGGTTAGCAAATCTGCTCCACTCTTGCATTTCACTTTCCCAATTGAGTGTACGCTATGTCTCGTATTGTCACCCGTTTGAACAGTGTGACTAGAACTACCTTTTTCTAGTTCTGACATTAGTTCTATATTTCCTGACAAGTGATTTGAACATCCAGAGTCAATGTAGAATACCTTTAGGTCTTCATTATCTGATGTACTGATAGAGTTCATCATCAATGATGTATGACTTTCATTCTGCGTGTCGTTTGCGTAGTTGTTGTAGGTGGTGTTGTAGGATTGATTCTGTCCCCAACTTCTCACTCCACCTCTACCATAGCCTCCTCTTTGATTTTGTCTTCCTCTTTGATATCTTCCGCTTCTGCCTCTGCTATTACTGTTTTGATTTTGATTTGATCCTTGTTGATTGTGCCAGCAATCATGAGCCAAATGATTACTGAGTCCACAGATCCAACAAGCCTTCTTGTTGGTATTCTGGTTACTTCTTCCTCTTCCAAAGCCTCTTGTTCTTCCTCTGCCAGTGCCTTTACCTCTTGCGTAATAGGCCTGAGAACTCGACTCTTCTTCGTCTTTTGACTTACCTTTGTCTTTCTTTTTGTTCTTCATGTACATTGCAGAGCTTTGTCCTTTATCTGCATCTCCTTTCAGGTCTTGCTCATATGTGAGCATCAAACTAAGCAACTGATTTAAATCTGGCACAAAATGATTTAAAGAAAGTTCAGTTGATAGTACGAAAGGTTTCCACCTTTCATCTCCTCTCAAACCTGTGAGTACTTGCGCTATCAATCTATGATCTTCGACTTCTTCATTTATGGATCCAAGACTATCTGCTAGATCCTTCATTTTAGTGACGTAGTCACTTATGCTTTGACTCGACTTCTTTTTGAATGTCGTAAATTCGGACCATAAGCTAGCCTTCCTGGCTTTCGTAGTATTTTGGAAATGATCTTCCAATGCACTCCATATGTCCTCTGCTTTCTCCAGACCTCTAATATGCGGTAGTAGATGATCTGTTACGGTATTATAGATGTAGGCTCTTGCCGTTGCATCTTTCTTCTGCCACAGCTTCAGGGCTTCTAATTCTTCTTTTTCCGGTTGACTATCATCTTCGAAAATCGGCTTCTTTTCTTCTCCGGTCACATACATCATTAAGTCCTTACTCATGAGTAAGGCTTCCATGCGCATTACCCATGCGGGATAATTATCCTGTCCAACTTATCAATAGTAACGTGGTCTTCCATGATCTTCTTGTTTCTGTTACTTCCGGTGAGCTTTTGAGAATCTCTCTGCTCTTCAGAATCTTTCTCGTTCTGGTTCCACTCGTTGTGGTTAACCGGCTCTTGTTTCCAATAATGGTGAATACTTTGGGCTCTGATTAGATACGCCTAGCTCTGGCTCTGATACCACTGTTGCGGAAATGTGGTATACTTCTTTCTCTCTGATACCACTCCTTGTTGACGCGACGAAGGCTGAACCTTATCAAGCCTGCGGAAAACGCCACGCCCAAGAAGAACTAAGCTAAAGTGATTCAGAACACTTCTGTAATCAACCAATAGCTTAGCAAAGTCTAGCGCTCAACATATAAGACTGCGCTCTAAAATTCACTGAAAAATTTCACCGAAACTTCACCAGACTGTCACTGGACTGACACCGTAATCGTACCGGAATTGTACCGGAATGAACTTCAAATATTTTTATAATTACTTCAAGTAAACATACATGAAGTAAGGAAGTGACGCAAAAGCTTCCTTATCTTACTGAACACTTTCTGAAGTTTAAGGAAAAAATCCACTAGTTCAGACAGCCTCTTTCCGGTCACACTTTGTACTGTGTATAGATATCTTTTTCACCGGAAACCTTGATCAACTGAAAGTAGAGATGTCTAGCTACAGAATGAGCTATCTCTCACACAAAACTTCGCATTACTCTGCGAGATCTACTTCGTTCTTCTACCGGAAATTACTCGTTTACTGTAAGAACTGTAACTGACCGAAAATGCATTCACTGAGAAAACGTTAACTGTTGACTAACTTTAACTGTAACATAAACATACTCTGTTTCTACCACATATAAATAGTACGCACGAACATCCACATGAACATGTGTTTTCTATTAGAGAAGATGTGTACAAGTGAGCTTGGCCTCTTCTTGCTCAAGCTACAGAAACTCTCCTATACTGAGTAGTTTCTTATTACCATCTTTCTCTCAGATGAATACCCGATATCTCAGGCTTCTGTTATTCATCTATACATACGCGATCTCTGGCGTCTTCTTCTACATACGCGATCTATGGCGTCTTCTTCTATAACTCTGCGTCTCTGCGCATCTGCTATATTTCGTCTCTCTCTCTATCTCTATTCTCCTCTCTCTCTCTTTCTCTTCTATATGTGCTCTTATTTATACTGCACGATCTTCTTAAGCACGTTCTTGTTCGCACTTCCCTTCTGTTATTCCTTTGCACGTTCTCTCTATGTACAGTTTGATTCGGCGTACCGTATTCTGATCCTGGGAGATTCTGTACTGTACATAACGGTCGTGGATTTGTCCTTCCACTAAGGCTTTTGATTTTCTCTGATTCTGCTTCCTCCCTTTTTTTTTTCCTTTTATGTCTGTTTGTCAAATTCGTGAGTGTTTCTTCAACATACTCATCATGAACATGACATCCAAGCAAGGTAAATATGATGAGCATCTTTTCTATATTGATTCAGGTTGTTTCAATCATGTGGCTGGAAATGTAGCATTATTATCTGATCTTGAAGAACCCAAAGGGAAGCATGAAGTACAGACAGGTGATGACACTAAACACTCTGTCAAGAAAATTGGAAATGTCACGGCTTCTGATGGTAACATGAACCTCTTAAGAAAGGTCTTGTATGTGAGAACTATAACCAAAAACCTAGTTAGTGTTGGATAGATTGTTGAGAAAGGCTTACAGGTCAGCTTCACAAGGCATGGAGCATATGTGGAAGCGCCTCAACAAGGCTTCAAGAGGATTGCAAAAGGTGAGAAATCTAGTAGAATTTTTACATTTGATATTGAAGACACAAGAAACACAACACCCTTCAATTATAAAGATCAAACTCTATCTGAACTAGAGATATGGCACAAAAGGCTAGGACGTATAGGAGAAAGAACACTAAAGAAATGTGCAAAGATCAGAGTGTGCTTGACATCCCTAATTTTTCCAAGCAACACATGATATACAAATGTGGAGCATGCCAATTTGGCAAAGCTCATAGGCAACCATTCAACAGAAAGGGGTACATGTACAAATACTATTTGGAGCTTGTACACACTGATGTGTGGGGTCCTAGCAAAGATCCATCAATCTCATGTTCAAGGTACTATGTTTCATGTATAGATGATTATAGTAGATGGACAATCCTTTACTTCATGAAGCATAAGGATGAAATATTTACATGTTTCAAAAAATTTTCAGCAATGGTTTAAAACCAAACAGGTAGAAGCTTGAAGAGGATAAGATCTAATGGAGGTGGTGAGTATTTTTCACATGAATTTGATTCATTCTTACAGGACAGAAGTATAAAAAGAGAAATCACAACAAGATATACTCCGGAATTAATTGGAGTGGCAAAGAGAAGGAACAGGTTGATAGTAGAAGCTACAAGGTCAATGTTGAATGAGAAGAAGCTACCCAACTACCTATGGGCAGAGGTTGTTTCCATAGCCACTTACTTGGTTAATAGGTTCCCATCCAAATCCTTGGATGGAATGACACCCTATGAAGCATGGAATGGTAGGAGACCATCATTGGACCATTGCAAGATATTTAGGTGCATTGTTTATGCACACATTCCCTCACAAATTACAGGGAAGCTTGATCCTAAAGCTAAAAAGTGCATATATATTGGGTATGACCAAAACTAGAAGCGTTATAGGCTATACAATCCCACTAACAAAGGATTTATAGTTAGTAGGGATATAGTGTTTGATGAAAATAATTCATGGTTTGAAGATGATTGCAGGAAGATCAAATTACCCTATGATTTGGAAAGTGATTTTCCAACTCTCACTGAAGAAGATCAACAAGTACTAGAAGATGTCAATTTAGAGGATGAAGAGTAGGTTGACTTCAAGGCTTGGAAGTCAAAAGGCAAGACCAAGTTCAAGCAATTAGAAGACATACCAGAGTCCTCCAATCAAGCACTTAGGAGATCAAAAAGGGAAAGTAAAAAGCCCATAAGGTATGGCTATGACACATCATTAGTCACAAAACATTCCATGTATATTATTAAAGACTTTATGACAAAAGAACCTTCTTCATTTGAAGAGACCAATAAGAATAAAGAATGGAGAGATGCCATGTAGGAAGAAGTGAAAGCACTTCAAGAAAATCATACTTGGGACTTGGTTCCCAAGAAACCAAGCATGAAGGTGATAGGATCTAGGTGGATATATAAAATAAAAAAGAATTCAAATGGTTCTATAAACATGTACAAGGCAAGACTAGTGGCAAAGGGGTTTGCTCAAACCCATGGAGTGGACTGTGAAGAAACCTCTTCACCTGTGGATAAAATGCCAACAATTAGGGTTTTGGTAAGTATTGTTGCCTCTAAGAACTAGAATCTATATCAGTTAGATGTCAAGAATGCATTCTCAAATGGATGGATATCAGAAGAGGTGTATATGGCACAAACACCAAAGTTTCAAGATAACGATAAATTAGGTTTTGTATGCAAGCTAAGGAAAGCACTCTATGGCCTAAAGCAAGCTCCTAGAGCTTGGAACCATATGCTTGTTACTTATTTGCAGGATCAAAGTTTTATGGCTAGCAAGGTAGATTCTACTTTATTTATAAAGAAAACCAAATCAGAAGTTATCTACTTATGTGTCTATGTGGATGAAATTATTATTACAAGGAATGATGCTAATCGCATCAAACAGGTTAAAACCCAACTAATTGAAGAATTCAAAATCAGTGATCTTGGTTTGTTAACATACTTTCTTGGTCTATAACTTGTATATACAGATTCTGGTGTGTTCATTACCCAGAGGAAGTATATCCATGATATGTTGGTAAAATTCAAGATGGAGAATACCAAAATTGCACGTACACCCATGGAACTCAATCATAAGCTTAGTTTTCATGAAGGAGCTTCTGTTACAAAGGAACTCTCTTACAAAAGCTCAATTCTCTAATAAGCCAACTCTCTAACAAGCTAACCTCAAAGATGCTAACATCAAATGAGCTCTCTAGATCTGTTTATAGTTTTTTGAGTAGTTTTGGCCCTGTCTAGACCTAGTGTCTGGCGTAGTTAAAAATTAGGTTCTAGGGCTTATTTGAGGGCTCAAACAAAGTCTAAAAATTATGAAAATTCGTAGGACGATACTTCTATTACTCCTCAAGCTCAAGGACTCCTCGGCTTGGACAAAATAGAGTTACAAAAAGGTGAAATGATATTAACAATGGTTTGAGTGATCAAAATCACTATTTTTGTAGGGGATTCTTCTAAAATTTGACATACACTTCTTGGAGCTCCCTACTTGCTCCCTCATCTTGTGTGTCCACTTTGGGATGGCCAATCTTGTAGGAATTTGGCATGCTTTAGCCATGGATGGCCAAAAGGTAAATTTTAATCCAAGCTAGACTCAAGCATATCCATAACAACAAACATCATATGAAAGACTGCACCCTGCAGGTAATAGGAATATTTCTAACCCCACTCGATGGACCCTAGACTGATCAGCGATTTGAACAAGAAACTTAACTCGTTCAATTTTATTCCAATCCAACTTCCGACACAAAGATGCAGTGGCAATATTGACACCATAACCACCATTGATAAGGACTTGTGTAATCTTACGATTTTTATACTAGACAGTGATCAAGGGGACCACATGACCAATGTGTTGGAGAATTCCTCTCCTAATCGCAGCGGAAAGTGTAGAAGACCTTCTCAGGATGAAGACTCTTGCCAACAGCAGAACCTTCAAATAAAAACTGGTACCAACTGAAATATCCAATGAACTTGAAACTTTGGTCACTCAAACTAGACACCTAGAGCTTTCAAATGAGATATCAAACACTCAATTTGGAGTAGATTTGGGTTGTCAACTATTTGATTCAAAACAGACTACTTGTCCACTCAGTTAGGCTAAAAATTGGACTTCACTAAAACCTGAATAACTCAGAGAGCATAAATAATTTCATAAAACTGTTCTAGACAGAGGAAGTACTCAAGATAAGCTTTCCAACGAATGTTTAAACACTAAATTTGGATACATATGTTGAGAGATATGACTCTCACAAGTAGACTACCCAAAAATGGGTGTGCGGCTGGACACAACTAAAAATTGGACTTCACTAAAACCTGAATAACTCAGAGAGCATAAAGAATTTCATAAAACTGTTCTAGACAGAGGAAGTACTCAAGATAAGCTTTCCAACGAATGTTTAAACACTAAATTTGGATACATATGTTGAGAGATATGACTCTCACAAGTAGACTACCCAAAAATGGGTGTGCGGCTGGACACAGCTAAAAACTGGACTTCACTAAAACTTGAATAACTCAGAGAGCATAAAGAATTTCATAAAACTGTTCTAGATAGAGGAAGTACTTAAGATAAGCTTTCCAACGAATGTTTAAACACTAAATTTGGATACATATGTTGAGAGATATGACTCTCACAAGTAGACTACCCAAAAATGGGTGTGCGGCTGGACACACTCTATGAGAGTGAACTGAACGAAATGACTCAAACCAAATGAAGTAGATACAAGGGGGCTTCCACGCCTTCTTGCTCCCTTCTTGAGTGTCCTCCCTTGCTTCTTTTATAGCCAAGTGACCAAAAACTCTCATGATGAGTTTGAGAGCTCTTCTCCATCATTTCTCCACTACTTTGGACAGCCACTCCTCTTACAATTCAGATTTTGGATTTGATTCTCTTTTGAATGATTCTCTTTTGGCCTCCACTACTTGCTGAAGTAAATGCTTCTATTTTTCATTTTTGTATTTTCCTTCTACTTGAAGAAAATCCTTTTTGCAAAAATATATATGAGCTTACTTCTTTATTTTTAACACTCCCCCTCAAGCTCACATGTGAGCTTGCACCTTCAACCATATCTTGTAAGTTGATGTCGTCCTTGAACCTCTTGAGCTTAGAAGCATCGAGGGACTTTGTAAGCATGTCTGCAACCTGGTCATTAGTTCCAATGAACTTTATATCCACATCCTTGCTCAAAACTTTTTCTCGAACATAATGATAATGCACTTCTATGTGCTTGCTTCGTGCATGAAACATTGGATTGTTTGTCAAGTGAATGCTTGACATGTTGTCGCCATAAATTGGAATGGTCTCCACCTGCACATCAAGATCAACCAAGAGCTTCTTAATCCACATAGCTTCACAAGTTGCAAAGGCTAAACCTCTATATTCAGCTTCTGTAGATGATAGTGCAATAGTAGGTTGCTTCTTTGAGCTCCATGTGATAGGTTTGCTACCTATCATGAACACATAACCTGAAGTGGATCTTCTATCCTCCTTGGAACCAGCCCAATCAGCATCACTGAAGCCCTTTACCTGCAATTCTTCATCATATCTATAAAACAATGCATGATTGACAGTGTGCTTCACATATCTTCGCACTCGTTTGGCTGAATTTAAATGTTCACTTGTTGGAGCTTGCATAAATTGAGAAAGAACTCCAACAATATAACACAAATCTGGTATTGTGATCGTAGCATAGATCAATGAACCTATAATACTCTTGTATGTAGTTACATCATGTAACTTCTCTCCATCATTTGAGCATAGCTTCACATTTGTGTCCATAGGTTGAGTGAGTGGTTTGCATTCACTCATTCCAAATCTGAAAAGAACATCCAATAGGTACTTTCTTTGCATTAAGTAAATGCCATCTTTCCCATAGACTATCTCAATGCCTAAAAAGTATTTCAGCTCACCAAGATCTGAAATTTTAAACTCCTTACCGAGTTTCCTTTTGATCTCTTGTATTCCTGTAACATTACTTCCTGTTATGATGAGATCATCAACGTATATGCAAATATATACCTGCTTGCCTTCTTCTTTCTTCATGTAGAGAGAGGGATCTGCATTACTTGGACTATACCCACACCTTGTGAGGTACTCGACCAATCTTTGATTCCAAGCACGTGGTGCTTGCTTCAGCCCATACAAAGCTTTCTTCAATCTACAAACAAAATTTGGATGCTTTTTGTCTTCAAATCCAATCGGTTGACTCATGTATACCTCTTCTTGAAGTTCACCATTGAGAAAAGCATTTTTTTATGTCGAGTTGGTACAATGGCCATCTCCTTGCTGCACTCACTCCAATCAAGGTTCTAATTGTTCCCATCTTTGCAACCGGGCTGAAAGTCTCTTCATAATCGATGCCGTGAGTTTGCTTGAATCCTTTTGCTACTAGTCTAGCTTTATGCCTTGCTAGAGAGCCGTCAGCATTTCTCTTTTTTAAACACCCATTTATTTGGAACAATCTTCATACCTTCAGCCTTTGGAACTAGCTCCCATGTGTGATTGTCCTTGAGAGCTTTCATCTCTTCTTGCATAGCTTCTTGCCATTCTTTTTGTGTACATGCTTCTTCATATGCATCCGGTTCTTTATCTTTGACCACCTGTGTCATATATGCAAAATGTTTTGCAATAAAACTATCATAGCTCAGCCTTTCAATTGGATACCTTGCTCTTGAAGACCTCCTTTCATTTCCTTTTGAACATTGCTTCTTCAATCGGTTCAACTTTACCTTCGGTGTGATCACCTCTTCATACTCTTCTTCACTTGTATTTGAATCACTATTTTGGGCAGCACTTTCGGCTTTAGATCTTTCATAAGCTGATGTTGGTGATGAGGAATGACTCCTTAGCCTCCCCTTCCATGTTGAGCTTTCTCCAAGTGATGTAGAAGCTTCTGGACCTGACATTTGAGTGCTTGCTTGTTGAAATTCTTCTTGGACAGCACCTTCATCATCTTCGCAATCTTCTTCAAGAGTCTTCTCTTTCCCTTTGTCTCCAAACCATGGTCTTAGCTCATCAAATACCACATCTCGTGAGACTCGTAGCTCCTTTGTCACCGGATTGTAGCACCTATATCCCTTTTGCTCCGATGAATATCCAATAAAAATACATTTTTCGGACTTTGCCTCCATCTTTGTCCTTAGTTCTTGAGGGATGTGAACATAACACACACATCCAAAAACTTTGAGATGTGTAAGGTCAGGCTTCTTATCGGAATAAACCTCCTCGGGAGTTAGATTATGCACTCCAGCCGTTGTGCACTTGTTCATCAAATAAACGGCCGTACTAGTTGCTTCAACCCAATAGTTTAGTGGCATCTTCATCTCGTTGAGCATGCATCTTGCAACTTCTGTGATATGTCGATTTTTCCTTTCAGCTATTCCATTTTGTTGAGGTGTGTACCTACATGTAAATTGTCTCTTGATTCCATTTTCATAAAGAAAGTCTGAAAATTCTTTGGAGAAATATTCTCCTCCTCCATCGGACCTCAAGGTCTTTATGTAGCGTCCTGTTTCCTTTTCTACCTGTGCTTTAAATCTCTTGAACATGGAGAACACATCTGATTTTTGTTTTATGCAAAACATCCATACTTTCCTTGAATGATCATCAATAAAAGTGACAAAATATCTATTACCAGCCACTGATGGTTGTTGTGATGGTCCCCATACATCCGTGTGTATCAAGTCGAGGACATTCCTTGCCACATAGTTGCTTTTCTTGAATGGTTGTCGAGTTTGCTTTCCTAGTTGGCATGCTTCACAAAACTCATGTAGTCCGGCATCATTGAATATTGGAAGACCTCTTACCACTTCATGGTTGCTCATGTCCTTGAGCTTGGGAATGTTGATATGTCCTAACCTTTTGTGCCACAAATCGATTTCAGCTATCGTCTTGTTTCCAAACTGAATATACATCACCTTTCCATGCGGTTGTTGAATGTCCAAAGTGAACATCCTTCCTTCTTTCCTTCCTTGAGCAATGACCTTGAATCCTTCTTTTGGATTCTTTATAAAGCAGCCTTTTCATTGAAGATAACATGATATCCTTTCTCTACCATTTGTCCTACTGAAATCAAATTCTTTGCAATAGTAGGAACATGAAGAACATCAGCCAATACCTTCTTGTCTCCAAGCTTGATATCTCCAACATGCTCAATTGCGTGTTGAGTTTCATCGCCGGTCTCTACACATCCTTTTCCACTTGGAGCTTGTAGCTTTGTGAACAAATCTCCTTGGCATGTCATATGGTTGCTGCAACCTGAATCTATGAACCATTTTTGGTCATCACTTCTCGAGTTGTTGTAGTCATGCTTCATGGCAAGCATGGTTTGCTTGTCTCCTTCACTTGATGTACTCGCATAGTTATTTTGGCTCCTTTGGTTGCCTCCATTCAGCCTTCCATTCTTTTGCCAACAATCATTTGCATAATGTCCTAGTTTACCACAATGATAACATGTTATACCTTTATGAGGATTGTATGAACCTTGACCTCTTCCTCTATTTCTTCCTCGACCTCTTCCATGTGTGTTGTCATTTGAGTTGTCCTTGTTGTCGTCCGAGTTGTGTTGGCTGAAATTTGTATTGTTGTAGCTTCTTCCTCTTCCTCTCGAGCCTCCTCTTGAGTTCCTTCCTCTACCTCTTCCTGCATATAACATTTGACTATGGCTGTCCTTACCTTTGTTGCCTTCTCCTTGTTGAGCAACCTCTTCAGCCACAAGATTTGGTATAATCTCGTCGAATGTTGGTAGAGGATCTCTATAAAGGATGTTTGTGATGAGGGGCTTCCACTTTTCTTCACTCCTCAAGCCATTGAGGGCTGTTTGGACGATGTCTTCCTCTTCTATCTTGCATCCAACTGATGCTAGTTGATCTCGAAGCTCCTTAATCCTCAATGTATACTCACTAATGCTTTGGTTTGAGCTTTTCTTCATGTTGTTGAGCTCGTTCTTGAGTTGCATCCTCCGAGACCTTGTTGAGGTAGCATACACCTTCTCCAATGCTTCCCAAACTTCTTTGGCTGTTTCTAAGCTTTGCACATGACCAATCATAGTGTTAGAAATAACTTGTGAGATGAGGAACATCACCCTTTGATTCCTCTCTTCCCAATCAGCAAATTGTCTCCTTTGTGCCAGAGTAATGTTGGGATCTTCAAGGTCTACCGGTTGTGGATCATCTCCACTAACTAAACCCCATAAACCTTTACCTTTAAGGTAATTTATCATTCTATACCTCCAAGACTGAAAATTGTCTTTGTCTAACTTCTCAACTTGTTGTCCTAAATCAGCCATTGAAAACTTCCAAGATTGAAGTTTACCTCAAGTATGTTGTGGCGCTCTCTCTTGAATTCACGAAGCTCCCCCTTGATTTGTAGCTTTCCCTTTGCTTCAGTTTAGTTCCAATGCTTTGCCTCTTCAAACTCCAAGGCTCTGATACCAAATGTTGGAGAATTCCTATCCTAATCGCAGCGGAAAGTGTAGAAGACCTTCTCAGGATGAAGACTCTTGCCAACAGCAGAACCTTCAAATAAAAACTGGTACCAACTGAAATATCCAATGAACTTGAAACTTTGATCACTCAAACTAGACACCTAGAGCTTTCAAATGAGATATCAAACACTCAATTTGGAGTAGATTTGAGTTGTCAACTATTTGATTCAAAACATACTACCTGTCCACTCAGTTAGGCTGAAAATTGGACTTCACTAAAACCTGAATAATTCAAAGAGAATAAAGAATTTCATAAAACTGTTCTAGACAGAGGAAGTAATCAAGATAAGATTTCCAACGAATGTTTAAACACTAAATTTGGATACATATGTTGAGAGATATGACTCTCACAAGTAGACTACCCAAAAATGGGTGTGCGGCTGGACACAGCTGAAAACTGGACTTCACTAAAACCTGAATAACTCAGAGAGCATAAAGAATTTCATAAAATTGTTCTAGACAGAGGAAGTACTCAAGATAAGCTTTCCAACAAATGTTTAAACACTAAATTTGGATACATATGTTGAGAGATATGACTCTCACAAGTAGACTACCCAAAAATGGGTGTGCGGCTGGACACACTCTATGAGAGTGAACTGAACGAAATGACTCAAACCAAATGAAGTAGATACAAGGGGGCTTCCACGCCTTCTTGCTCCCTTCTTGAGTGTCCTCCCTTGCTTCTTTTATAGCCAAGTGACCAAAAACTCTCATGATGAGTTTGAGAGCTCTTCTCCATAATTTCTCCACTACTTTGGACAGCCACTCCTCTTACAATTCAGATTTTGGATTTGATTCTCTTTTGAATGATTCTCTTTTGGCCTCCACTACTTGCTGAAGTAAATGCTTCTATTTTTCATTTTTGTATTTTCCTTCTACTTGAAGAAAATCCTTTTTGCAAAAATATATATGAGCTTACTTCTTTATTTTTAACACAATGGTTGTGCCTAGTTCTGGGTGGATAGTGGCAGCACAAGAGGCAAAAATTTTCCTAAAGGCAAAGTAATTAGTGCTTTGGCCAACATGTCCCAGGGTGTGCTAGGAGACAGCTCCTCTGGTGGTGTTCGGGATGGTTTAGATGAGGCCAATACTGAACGTTTCAGTACTTTTAACACATAGGGTTCTCGTGTTTGAGAAGTAACTGATACTAGATCATGGAAAATTGTCGCTTCAACTTCAACCCATTTGGCTACCTTTGGAGAACATCTGCTCTTGCTCCTTAAAACTTGGTTCAAAGACTTCAGCAACTGGTTGCACAACCTTTTTGGAGAATGTCTGAATGGTAACGGTTTGTGCTTCAATAGGTGTAATCATGACCATGTTCATTGTTGGATTTTACCAATCTTTCTTTCGTTTGTCATATTCTTGAGCGTCTTTGCAATGTTTGCAGATATGGCCCAACTCACCATAGAACTAACAATGTGGATGGAATGCATGATTAGTCATATTGACAACACCTTGATTCCAGCATGGTTGATTACAATTTCCTAGTTGTAGTGCCCTGAAATTCATGTAGAAGGAGTAAGCCAGGTTTCACAACTGAGGGGGAACATAATTTGTTGTTGATTCACCAGGATCCTATATGACTATATTTACTGCAAGTCGATTCTGTGTCTTAGCATTGTATGGACACATAATGACTCTTGTTTTTGCAAATGGCACAATAAACCTGATTTAAAGCACAATTTGCTACCACATGCCCTATTTTTGCATTTTACACAAAAAACCTGCTTCAAAATATCTTCAAATTTTCTTTTGCTAGTCTTTACCCATTCAAGGTCTTTTGCAAATCTGCCTACTTTATGCTCCAGCTATAAAGCCATCTCAATCACAGCATTTAGTGTCATCCTACCAATGTTGGAAGTGGTAATGAGCCACAATAATAAATCACTGGTTTACATCATCTTCCAATAGATGAACCTTAACATACACACCTTAAGACTCAAAAATAGATGGGTGAGAGATAGAGAGAGAACAGACAAGATTTCAAGTGTAATGGTAAGCTATGAGGCTCACCTACACTATCTATATTCCAATGTCAAATTACAATGTGTGAATAAACTGACAATATCTATATCTAGGTTGAAATGGGAACTAGATACAATAGATTGTGTGCCTAAGAGGTATGAAGAGTGTGTGTTTATGAGAATATGGAGAATACGAACAATTTATAAGTGTTTTATAACAGACCCAAATTTTGATCAACCTAATTAAAAAATGAGTGACCTAGCAAGTATGAACGGAAATAGATTTGCTACTCACAATAAATCAACAAGAGATGTTGATGGTAAGCTGGCAGAATCTCCTCGAAATAATCACCAAGATGTAGACCACAACTCCTCCAGAAGTATGAGAACTCCTCCTCCAAGATGGCCTCCAAGAGCTCCTCCAAGTTCTCCTTGAGTAGCTTCAGAAGATAGCATGTGTGTTTGTAAAGAATAAGTCCATGGCCTTCTTATATAATATTGTGCTCCCTTCAAAAGCATAAATAAAAGCACTTCGATAAAACTAAAGCATGATTGTTGTTGAAGTTTGTAAAGCACTACGATTAAAATAAATCAACTTGAAAAATCTATCATCGTCAACATGTGTTTTTGTGTTTTAGCTTTTCCAATAACAGATTTTGTCATTGCGATGCTGCCGCCAGGAGTCGAACCGGGGTCAGTCATTTGGGAGAATGATGGCTTAACCAACGTGCCAAGCACGCTTTCTTGTAAAGGTCTCAAGATGTAAGAATATATTGGCTATTCTAGTGCATGAAACTTGGATCATTTCGACTTGTTTCCAACAACCAATACACTCCATCACCTGTCGTAATTGTGGATTAAGCCCATTTATAAACCATTGTGTTATTACATCACTTGGCAAATTGGCATTTGTCTATGATAACTATTTGAGATGAGTGCAAAAGATGGTGGCATATTCTTGATTCGTTTTCTATCTATTGTTCTGTAGAAAATAAATTTTTTTTGCAACATTCTTCTTTAGCCAAAAACGTTGCAAAAAAGCATTCTGAACATCATCATAATGGCGGAAGTGATTGAGGTCAAAATTTTTTGACCATCATGTTGCTTCATTAACTAGTGTGGAATAGAAAAATATGGCTTTGTATTCATCATCATATGGATTATCTAGTATGCTATAGTTAATTTCAAACATTCGAACATGAGCATCGGGGTAAACTCCTAGGAATCCCCTAAACTTTGCATAGGTTATGTCGGCTGGAAATTGCCTTCTTTGTCCTCCATGTTATCTCTTCTATTGGACACCCTATAAATCTTCTATTGCTTTAGGGCGAAAGTATTCATGTGCAACCACTACTTCAGCAGAATCATAGGTAGTGGGTGAAACTTGATCAATAAATATGGGTAAACCCTATGGGAGTTGCAAATTGAGTGGTTGAATAGGTTCTAAATCTTCTATCTAGGACGTTTTCTAGCTACTCTAGAATCGTGGGAATTTCATTGCAACACATCGTTCAATCAACATTCTCCAACCTTCTCTAACAATAACCGACTTCAAGGTCAGTTCATCTGTAATTTTTGTGATATCTACTACAATTTCAGATGTGGATTTAGTCGGCATAGAATGCATAGTTTGCATCTTTTCATTTGGAATCGGAACTTTGAAAGCATCCCTAACACCATAGGGGGATAGATTTTTACTAGACACTAGACTTTCACCAAACTCTACGTTACTACCAAACAATGGAAAATTTCATCAGACATCAGTGAAGATTTCTCTGATGTTTCTTGCAGATTGGAAACGAGGAAATATTGTGGCATCACACTACCACTTGTTGCACTCTTTCTGTCAGAGGTCATGCCTTGACAATCTTTATGTTGTGGGGTCCCGAATGCACTATTTACTCAAATGGGATGTTTTCATTCTTGTACTTTGGATAGATCTTGCCGAAATCCATTATCAGCATGTAGTTGATAGGAACCACTCCCAAGTAGGATCACTAGTGTTAACCTCTTTTTTTATGTCTAGTCCGGTTAAGGAATAGGATAGGTTGACAAGGTTCTTGGGTGGAAAAATTCAGTAATAAATGAATCCCTATGTTTCTCCAAACTATCTTCACTGAAGGAGTTGATTAACTTATCTAATACAGTAATAGGCTTATCTACACAAACTACACATGTTCACCAATACTGAATAGACTACCTCAATCACGAAATTACTTAATCACTTGCGCTTTAGAACATAGATAATCAACTACTGCACCACATAGAATAGAACTAATTTGAGATAACAGAATTCAATTTGACAAAGTGTCCTTCCCTACACAGTAGAACAGACATTCCGACATGTCTGATACATGTCTTCTCTGACAGGTGTCTCTGCATGCGAGATAGAATGTTGTTTATTAATTTTTGAAGGGTTACATCTGGTGGTCTGCCTCTTCAGTGAGATGTTTCAAGGTATTAATATTTACAAAGGTGTCGGATGGCTAACGCCACCCTGTGAGAGATGCAATCACTTTTTTCTATGCCAAAACATGGCAATCACTTTTTTTTTTGTGAGAGATGGCAATCACTTTTTTCTTTGATCTCCACATGGAACCTCTTGGGATGTGGAAATTACATGAGGTTACCAATCATACATCCAAACTTCAATAGGATTGTGGAGATTATCACCTCTTATAAAACAGTGCAAGGATGCCTGAAGTGACTACTATTTATTATTACCAATTTTCAAGGAATTTAACTCACTAGATACCTCACTAGGGATTTAATTAGGGAGGCATTCCATTTGGAGAGGGGTCACAAGAGCCTCAGAAATATCAGTGTGCCATCCAAAGACAAATCCAAGAAGAAGAAAACCTTTGTAGATCTTAATAGTAGAGAACTAGATATTGCACTCCAGTTGTTACATCAACACTTCTATTTTTGAGGCCAAGATAGTTGCACTATACCACAAAAACACATATGGCATGGTCATGGATGCCATTCATTTTGATAGAGTTGTGGACATCACTGAATGGATTTTGGAACAAATTGATTCTGCAAACTTAAGATGGGAAAAAAAGAAGACCCTCTTTGGATCCCAAGCTCTTACAAGGATCATTCACACTACATTAGAGCATCATTTTGACGACACCCCTTCTCTTACATTAAATCACTGCAAGACATTAATCATACAACCAAGATGACACAGCTCCAATGTAGCTACCTTAGAGCAAGTGCACATGAAGAAAATGAGGGGAGAGATCGATATCATGTCTTGAATTAAAAGAATTTTGTGATCAAGAATTCAACATGATTATTGGCCCGAGGATGAGGAAGAGTCACCAATATAAGAACAAGAGCTTGACGAAGCACTTAGATGCACCTCATATCAATCTACAAAAGAAGTTGCATAAGGGCTCTAGTTCATAACATCTTCATCTGAACAAAAACCTGTTAAATGTTCGAAGATCCTCTCTATGCATCAAAGATGAAGTTGGACGGGCTCAAGAAGTGGGAACAACAAGAACTACAAGCTTCTCTATACTAACAAGATAAGGAATCCAATGGAAACTAGATGAATTGGCAAAAAAAGACCTACAATGACAATAGAAGAAGCAATGGAGATGATCCACAAGGCACATGAAGAAGATTTCTACAAAACACAAGCACAAGCAAGGTCAACTTCCCTTAGCTAACATATCAGAAGGAGGGAGAAAGAGAAAGAAGTAGATCACTTGAGGTGTTCCTAAACCACATTTGCAAAGCAACTATTTAGCCCAATATCAGAATGATTGAAGGAAGGAACTCCTTGCCCTACTCTTAAAAATCAAACAATTAGTTTCTTGGATACTAAGGGACCAATCACGACCCAAGTGAAAAAAGAAGAGTATCGCAACCCCTTAGCAGTAGAGATTAACATAGCCATCTGGTGCATGAGAGGCTAGAAATCCCTATAACTCTCCCTACTGCACAATTTATGGATTTTATTGAATTAGATGAATATACATAATTGTCTCCATAACTGGTGTACATATTTGGAATCTAATTCACTCATTCCCCTATCATATCCTCTAAGGAAGAAACTTTTGGTAGTTTGGCACAAAAAATCTCACATATTACCATGGGATTCTCTCCAACTACCACATCAACAGCCACCACTACCATCACACAAACAAAGGTGCAATTGGGAAAGCAAGTATCCATGACTTAGGCCCATTCTCAATACATCACTTTTCCCAATCTCATAATATTTTCAAGCATTCACTTGGATATAAAAAAGTCACCCAGGTCCTTGTCTACATGAATAAATCACTATTAGTTGTCACTAGCAAGAATGAGACTAAACAAAAGCAGAATGAAGAGCTATCATAGGGCCTATTGATGAATGATATGCAACAATATCTTGATCAATACAAGATTTAGCAATCCCTCTCAGACATATATATGGAGAGCTTTAAATAGACCATTCATAATTTGATGGAGGAATGTGATAGACTAAGGACATACAACACCTTGATCACTGTTGAGAAAGATGCTACAAAATGTAATAGGAACTTTATCAATATAAGATTCAATAATTCTTAGATGGATGTATGGAAAGCTTTAAACAAACTATTCATAGTTTGATGGAGGATTGCAATGTACTAAGGATGGAAGAGAACATCTTGCTTCAAACATTGGCATCAAGCAAACCCATGCCAAAAATCTTATAGCTTCCATGTCAACCTTCCTACAAAGAAGTAACCCAACAAAATAAGTAGCTCCAAGAGGAAAATGAAGCTCAATCCATGGCCATTGAAGAACTACAAGCTCACATAAGATAGCTACAACAATAGGCCAATAGTCTACGAGAAACACAAGGATACAACCTCTAGAGGCATTGTCAAATATGACATCAATTAGGAAGGGGGGACTGTTGTAGTTCAATGGCTGCTTCAAGAGCCATTAGAAGACAATTAAGGGATGCAAGAGGAAGTAGAATAGTGTAAAGGACCTACACATAAATTTATTTGGACTGCCTTATGTTCTCTTTGTAATATTCCCACTTAGTTAGAATTCTCAATTCTTACAAATATACTTTAACTTTGTAATTCCCAAGAGCATGGGAAATCCCACCATTGTAAATATCTCACCTAGCATAGGTTAGATATCTCAAAAAATTGGTTGGAATAGATCTACAAGTAGTGTAGGATTATTTTGAACTAGAGTGGCCACTTTTGGTTGTGGAAAAGACACTGATTTTTGTATAAATCTCAAAGAGAGCTCAATTTTGTAGACTTTTTTCCATTTGGTGAATAGAGAGCTCTTGAAAATCTCGTAACTCTCTCTTCTCCTCCCATTTTTCTCTTCTTCTTGCTCCATGGGGGTGGATATGGTGGGAAAGAATTGTCCCAAGGGGGTATCCAAGCCTTGAGAGGCTTTTTCCAAGCATTGGTGGCTTTGTATGCACATGGTGAGCTCAAGTGTGAGGTAAGGTCAGTTGCTCTTAAGTTTTCTCCTTGTATGTTGCCTTTCTTGTATATTTGTATGTAGTTACATGTATTGTCTAGTTCCACACATTTGATATGCGACAAGAAGTGATATCTCTGACATGCAAGGAGATATCACTTGCAAAATTTCCACAATAGTTTCAACTTTGATGACTCCTCTTTCCTCTCATTTCTCTCTCCTCCATAGCTTTCTATATTAGGCATAGCATCCAAAGCTCGATTTTCTATTGCAGGGGTATCGTTGTACAAATCTCGAGGAGATTCTACTATGGTGCATAGTTTCTACAAAACTTCATTGGTATCAGAGCAGTAAGATGCAAAAGTTTTGTTACTTTTGTAAGAATGAAGCAAGCACCTGCTTGCCCACCCAAGGCATTCTCCAACATAGCGACCAAGGCATCAACCAAGGCATAGATCTTGACATACCTTGTCATTTGAGTCACCACCATCATTGGTTGTGCATGAGGGAGGACCTCAACAATCAAGGAAGACAGAGGTTCCTCGGTACTTCTTGAGAGGTCACCCATCTGAGTACTATTCTCCTTGGAGCTCGCTTAATTGGAAATCTCTTGCCACTAAGCCACACTCTTGTGGTATTTGAGGAAGGGAGGAGAGTAAGGTTGGCATTATCTTGAACACATTTTGGTCCCACAAAGCTTCATTCTTTGCTTTCAAAGCCTTCTTTGAAACATTTTTGCAGTGATTATTAGAGCCATATTGGAGTATTTTCACACATAGCTCTTTATGCATATTCAAGAACATCAAGATGTTGGAGTTAGAGGTCTGCAGAAGCACGCGAATAGCATAAGGAAGAAGAAGACATTTGAATGTATTACCACTAGAATGTACAAAGACAAGTGACCCATTAGGATAATAAGTGTATATACAAGCCGGGGGAAAGAACCTCCTAAAGAGGAAAAAAAGTGCCCCAATGTTCTTAGTGTGTGCAAAGATATGTGGAATCAATCCACAAAAGGAAGTAAGGCCAAAGCTTTGCGGAAGACTTCAAAGTTCTCCCTAGGCAGAGCCTTCATGAAAAGGCTACTCCACCAAGAGGAAGATGATTTGTCCATTCATAGTGCAGGATCTAGTGACCATCATGGATGAATGAAGACGTTTAACTATGGATGTGCAAAGAGGCCAAAAGAGAAGAAAGAAAAAGTTAATTATGGCCAATAGGGCATCGGAATTATTGGGCCATAGAAGACCCAACATACATGCCTCAAATCTTCCCAGATGAAGCATTCAAACCACATGGATGGATGGAAATATTAGCCACACTAGATGTGTGTGTAAATGAGGAAGAACTAACCATGGATGAGTGTGTAGATGAAGAAGGCTATGATGTGAATCCTTACATGGTAATCCTTCAAGAAATGGAAGCCGGAGAATTACTAGAAAAAGAATGGAGGGAGGACTATGAAAGCATAGAGATGGAACCAGAATTCGATTTAGAGGAACAATATCTAGAAGAGATTGAGGCGAAAAAGGAAAAGGAGACACCAAAAGTATTTTCAATAGAAGCGGTCCCAACAAGACAGGACAATGAGGAAAGGGAAGACCGTGTAGAGTAGCCACCAGATCTTTTTGAAGTTCTTGAACATTTTAAGAGATATGAAGTAGAAGAACAAAAAATAGCTATTCAAATGCCCAAGAGAGAAGCAACTGATGGAGAAGGTTACGATAATAAGGAACAAACCAAGAAAGTGCTGGTAACTATGGAAGAAGAAGAGGAGAGATGCACCTACATTGGGAAAGATGTATCTCCAGAGAAGAACAAGAATTGATAGAACTAATCAAGGAATATAGGGATGTATTTGCATGGACTTACAAAGACCTCAAGGGAGTAGATCCATCTATTTTCTCCCATAGAATTCCAATAACACCTAAATCAAGGCCCTCGAAGCAATGACCATACACATATAATGAGGTTTATTCTGCAAAGATTAAAGAAGCGATTGACAAGCTGTTGGCAGTGGGATTCATTTATGAGATAGAGCACACAGAATGGGTATCACCTTTGGTTGTAGTACCCAAAAAGAATGGTAAGCTTAGAGTCTGCATCAACTTGAAAAAGTGAATGCAGCTACTATACGTGATAGCTATCCTTTACCTATCACCGACAATTTATTAGAAAGAGTTGCAAGCAAGGAAGTCTACAACTTCCTGGATGGATTCTCAGGTTATAACCAGGTAGCCATTGCTATAGAGGACCAACATAAGACTGCCTTTGCAACTGAATGGGGAGTATACACCTTTCAAGTGATGCCATTCGAACTCACCAATGCCCCCGCAACTTTCCAAAGACAGATGTGTCATGTATTCAAGGAATTTTTAAGAAAAAGCATGGAAGTATATGTAGATAATTTGTGCACTTATTCCAGTCAAAGAAGTGAACACATTCCATAACTACGGAGAATATTCAAAAAATGCTGTCAATACCGACTTTGCTTAAATCCAAAAAAATGTGTCTTTATGGTAAGGCAAGGAAAGATCTTGGGACATATTGTGTCAAAGAACGGAATTTCCATGGATGAGGATAATATTAAGACGATCTTAGAATTACCTAGACCTGAAAATGCAAAGGAAGTACAAGCCTTTATGGGTCATTGTGGATACTATCACTGGTTTATCCACATGTATGCTATAATCACTAAGCCTCTATATGTTATTGACTCAATTCACTTGGACTAAATAATGCAAAAAGGCATTTAATGAGTTAAACCGATGACTAAGTTCATCATCTATCTTGAAGGTACCCAATTGGAACAAACCATTCCACATCCATGTGGATGCATCTAATTATGTAATAGGATGAATACTAGCCCAACTAGCAGATGGAGGAAAATTAGATCATCCCATCGCATATGTCAGTAGACAATTAAATCAGGCAGAGAGAAACAATACCACTACGAAAAGAGAAGGCCTAGAAATGGTATACACAGTCAAGAAATTCTGACATTACCTCCTAGCCAACAAATTCAAGTTCTTTATCGATCATCATGCCTTATTATATTTGATCAATAAGCCTTGTAATATGGGAAGACTAGTGAGATGGTTCCTATTGCTGATGGAGTTTGATTTTGAAGTAATAGTTAAAAAAAGAAATATTTATGTAAGAGCAGATCACCTATCTTGAATGACACACGGAGAACCATCCAATGGAGTTGCTGATGATCTACCAGATACGTACTTATTCAAGTTAGAAGTGTGTCGAAGTGAGAAGAAAAGTTAATACCAATCCTCACGCATGGATCACACCATAGGATCAACTGACATACTAGGAAAGAATTCTTGCAATCACGTAACTTACATATTGTAGCAAGAAGTTTGTATTGCAAAGAACCAAATGGCATATTATTGAGATGTGTCGAAGAAGCTGAACAAAAAAACTTAATGGAGCAAGCTCATGTGAATCGATGGAAGATTCATAAGGGAGTTTATGGGACAATCAGAGAATTGAAGAGACTAGGATTATACTGGCTAGACATGCCAAAGGACGTACATAAACATGTGATCAATTTCCAAGAATGCAGGAGAATACCCCGGAGGACCATGCATCTTTACAATTCTATACAATAGCACCAACATGGAGTAAAGCATTGGTAAAATTCTTAAAATCACAAACACAAGAGGAATGAGCTAGCCTAACAAGGAAACAGACCCTAGAGGAAATGAGTAAGGACTACATGATAATTGAAAAACAATTATTCAAAAGGGGAAAGGGCACTCAGTTATGGTTATGTATACATGAAGGAGAATACTTACCCATTTTAGAGATGCCACATGCAGGTGCAGCAGCAGGACATTTTTCAACTAAAAAAACTCTGAAAATGATTCTATTTGAAGGCTTGTGGTGGCCAAATCTACACATGGATGCCAAAACTTATGTACGAAGTTGCAAGGTGTGCCAAAGGACCAAATATCCTATAAGAAGAGATGACATGCCTCTAAGACCTATGGTCTGCACAAGAGCCTTTTCCAAATGGGGCATTGATTTCATCGGACCTATAAATCCTCCAGCCAAAGGATCACATGTCGAATATATAATAGTGGCCATGGATTATTTAACAAAATGGGTAGAAGCAAAAGCAACAAGGAAATGTAACACACAAACCATAGCTAGATTCCTTTTTGAAAATATCTTTAGTTGCTTTGGGTTGACAATAGAGATAGTAAGCGATAGGGGGACACACTTCATCAATGAAGTAATAGAATCACTGATGAATGATTTCCTTGTGATTCACAAAAAATCAGCCCCTTACCACCCTCATGTTGGTGCAATTAAGCCCAAGCCTACATACTTGATAAATTCACATAAGCTTGATGTATTGACATTACATTTTGAAGGCTTCATATGTACAACCTCTTGTAACTTTGCTTCATAATTACCCATTGTAAAAGGTCAATAAACCCACGAGGAGTTAGGGAGCATATAATCTCGTATCATTTGGTAGTTGAAGTCAAGAGAGAATCAATCCTATACTTTGGGATTACTTTTAGGTGGAGATTTGAATTTGAATTCAAATCCTTGGCTCCAACAAAAACTATAAAAGATGATATGAAAGGCCCGCGTGTATCTCGAGGTTCAGAGGTCATATTCATGTAATTTCAATAAGAAGAGGAGCTCACCTAATAGCTCACTCATTTCTCACTCAATGACATTGTACTTTTACATGATTTGATGCTTACATGTTCATTATTTCCTACTCTCATATCTATGTCATACTCCATCAGAACAGTGAACTTGTCTGAGCTTGTTCTCACTATACAGTTGATTTTAAAGCATGATAGCTCAAGCATGCTGCCTACTTTAATCCTACAAAGTTTCATTGATCAGGCTTCTTGCAATCATTGGATATCAATCAATCTCTGCTCACTGGACTATGACTGTCAAGGCCCGTAAAAGTTGAGATGGATGCTTAACTTGCTAAACATATTTCTCTGCATATAGTTCATCATTTTAGATGATTTGACTCATGATTAGTAGCTTGTTAATCTAATTAAAGTTCCCTAAAAGGAATTTTATCAATTGCTACTGTACTCAGAGAATGGTGCAAAACTCTGAGTAGGTGTCTCAACCAACATAGCAAGTTTTGTACCTTGAATCATATGCCTACCTATATGTTTTGATCCTATCATATGTGGATCATCTTCCAAGCAACATATGTGATTACTTATGCTTGTTAGCTAGCTAAAGAGGCCCACAAAACTCTCCAACCATCACTTATAGCAGGTGTGAAGCAGGTTTTAGCTACACCAACTCATCTCTTGTGAGTATCCACCATCTCCTCCAACACCTCAAGCCAATGGCCAGGCAAAATGTTCCAATAAGATATTGTGCACTATGTTGACCAAAATAGTCAACAATGATAGGTTGGACTAGGACAAACAATTGCATCATGCAATTTTAGCCTTCCGTGTGGCTTACAAGATGGCCAATGGAACCACTCCTTTTAATTTAGTATATGGACATAGCACAATCTTACCCATTGATTTTTTAGTGCCTACCCTACGTGTAGCACAACAGAACGATTGGACCAGCCATGAATTATCCCAACAATTGGACCGAATTGAAAAACTGCATGAAATGAGATTACAAGCTATAGCAAGAATTTATGCAGCTAAAAGGAGACAACAAGCCTATTACGATGCACATATTAAGGATAAGGGCTTAAACGAAGGTGATTTGGTATTAGTGTATACATTGAAGCAACATGCAAAGAAATTTCAGCAACAAAGACATGGCCCATTATTGATAAATTGAATCTCTACAAGCGGAGCAATAAACTTAGCCACCCTAGATGGAGATGTACTCCCCAACTACATTAGTGGCTGTAGATTTAAGAGGCATATGGAACCCCTAATGGACATAATGTTAGGATGACTTGTGGGAGCACAAAATTGAAAGAAGGAAGAAGAAAGGATTAGAGAAGCTCGAATGGAAGCTCTGGAACAAATCAGGAAACAAAAAGAGTGGATGAGACAAAGAGATAAAAGACATGCACAGGGAGAGGAAGCGATAACCATGGCAAACTACCAAAAGTGTAATACAAACAATGAAAGCAATAGTATTTCCCGACCATACTTAAACCTAAGAATTGGAAACATAGAATATGAACTAGTGGATGCATTGATCGACACAGGTGCGGCACTCAATTGCATGTGAGTTGCATTAGCCCATCACCTTGGAATGACCATGAGTCCCACTAAGGCATATATGGAGGAATCGGAGGACAAATCATCGAATGTATAGGAGAAGTCCTAATGTCCCTTCATCTCGCAAATTCCACTATGAAGCAAATATTCTTGGTATGCAAAGATGAAGGCCTTATTGAAAACCTGATCCTATGACAATACTGGATCTTTGAGAATGAAGTCAGCGTACACCTTATACAATGATACATATCAGCCAAAATAGGGCTCAAAGAAGTCTTTAGTCTATTAGAAGCTAGATCGCCACAAATCCTTAGCACAATCTTACCTAAGGAAACAGACCTGAAGGAAGATAGGGAGGGAGCTTCAAATAGAGGTGTATCATGAGTGTCATAAGCTAGACTTACTTGCCAGTAGTGAGTTGTTGTATAATTCGGAGATCAATTCTCCTATAGGACCTGAGTTTGAGGGAACAAGTGAGGACATTTCTCAACCCATCAACACTATATGAAAGAAAACAACATGGATTTCAACTATCCGAACACCACCTCAATTGAATACACGATTGCGATGGGTATGCAAGGATAAACTACCTCAGTATATTGACATAATGCAGGAATAGATCGACCATCCAGGAAAAACGCAGCGAACTAATCACTGTTCTAAATCTCAAGGTGATAGACCAAGACTTGTTCATGTTTGGCTTCCAAAATCATTGATGATGGCTCAGAAATCACAACAACACATATGGATCCCAAAAGAAATTCGAAGAACAACAAGTCAAGAGATAGAAAAACTCAAGGAAATGTCATACCAACAAAATAAGGCAAAGGAAAGTGTCAAGGATCAAAGAGAACCTCAAACGACCACAACACAAAAAAACCTCCAACAATAGAGATAAGTACAAGACCACATTCGAGAGTAGAGGAAAAAGAATGTGACAGTAGCAAATGCCACCATCACAGAAAATAAGATTAATGTGGAGACCTAAGAAGCGATAAGGAGTCGACCCTAAAGATCAAGGAGACTCTTATAAAGAATCAAGTGCATCCAAAGTATGCATGATAGGGCCACAATACAAGGCCACACATTTGGCACATAGTTTCTTCAGTAAAAGTAGAGGTGCACATTTCCATAACTGGAATAGGAATTAGCTTCTATTGTCATAGGATTGATCATTCAGTGTAAATAAATAAATGCTTTGGCTATGAACTAACCTCTTGTTTTCTTTTAGACTTGAAAATTAAGAAAAATTATGGTAAGGTACCTTACTTGTCTTTACTTATGCAAGGGGTTATGGAGTGGCAAAGAACAACATAATCACAAGCTACACAAAAACTTGCGAAATTGGTTTCTATCTTGAACTGATCGCTACTACATTCAAATTGCAGATGGCTTCCGAAGACTCTGAAGCAAAGATTCAAAAGGAAGTGCTTGAATTTCCAATGAAGAGTGTGACAAAGGTTTTTAGGTCATTGGTTCCGAGAAGACCAACCAGCAGGGGAACATTTGTTCTAGGTGACTATTAAAATCATGGATACCGACCACCAATTTCCAGTGATGTCCCAAGATTCCAAAGTCTTATACGAGCTTCGATCTACGATGGATGTGATGACAAAAGCTGGAATCCATAAGTATTTTGAGTTACCCATCTATAAGCCAAGAAACAATGGGGGCATAAGAAATTCTTGAACGGAAGTGTGACTTTGACCATATTAATATACCATGCATTAGGTATTCGAGAATACCTCATGGAAATTCCATCATCTGATGAAATGGCTAGGTATGTGAAGCCAACAATCATACCAAAAAAGAAGAAAGGAGTGAAAATGACTGAAGAGGCAGGAACAAGCACACAACCAATGATGCGAGGTGCCAAAAGAGAGATACTAAAAGAGGAAGAAGCAACTCCACCATCAAAGAGGACACATGTACTACCTAGAACCAAAACTGAAAAGGCCACTCCTATTACTGAAACCCAGCTAAAGGAAGTACGGAGGAGACTCACAAGTTCATGGAAGGACATATCAATCTTCCAGTTCAAGGGCACCACTACCATCAAAATCATACCGCATCTTTGCCAGGAAAGAGACTAACCAAATTTCACCGATATAGAGAATTGGGGCTAGTCAATTCAAGTTCATCATCTGAAATGCAAGAAGAACATGAGCCATTGACCATGAACGTTGATATTTAGAGTGAATCAAATGATGATGGTAAGTGGGATGAAATAAATCAAGTCAATGAGTTACTCAAAGGTGAGAGCAAGAAATCGGATCACGTACCGACTACTACCTTCATAGACTGACCAAAGGAAAGACCAACCAAAGAAGATGTACATACATTGAAAATGAATGACACAACAAAGCTTCAAGTCACAGAGGCTCACCCTGACGGTTAGGCCACAATGAAGAACTCGAAAGAAGAGCAAACACAAGAAGAACTTGGGGAACAAGAACCATTTATGCCTATACGGATAGTAGCAGAGCCTTCACCTCTGGATGTGACATTTCAAGGGAGTGCTACTAAGTCTACTCCACATACAGAAGAAGAACCTCAAATCCAACTACAAATTTGACAACCACATAACAAGACAATACATGTTGACAAGGGTAAGGATGTACAAACAGGTGAAGAACCGAACATACCAAAAACCTGGCTCAATGTGGATGTGGCACAACTAAAGCTAGTCGTAAAACAAATGATACAGATAGCCATGGATACACAACAACAGATCATGGGAGCGGATAGTGATTATGATAAAGCATTAGTGGAAAGAAATTAATTCAAGACACTCAATGAAGAATTATCTGCTAGAGTATTGCAAGCTCAACATGCACTTACAAATAAAGAACAAGAAACAAAAGAAGCTATGGGAAGATTTACAATATTGACCAAAGAAAAATCATAAGATACAAAATCAGCTTAAGGACCTCCAAGAAAAATATGCAGGCAATGAAGCTGAAAAGGTATGTGTATCTAATAGAAGCAAAATCTTAGAAGCTCATATAAAAGTATACATGGATGAGGCAGACAACTTGAGAAATAGGAATAAAGAATTAATGAATGCAATCTTGCTTAATCAACCTATGGAGGTGCCAGAAGGTCAAAAAAATAATACACAAGAATTAGATGCTCATATAGCTAAGTATGGGGATCAATTAAAGCAAGAGCAAGAGTTACAAGAAGAGTGGGAGAAAAAATACATGTATGATACAAATGAATTCAGAAAAAGGTGGAAGGCAATAGAAGCCAAAATCATAGAGCAATATAAAGAAGATGCAGATCAAGTCACCTTACTTGGTGAATGCCTCCTATAGAGTAATGATGCACTCTCAACAAATAATAATGTAATAATAGAGAAAGATGCAATCATTGAAAGCCTGTGGGCTCAATTATCACAGAACAATCAAATGGGGACACCCGTACTTCAAGGCTCTCAAGCGGCTACTAGGAGACTGAGGTACGTCCTCCTTCTCCCCCCATACATAATTTGCCAATACACGAGGAAGAAGCAGAGAAGAATGGTGATAGACATACATGACCTATTGCAGAACTAAGCCGAAATGAGCGAGCAATACTAGTGTCCCAACTTATGGAAAAATTTGAAGATCAAGTCGTAAAAGTAATGAAAGAAGCAAAAATCAAAAAGCAAGAATTTAGAGCAAATTTTGAAGCCCTTCAATGTGCCATATGGCCTACTGAAAGAAGAAACCAGGCAATATATCAAGAGGATTACACAGAAAGAATCAGATACATTCTCTTATACACAAGAAGAATTTGACAAAGTAGATACGATCTAGAGATGAAATTTTTTGGAAAAGAATCCAACTCTATGGGTGCATTGGGAGTCTAGACCATACTAATTACAAGTAAATTCATCTTTTTGCCCAGTACCGAGAAGAAGATCCTGGACACAATTTTGGGAAGAAGAGCGCCAAGGCACACTCAATAGTCAGTGGTTGAACTACCCACTATTACTAAGCCTTCCACATAATTACTTACCCATCGAAGAATATATGGTATGTACAATAGAACTTTGGCTTTCAAGATATACTACAGTCCTTGACCTAGCAATAAAGATGTCGAATAAAGTATTGAGCATGCTACAAACAATTTTGAAAGTCTTCAAACATGCTCAATACACATTTTTGAACTTTATCGACATTAATCAAGGCATAGTTGCCCTCATTTTATCTCTCTCTATCATGCCTAGTTGACTTACTATCATGGCTATATACTCACACTTGATGTTCTTACCCAGTCAGTATATGCAGACATTCGAAGAATCATTTTTCACAGGATTTTTTGAAATGGACTCGGAATTTTTTGTCAAAATGACTTCCAACTTAAATGCTTGATTGCTTGCCTATAAATAAAGTTTCTTTGGAGAGCATAGGCAGGCACCAAATGATGGAGTAAAATCAGCACAAGAAGGAACTAATGATATGTGAAGCCAATCTGCTCAATCAAAGAGAGCAAACAATCATTCAAACATACTCACGTCGCTAGCCAAAGCCTGTCAAGGATGAGAGAGTTCAGGAGGGATGTGTGGAGGGAGAATCAAGTAAGAGAAGAAGAAGAAGAAAACAAAAAAGAAAAACTATCCAATGAATAAAACCCACCCTTTGTCGATAGATAGATAGAATGAACAAGATCTAATAGCTAAATTGAAGAGTTAATGTGCATCTTATGCACATTCCTAGTTTGGTTTCCATATTGAAAATTCTCACAAAAGAAAAAAATAAGAGAAAAACACCACAAGTAAGAAGCTAGAATGAGAAAGATTTTCCATTCCACTATGAGATATGTGGCCCAAATGACCATGCCAAATATGATCCATAGGCTATTTAGTAACAACTAATAAGCGTTCTTTTTGTGATAAAAAAAGGGTAAGCTGAGCCAACTTTGCTTACTTTTGCAACAAACATATTGCCCTTTCATATGCCAAAGGATTGAGCATAGAAAAATACCTTGTAACCAAGGTAATTAAGTTGATGAACAAACATCAAACTAAATGGGAGTTTACTACTGTTTGCATTTTTGACCCATCTTCTCATGAGCAGTGTGTGTCTCCAGTAGACTCGGATGTTTGGTAATTTGATAGTGGGGCAACCAAACATATTACCTCACAGTGCAGTTTCTTCTCTTCACTCCAGCTTGCCCCTATAGGGAATACCATCACGTGCGCTAACAAATCCTCTTATCCTATCATGGGATTTGGTGAGATCATTTTGACTACTACTGATGGTAGTCCTTTTACATTGTCATATGCTTTATTTGTGCCAGGGATCAAGAAGAATTTGTTATCAGTTTCAACTTTAGCCAAGATTGGTTTGGTTGTGAAACTTGTTGATGACAGATGTACAATTCATAATCTATCAAATGGCGATATCATTATTGGTTCGAGCATTTTATTTTGTGGGCTATATAAGCTCATAGACTATCAGAAATCTATGAATGATTCAACATGTGTAGTACATGATTCTCAGGATTTGTCAAATGCAAAGCTTTGGCATGCACTCTTTGGTCATCTGAATTCTGTTAGTTTGCTATGTCTGCAAAAATCTGAAATGGTGGCCAGTGCCCAAACTTGAGACACTTGGTAAACATGTATGCAAAGGTTGTATTTTGGGCGAAATGGAGCATTCCTCCTTCCCAAAAGATGGTTCAATTCGAGCTACTAAAAAATTGCAGTTTGTTCATAGCGATGTCTATGGTCCTATGCAGACACCCTCTTTTGGGAACTATCTTTACTTTGTGACTTTCATGGATGATTTTTCTAGGCATGCATGGGTATATCCATTGAAAGAAAAGTCCAAAGTGTTTATGTGCTTCAAACAGATTCTAGTTTTTGTGAAGAGATGGATAGGTATGTGCTTGAAGATGAAGAGGTGTTGCAAAATCCTTGATCTACACCAGCCAAATGAACTCCAGGAGTATATGGTGGGCCCTTTTAGCTTGCCAATGGACGTATTAGACACCCTATGTACCTTGGAAGATCACTCTCAAAAAGATAGATCAAAACAGATAAGTTGGAGTTAGCTCAGAGGTGAAAACTTGCTATTCTTGGTTCATACACCTGTCCAGTGTTTTACATAATTCTCTGAGCACAGCAGCAATTAGCTTAATTCCTCCTGGGGAAGTCAAGTTCACTTAAAGAGCTAACTTTGAAGAGTAATCTCATAAAAAATAATGAACCACACACTGAGAATGAGTTTTACCAAGTGATGACATCATCCTGATTTTCACGGGCTACTATAATTTGAGACCAGTGAGCAGAAAAATGAACATAACTCAAAATATAGGAATTCAATGATTATGAAAATTTTTATGGTTATACGAGACAATAAGTTGAATCCAACAAGCTTTAAATCACTGAATTTGGATAAGTAACCACGGAGAAATGGCTCTGCCAAGGTGAGTGAAGAAATCGGGTACCTGACAGAGAAATGAAGATGAACAGACCCTGCTGACTTCAAATGAACATAACTGAAGATTGCAACATCCAAATGACATGAAAATTTGTGAGCATATAGTAGACTTATAGAGCTAACTTTACCAATTTAAATTACTGAAAATGATGCACCAAGCTCAGAGAAACCATCTCTGCAATCTCACTGAGAAAACTGAGAGTAATGGCAGTGAGTAGTACACTTCAGAAGAACATGGAAATATAAACCCAAATGATCATGAGAATGAAAGTATATTGCTTGTATAATACAATGGACTTACTGATACATATTTGTGCCTTGTAATCACACCTTGATATGGCATAAATCTCAGCTCTTAGAGGTCTTCACATAGGTCTCTCTAACCACGACTAAAACTGCCATCTATTTATAGTTGAGTTTGGGAGGCTAACTTCCCTCAATCACTCTCCAATCAATCAATGATTGATTTGATTCTCTACCTACCACAAATCACGAATTCGTGGCTCCTCTTTCCATTCTTGATCAAGTGGACTCAACCACTTAAGATTCTTTCACTTTTACATTAAGTAAACTCTTCAAAAGTTACAAGAGTTAGTTCACAAGTGAACTTTACATAGTCTACATTTTAAAGCTTTTTTCATGACTTTGTGGGACTCAAGCCAATACTTAGGCTTTTCATAGACTTGCTCCAACAGCTCCCCCTCAAGCCAAGTATGCTTGAGGTCTTCAATCTTCCAAGATTACCTACAAACCAATCATAGCCTTGAATTTGCAAAGCTTTGTACCATCCAATGCTTTGGTTAGAATATCTGCACATTGTTGATGAGTAGACACATATGATATTTGAATCTCTTTGCTTAGAGCCTTCTCTCGTACGTAGTGATAATGAACTTCAATATGTTTAGTCCTTGCATGAAAAATAGGATTAGCAGCTAAGTGAATAGAACTCATATTGTCACAAAAAATAGTTGGAGTTCCAAACTCCAATCCAAGATCTTTGAATAATGTCTTCATCCACATAGCTTCCTGAGTAGCTATGGCAAGACCTCTGTATTCAGCTTCAGTAGAAGAGAGAGCAACTATGGGTTGCTTCTTGGATGACCATGAAATAAGATTTGGACCTGCAAAGGTAATATAACCCAAAGTGCTCCTTCTATCTTCCTTGGAGCCAGCCCAATCTGCATCAGAAAATAGCTTCAAACCTAAATCAGATACATAAGGATAATAAAGTCCTTCATTTATGGTTCCTTTGAGATACTTGAGAATCCTTTTGGCAGCATCCATATGTGGTTTCCTTGGTGTGTGCATAAATTGGCTTAGCACACTCACACTGTAACATATATCTACTCTTGTCAATGTGGCATAGTTGAGACTACCCACTAGACTTTGATATGATGTGATGTCCTCTATGAGTTCACCTTCATGTGAGCTCAATTTGTGATTGACCTCCATTGGAGTACCTGCAATCTTACAATCTTGCATCTTGAAATTTTGCCAACATGTCCTTAATGTACTTTCTTTGAGTGAGAAACAAATCATGATCTTTGTAGACAACTTCCAAACCTAGGAAGTAGGTAAGTGAACCCAAATCACTTATCTTGAACTCTTCTCTCATCTGATCTTTGATCTTCTTCATACCATCTGCATCATTTCCTGTCCATATAATATCATCTACATATACACATAGGTAGATGACCTCAGAGTTACTCTTTTTAATAAAGAGTGAAGGATCTGCCTTGCTTGGTTGAAAGCCTTTGTCCTGCAAGAATGAAACAAGCCTGAAATTCCAAGCTCTTGGAGCTTGCTTGAGACCATACAATGCTTTGTTAAGTTTACACACATAATCAGGATAAACTTGATTCTCAAAACCAGGTGGTTGTGCCATATATACCTCTTCTGTTATCCAACCATTCAAAAATGCATTCTTTACATCTAGTTGAAGTATCTTCAAATTCTTGGAAGAGGCAATACTAAGCAAAACCCCAATAGTAGGCATCTTTGCCACAGGAGAGAAAGTCTCCTCATAATCAATTCCCTGAGTTTGTGCAAAGCCTTTTGCTACAAGCCTTGCCTTATACCTGTTAATGGAACCATCAAAATTCTTCTTGAGTTTATAGACCCATCTTGAGCCTATTACCTTCATGGATGAAGTCTTGGGCACCAAATCCCAAGTGTTGTTTTCCTCAAGTGCTTCAATCTCTTCCTTCATTGCATGCTTCCATTCTGATTTTGCTTTGGCCTCTTCAAACGATGATGGATCCTCTTGGTTTATGTCCTGTGCTATGTAGATAGAATGTTTAGTTACTAATGAGGTGTCAAACCCATACCTTTCTAGTTTTTTCTTTTCCCTCATAGATCTTCTTAGGCCATGATGTGATGATTCTGCCTCATGTCCAAGTTCCTGCAATTTGGCTTTACCTTTAGACTTCCATGCTTTGATCTTTTCCATCTGGGATTCTTCATCATCCTCTGAGGTGTCTTGTTCTTCAATCTTTGGTTGTTCTCTACCAAGCTTTGGAAAATCTTCTTCAAGATCATATGGTAAATTGACCTTCCTGCATGAATCTTCATACCATGAATTGTTCTCATCAAAAACTACATCTCTGCTTACCAAGAATCCTTTGTTGGTAGGGTTGTATAACCTGTAGCCCTTTTGATTGTTGTCATATCCAATAAAAATACACCTTTCTGCTTTTGGATCCATCTTGCCTCTAACCTGTGAAGGAACATGAGCAAAAGCAATACATCCAAAAATTTTACAATGATCTAAGCTTGGTCTTCTTCCATTCCAAGTCTCATATGGAGTCATCCCATCAAGGGATTTTGAAGGCAACCTGTTAATCAAGTAAGTGGCTGTAGATACAGCCTCAACCCATAAGTAATTAGGTAAATGCTTTTCATTTAACATAGACCTTGCAGCTTCAACAATTGTCCTATTCCTCCTTTCTGCCACTCCATTTTGCTCAGGAGTGTACCTTGCAGTTACCTCTCTTTTGATTCCTCTTTCTTGAAGAAAAGAATCAAACTCATGGGAGAAGTATTCTCCCCCTCCATCTGACCTTAACCTTTTTAGTGATTTACCTGTTTGATTCTCCATAAGAGCAAAATATCTTTTGAAACATGAAAAAACTTCATCTTTGTGTTTCATAAAGAATAGGATAGTCCATCTGCTGCAATCATCAATAAAGGAGACATAATACCTTCATCCAGATATTGAAGCTTCCTTGCTAGGTCCCCATACATCTGTATGAACCAACTCCAAGAGATCTCCATGCATATAACCTTTCTTCATGAATGGTAACCTGTGAGACTTTCCAAATTGACATGCACTACACTTATAAATCATATGTTGTTTTGACAAATTAGGGAGTCCAAGTACACTTTGGTCCCTGCAAATTTGCTTTAATGACCTTTCACCAATATGTGCTAACATTTTGTGCCATACTTCCAGTTCTGTGAGTGTCTAACTACCATAATTAAAGAGAGCAATGTTTGTAGTGTCCTGTAATTCAAATGTGAACAATCTACCTGTCTTTTCACCTTTTGCAATTTTTCTGAATCCTTGACTTGGATCTTCAACAAATGCTCCTGCTTTTGTGAACCTGACTTGGAACCCTTTCTCTACTATCTGCCCAACACTTATCAAATTCTTTGTAATGGTAGGGACATAGAGTACCTTACTGAGTAGGTTGATGTTTCCATCAAGTGCTTTGACATTGCCTATTTTCTCCACAGGATGTTTTGTATCATCTCCTGTTTGTATCTCATGCTTATTCCTTGGATCTTCTAAATCTGATAGGAGTGCCACATTTCCTACCACATGATTTGAACAACCTGAATCTATGTAGAAAACATGCTCATCATATTTACCTTGTGGCATAGCCATGTTCATGATCAATAATGAATCCTCTTTGCTTGAGTCTTCTGTGTAGTTATTGTAGTCTCTCCTTCCTTTGTAGCCTCCTTGATAGTTTGAATGATTGTAGTTGTTGTAATTGCCATGGTAGTTGTTGAACCTTCCTCTTGAGTAGCCATAACTTCCTCTATTGTATCCTCTGCCTCTTTGATTCCTGGAATTCCTAAAGAAATTTTCAGTTGTATGATTAGTTAATCCACAAATAGAACATGAGTTGGAGTCTTGGGATCTCCCCCTACCTTGTCTACCTCCTCTTCCTCTACCTCTGCCATGTCTTCCTCTACCTGCATAGTTAGCTTGATATGTACCTGCTTCATCATCCACTTTCTTTGCCTTTCCTTTGTTATCTTTGGACTTGCTTTTATCAGTATATAAAGCTGAAGATTGATTACCTTTAGAGCTTTCTCCATTTTTGATAAGCTTTGCCTCTTGAGTAAGTAGTTGTCCAATGAGTGTATTGAAATCAGGTACATGCATGTCCATGTACAAATCCATAGTGTGGTGAATGCTTCCCACTTGTCATCTGCCTTCAAGCCATTGATGACCTGCCTTACAATTTGCTCTTCATCTATTACCTCTCCAATGCTTCCCAACTGATCTACTATGTCCTTGAGCTTTGTGACAAAATCAGTCACATTTTGTTTGGGAGCCTTCTTGAGAGTTGTGAAATCAAGCCATAGTTGATGCTTCCTAGCTTTAGTACTTGAAGAAAAGAAAGCTTCAAGTGCATCCCACACTTCCTGAGATGTCTTACAACTTCTAATGTGAGGCAACAAAAAATCTGAGATAGAGTTGAGGAGATAAGACCTTGCAAGTGCATCCTTGGAGCACCATGTGCTCAATCTTTCTTGCTCTTCTTGTGTTGGTTGACTTTTGTTCCTGAAACTTGGCATAACTTCATCTCCGGCCACATAACCATATAAACTTCTACCTTGGAGATAAGCTTCCATTCTTAATGACCAAGCTGAGTAGTTACCTCTGTCCAATTTGTCAATTGATGAAGGAAATCCATCTGCCATGTTGTCCAACCTTGCTCTGATACCACTGTGAAGAGATGGATATGTATGTGCTTGAAGATGAAGAGGTGTTGCAAAATCCTTGATCTACACCAGCCAAATGAACTCCAGGAGTATATGGTGGGCCCTTTTAGCTTGCCAATGGATGTATTAGACACCCTATGTACCTTGGAAGATCACTCTCAAAAAGATAGATCAAAACAGATAAGTTGGAGTTAGCTCAGAGGTGAAAACTTGCTATTCTTGGTTCATACACCTGTCCAGTGTTTTACATAATTCTCTGAGCACAGTAGCAATTAGCTTAATTCCTCTTGGGGAAGTCTAGTTCACTTAAAGAGCTAACTTTGAAGAGTAATTTCATAAAACATAATGAACCACACACTGAGAATGAGTTTTAACAAGTGATGACATCATCCCGATTTTCACGGGTTGCTACAGTTTGAGACCAGTGAGCAGAAAAATGATCATAACTCAAAATCTAGGAATCCAATGATTATGAAAATTTGTGTGGTTATACTAGACAGTAAGTTAAATCCAACAAGATTTAAATCACTAAATTTGGATAAGTAACCACTGAGAAATGGCTCTGACAAGGCGAGTGAAAAAATTGGGTACCTAACAGAGAAGTGAAGATGAACAAACCTTGTTGACTTCAAATGAACATAACTGAAGATTGCAACATCCAAATGACATGAACATTCGTGAGCATATAGTAGACTTATAGAGCTAACTTTACCAAGTTAAATTACTGAAAATGATGCACCAAGCTCAGAGAAACAATCTCTGCAATCTGACTGAGAAAACTGAGAGTAATGGCAGTGAGTAGTACACTTCACAAGAACATGGAAATATGAACCCAAAGATCATGAGAATGAAAGTATATTGCTTGTACAATACAGTGGACTTACTGATACATATGTTTGCCTTGTAATCACACCTTGATATGGCATAAAGCTCAGCTCTTAGAGGTCTTCACATAGGTCTCTCGAACCACGACTAAAACTGCCATCTATTTATAGTTGAGTTTGGGAGGCTAACTTCCCTCAATCACTCTCCAATCAATCAATGATTGATTTGATTCTCTACCTACCACAAATCACGAATTTGTGGCTCCTCTTTCCATTCTTGATCAAGTGGACTCAACCACTTAAGATTCTTTCACTTTTACATTAAGTAAACTCTTCAAAAGTTATAAGAGGTAGTTCACAAGTGAACTTTACATAGTCTACATTTTAAAGCTTTTTTCATGACTTTGTGGGACTCAAGCCAATACTTAGGCTTGTCATAGACTTGCTCCAACAGTTTTGACTGAAAATGTATCAGCATGTAAAATGGGCACCCTCCATTCTGATCGAGGGGAGGAATATATGTCTTCTGACTTTAATGCATTTCTGGATGAACGTGGGATAAAACATCAGTGTACACTGCCGTATACACCTGAACAGAATGTTTGGTGTTATGTGTGCAACATATGTACTTAACAGGTGTCCCACTAAAGCATTGCAGTCTATCACTCCATATGAGGTTTGGCATGGTCACAAGCCATCTGTAGCTCACCTACGTGTTTTTGGTTGTCTGGCATATGCATTAGTGCCTAAATAACAACACAGGAAATTGGATGATAAAGCAGTGAAATGTTTTTTGTTGGGTACAGAACTGAAAGCAAAGGCTATCATCTGTATCATCCACAGACTAAACACATTTTGGTTAGTCATGATGTTGTTTTTGTGGAAATGCTATTCAACCATTACTTTCATGTACTAAGGAAACACCTGTTAGCTCCAAAGACATGTAAGATACTTTGCTGCCTCTTTTTATAGGTTGATAGTCTAGTGTTGGTCCTAATGAGGCAACTTCTCAGCCTTTATAGGCCTCATGTGATGATGCAGATCATTCCACTTCTGATGCAGATTTACATGATGCACTTGTTGATGAGAGAGATGATATTGAGGAGGCAAAAGTTATGCCATGCAGATTTACATGATGCACTTGTTGATGAGAGAGATGATATTGAGGAGGCAAAAGTTATGCCAAACTGGTTGGAGCAGACTTTGTGTGACAACAAATTAGATGCATCTCTATCATATCGTACTCGTTCAGGCTCTCATAGTGCTTCTTTTTCATCAGATTGCTATGTTATAGCTGCATCGAGTCTTTGTGATGAGAATGAGCTAGTTTCGTTTGATGAAGCACAAAATTTTGAAAATTGGATGGTTGTTATGCAATCTCTATATGGTGCTATCATGAAAAATGGTACCTGGTCTTTATGTGACTTGCCTCCTGGCAAGAAGGCCATTGACACTAAGTGGGTATACAAGCTGAAGCATAAACCTGATGGAACAGTAGACAAGTATAAGGCTAGGCTTGTTGGAAAGGGTTACGCACAGGAAAGAGGCATTGATTTTGATGAGACCTTTGCACCTACATGGAAAATGACTACTATTCATAGTATTTGTGCACTTGCAGCTCATCATGGTTGGAATGTACATTAGTTGGACATTAAAATTGCATTTTTGAATGGTGACTTGCATGAAGAATTTTATGTTTTTTAGTCCTATGGCTTTGTGCAAAAAGGGCATGAAAACAAAGTGTGCAGATTGAAGAAGGTATTATATGGTTTAAAGCAAGCACCACATGCTTGGTATGAAAAGATACATGCCTATCTGATTGCACATGGTTTTGAGAACAATCCAACTCAAAGCACCTTATATGTTAAGCATGCAAATGATGTGCTTGTGATTATTGTTGTGTATGTTGATGATATGCTGCTCACTAGTCCTCATGAGAAGTATATTGCTAATTTTAAGGCTGATCTACATGCCTCATTTGAGATGTCTGATTTGAGGCATTTGCATCATTATTTGGGCACTCAGTTTATGCAAGTTGATGGCATAATAGCTTTGTGTCAAACAAAATAAACTGACACCTTGTTCTAGCGTTTTGGCCTTGAAGAGTGCAAACCTATTGCCACTCCTATGGAGACATGTTTACGATTGAGTCTTCATGATGCTAGAGATTCATTTGATGCTATTCTCTATCGGCAGGCTGCTGTATGCTTGATTTACTTATGCATTACTTGGCCAGATAATCAGTTTGTTGTCTCACAGATGAGCAGGTTTATGTATTGCCCAGGTGTCAAGCGTTGGGAGGCAATTAAGCGCATCTTTCGCTACTTGAGTGGTACGCTGATACCTTGATTATTTTATCCCAAGAGGGAATTACTATCGCCAGATTTGCATGCTTTTTTTGACTTTGACGGGGATGGTTGCTAATCTCCTACACCAATTCCAATGTCTAGGATGGCTTTCGTCATATATCCATGAAAAGTGATGGGAAGGCACGCATTTCCTTCATCTTGTTGATATATTTAGGTAGTGATGTGTGTGAACACACTAGGATCGTCGGGGCACTTTTTTCCCTCTTTAGGGGGTTTTTTTCCCCCAGCTTGTATATATGCCTATTGCCCTAATGGGCTACTTATCTTTGTACATTCTCTAGTAATACATTCAGTATTGTATGTTTGTGCTCCAAGCTTCTTCTTCTTCCTTGTGTTGTTCGTGTGCTTCCGCAGACGCCTATCTCCAACAATTGGTATCAGAGCAGGTCGTCGCTTCATCTAGGGCGTCATTGACACTCCTCCGTTTGCAGTCTCAGATTCGCACGAAATTTGGTGAGCATACTCAGGGTGTTTTAGAGATCAAAACATCTTCGCTATGTGTTGCCAAAATCGCGATCTGAGCTCGTTTCGGCCTCCAAACGCGCTATCGCAGCAGTTGTGTAGGCTATTTCGTCTTTTTGTGCCAAAGGTATATACCAGTTTCTATTCACTAGTATAAGCGTCTCGAAGTGTGCTACAGGTCTAACAGAATTTGTCTCGGCAGTTCTATTCAAATTTTTGAGATATAGTCAATTTTCTACATCAAGGTATTTTAGTCACCGGCCATGGCTGAAAGCAGTGATGTATTCTGTATGTTGGCTGTTGAGGATAAGCTGGATGGTACCAACTACCCGTTATGGGCTTATATGATGTGACATGTATTGGTTGCAAAAGGATTGTGGAACATTGTGCAGGGTGTTGAAAGACGTCCTGTTACTCCTTTGACTACAGGTACTGCAAATACAGGTGCTGGAGCTGATGAAGATGGTGTCGAAGATGATATTCCGCAGATTCCTGTTCGTGCTGCTGTTTCTGCTGCACCTACTGCAGAGCAGATTCGTTGGGATGGCAGAGATGCCCAGGCACATGCATTGATAGCTTTGTCTGTCAAACGTGCCATTATTCCTCACATTCGCTCTTGCAGAACAACTAAGGATGCTTGGGATACACTGACCACATTGTACCAAGCTAGGAATGAGGCTCGTTTTGCTTACCTCCAAAAACAATTGGAGAGTGAGCACATGAATGAAGGTGATTCTATGGACAGTTTCCTAACAAAGATCAAAGACTTGAAGGAACAGTTGATTTTCGCTGATGAGGTTATACCAGATAGCTCACTTGTGCAGACCGTTCTGAATGGTCTTCCTGATTCATATCAGAGTTTTGCTTCTACTCATCGATTGATGATGAAAGGCAATCCAAATGCCTTATCATTTGAGGAGTTAGTCTCTGTTCTATTGTAGGAAGATCAGACCAGGCAAAACAGGTCCATTATGCATGTTGCAGATCAAGCTCTCCTGGCTAGTCAGAAGGGCAAAGGAAAATGGAGCTCTTCTACTAGTAAGCAGGGAATCTGCAAATGCTGCACATTCCAAGAACCAAGACAAAGATGAGAAAAAAATCAGAAAAGCAGAAATTGTTTTGTAAGTACTGTAAAGGGAATGATCATATCATAAAGAACTGTCCAAAACTGGTTGCTAAAGAGGCAAAGAAGAAAGAGGCTGGAATGGTTGTTGCAGAGGCCTCTACACCAAAAAGAGAGTCTACAAATCTTGTGCAGGAAGAAGAATGGGCGTTTACTACTGTCTGCAGTTTTGACTTCTCATGAGCAGTGCATGTCTGCAGTAGACTCAGATGTTTGGTATTTTGACAGTGGGGCGACCAAACATATTACCTCGCAGCACAGTTTCTTCTCTTCACTTGAGCCTGCCCCTACAGGGAATACTATTACATGTGCCAACAACTCCTCTTATCCTGTTATGGGAGTTGGTAAGATCATTTTGACTACTGCTGATGGTAGTTCTTTCACTTTGTCAGATGCTTTATTTGTGCCAGGGATAAAAAAGAACCTGTTATCATTTTCTGCATTAGCCAAGATTGGCTTGGTTGTGAAATTTGTTGATGACAGGTGTACATTTCATGATCTGTCAAATGGCGATGTGATTATTGCTTCTGGCATTTTATGTCGTGGGCTGTATAAGCTCATAGACTATGAAAGATCTGTAAATGATTTGGCATTTGTAGTAAATGATTCTCAAGCTATGTCAGATGCAAAGCTTTGGCATGCACGCTTTGGTCATTTGAATTTTGCTAGTTTGCTACGCCTGCAAAAATCTGAAATGGTGTCCTCGTTGCCCAAACTGAAGGCACCTGGAAAACATGTTTGTGAAGGCTATATTATGGGCAAAATGCAGCGTTCATCCTTTCCAAAAGATGGTTCAGTTTAGGCTACTCAGAAATTGCAGCTTGTACATAGTGATGTCTGTGGTCCTATGCAGACACCTTCTTTTGGAAATTATCTTTACTTCGTGACTTTCATTGATGATTTTTCCAGGCATGCATGGGTATATCCACTCAAAGAAAATTCCAAAGTGTTCACGTGCTTTAAACAGTTTTTGGTTTTGGCTGAAAATCTATCAACATGTAAAATGGGCACCCTCCGTTCTGATCGAGGGGGGGAATATATGTCTTTTGATTTTAATGCATTTTTGGCTAAACATGGGATAAAACACAAGTGTACAGTGCCGTATACACCTTACCAAAATGGAGTTGCTGAACGAAAGAACAGGTGACTCATGGAGATGGCGAGGTGCATGGTTAAGAGTCAGGCTTTACCACATAATTTCTGGCTTGAGGTTGTCATGTGTGCAACATATGTACTGAACAGGTGTCCCACTAAAGCACTATAGTCTATCACTCCATATGAGGCTTGGCATGACTACAAGCCATTTGTTGCTCATCTGCGTGTTTTTGGTTGTTTGGCATATGCACTAGTGCCTGAACAACATCGCAGAAAATTGGATGATAAGGGAGTAAAATGTATTTTTGTTGGATACAGTTCTGAAAGTAAAGGCTATTGTCTGTATCATCCACAGAATAAACACATTTTGGTTAGCGGTGATGTTGTCTTTGTGGAAGATGCTATTCTTTCTTTTGATGAAGCACAGAATTCAGAAAATTGGATGGCTGCTATGCAATCTGAATGTGATGCTATAATGAAGAATGGTACATGGTCTTTATGTGACTTACCTCCTGGTAAGAAGGCCATTGGCACTAAGTGGGTATACAAGCTGAAGTGTAAACCTGATGGCACAACTGAGAGGTATAAGGCTAGGCTTTAAGGGTTATGCGCAGGAAAGAGGCATTGATTTTGATGAGACCTTTGCACCTACATGCCGTATGACTACTGTTTGGAGCATTTGTGCACTTGTAGCCCATCATGGTTGGAATGTACATCGGTTGGACATTAAAACAACATTTCTGAATGGTGACTTGCATGAAGAAGTGTATGTTTTTTAGCCTCGTGGCTTTGTGCAGAAAGGACATGAAAACGAGGTGTGCACGTTAAAGAAGGCATTATATGGTTTAAAGCAAGCACCACGTGCTTGGTATGAGAAGATACATGCCTATCTGATTGCACATGGGTTTGAGAATAGTGCAATTGAAAGCACCTTATATGTTAAGTGTGCTAATGATGTGCTTCTGATCATTGTTGTCTATGTTGACGACATGCTGCTCACTGGTCCTATTGAGAAGCATATTGCTGAATTTAAGGTTGATTTGCATGCCTCATTTGAGATGTCTGATTTGGGGCATTTGCATCACTATTTGGGCATTCAATTTATGCACGTTGATGGTGGAATGGCTTTGTGTCAAACAAAATACATTGATACATTATTGTAGCGTTTTGGCCTTGAAGACTGTAAGCCTATAGCCACTCCTATGGAGACAGGTTTACGATTGAGTCTTCATGATGCTGGAGATGCATTTGATGCTGTTCTCTATCAGCAGGCTGTTGGATGCTTGATTTACTTATGCATTACTCGACCAGATATTCAGTTTGCTATCTCACAGATAAGCAGGTTTATGCATTGCCCAGGAGTCACGCATTGGAAGGCGGTTAAGCACATCTTTCACTACATGAGTGGTACTCTGGTACTTGGGTTGTTTTATCCCAAGGGGGGATCACTACCGCAAGATTTGCATGCTTTTTCTGACTCAGATTGGGCTGGTTGCTATGACACTCGTGTGTCCACCAGTGGTTTTTGCTTCATGCTTGGTAGCTCATGTATATCTTGGTTGAGCAAGAAGCAGCCTACTGTGGCCACTTCCAGTTGTGAGGCTGAGTATAGGGCAGCTTTCACAGCGACTGTTGAGTGTGTGTGGCTCAGACGCCTTATGGCTGATTTGGGTGTTGGCCAGTCTTCTGCCACCACCATCTTCACTGACAGTCAGAGCGCATTGGCAGTTGCGAGGAACCCTGTGTTCCATGCTCGCACTAAGCACATTGAGGTGCATTATCACCATGTCAGGGAGAGGTTCTCTACTGGGGAGATCAGCTTGGCATATGTGCCCACGCAGGAGAACATTGCAGACCTTTTCATGAAGGCTCTGCCAAGGGAGAAGTTTGAAGCTTTTCGCAAAGCTTTGGGCTTACTTCCTGAGTGATTTCCACATAGCTTGTCACTTCCTTATACATGAGTGCCAACTCCTTGTTCACCGCATCACTCCCAGGGGGATTTGTTGATATATTTAGGTAGTGATGTGTGTGAACACACTAGGACCACCGGGGCACTTTTTTGCCTCTTTAGGAGGTTTTTTCCCCCCGGCTTGTATATACGCCTATTGCCCTAATGGGCTACTTATCTTTGTATATTCTCTAGTAATACATTCAGTATTGTGTGTTTGTGATTCAAGCTTCTTCTTCTTCCTTGTGCTGTTCGTGTGCTTTCGCAGACGTCTATCTCCAACACATCTCCCTCACTAAATTCTCCAACTTTGTCTATAGGGATTTGGATGGTTGATGGGGTTTTAGTTTCTTTCTTCTCAATCATGGGTTCTCTAGTTTCCATTCTCAACTGTCTGGCTAATTTCTTCCACAATTGTGGCTTGGCTTGTAGTAATTCTTCTATTGTAAATAAGCATCACATCTTAGTTTTCTTGAGCTCCACGAAGTTGTGTGATATCTTATCTTGTGACCTTTCCTCCTTGCCCCAGATCATGGGAGCATGGAATACTACTGACCTTCTCTCGTATTCTCCCATATAATTTGGTAGCATGGAAATGTTGTTCGATTCCTCATTGTTTCGATCTAAAACGGACACTTCCTCATATGCTTCCTCTAAATTTGGCATAGGTTGATTTTCCAAGGTGTCTAGTTCTTTGAAAGGTGGTGGTGAGTTCTCACTCTTTTTCCATCATTCATCTTGAACCCTGGCCCACAAGTCTTGTGGCCAATTGGCTTCTAGTTCTATAATCATAGAAATCCACTCTTCCTTGTCACTCTACTGGTATTTTTGACTACTTTCCTCTTGTGGTGTCTTTATTTGTTTTCGATTGTTATTTTCTAGACATTTAGTAAACTGGCCTTCAGGTATCCTTGTCTCTGGAAGGATGAGAAGTATGTTCCAAAGTGGTCTGAGCTGTTTCTATGAGCTTCTTGCATATTGCCAATCTCTCTTTCTCTAGTCCTCCTTGTGGATAGATTTTCTCATGTTGCTCTATGCTTAGTATAGTCACAATTCTAGACTAATAAGCCTTTATCCACATATCCAAGTTTCTGGCATTGGGTCTGCTAGAACTGATCCTGGTTCGACTAATCTTGATGCTTGAATAATCAGTTAGGTGTTTCCTTGCACCTCTTGCTCTCGATGTTTCTTACTTTCCTTTACAACTTTCTCATTCTCTTCATTTTTCTTCGTCAGCCATTTACTCTTGAGTTTTTCTCTTCTAGTCTTCCACCTTTATGTCTTCCTTGTTTTGTTATTTTCTCCTTGGTCTTCTGAATCCTCCACTATCTAGATCTTGGATCCTAAACTTTTATCCATCTTAGGCTCAAAATCTATCTCTTTTACTACTTGACTTTTAACTTGTGCTCGAGTAATACCATTGAGCAGTATTGTGTACTCTTTTCACTTCTAGATGATTCAATGACTTCTATTACATTGATCTGGGTAGTGTTATGACCCTTATTGGGGTTTTTCAGGTAGTCTCTAAACAGATGCTCCTTGCCACAATCATTGCAATATCCTTCCCACATCCTAGGGGGTGGTGGGTTGTATGGCATAGTGCATTCTCTTATGAAGTGATCTCTACCGCATCTATAGCATGGCCCTCTTGGCATAGGTAGTCTATTAGGAAATCTCATTAGGGTTTGTGCTTTAGGTGCGGTATACATAAGGTTCGCATATTCCGATCCATAAAAGCTTTCATACACTTCATAACCATAGTATTGTTGCTTGTTGATTTGGTTGTATTCTATTAAGCTAGTGTCATAAGGATAGTATTATCCCTGAGCTTGCTCATATCCTTGATTTGTCGCTTCTGCACTAGCTAAGGGCGTGGCTGGTACTATAACTCTTTCCAAATTTTCCTCTGATTGAGTGTATTTTACTAGCACTATGTTCTGTGGATGGGGTGGTTTTTTTCCTAACACGGGTTGTGGTTGTCCATATCCTCCCTATGGGGGTCTCTCCGTTACTGGACATCTGTCAACATATTGGTTAAATCTCCGGGCCGTAGTTTTTATGGTTTCATTTGAGGCTTGTTTGAAACTATGAATCAATGATGACGAGTTGTGTGTAATCCCTCGCTTGGTGAATTCTCCAATAAACTCGTGGAAGAATTGTTCAATATTACTGAAGTGATTTGGATCCAAGGGTAGGAACCAAGTTAAGACCTTGCCGTGAGGGTTAGCCCAAAGGATTCATATTGCACAAAAAGTCATCAACTTTTTCCACTCACAACACTTGCTTGAACTCGGCGATATGGTCATAGGGCTCTCCCGTGCCATCATAATGATTTCTCATGCATTTAGCCACCTGGATTGGTCTTAACCTTCTTACGGGCTCTGGGGGTCTGATCAGTATAGGGACTGCCGGTCTTAGTGGTTGCATCCTTGGTACTACACCTGGTTGCTGTCTTGGCCTAATGGGTGGTCTACTCATATTTCCTATCCCTTGGTTCGCTTGGTTGTGGGGATTCATTCCTAGCATGGTGAACTGAACATGGGTTCTGTGTTGGAGATAGACGTCTACGGAAGCACGCGAACAGCACAAGGAAGAAGAAGAAGCTTGGAGCTCAAACACACAATACTGAATGTATTACTAGAGAATGTACAAAGATAAGTAGCCCATTAGGGCAATAGGCGTATGTACAAGCCGGGGGAAAAAAACCTCCTAAAGAGGGAAAAAAGTGCCCCGACGGTCCTAGAGTGTTCACACACATCACTACCTAAATATATCAACAAATCCCCCCTGGGAGTGATGCAGTGAACAAGGAGCTGGCACTCATGTATAAGGAAGTGCCAAGCTATGTGGAAATCACTCCACAAAAGGAAGTAAGCCCAAAGCTTTGCGGAAAGCTTCAAACTTCTCCCTAGGTAGAGCCTTCGTGAAAAGGTCTGCAATGTTCTCCTGCGTGGGCACATATGCCAAGCTGATCTCCCCAGCAGAGAACCTCTCCCTGACATAGTGATAATGCACCTCAATGTGCTTAGTGCGAGCATGGAACACAGGGTTCCTCGCAACTGCCAATGCGCTCTGACTGTCAGTGAAGATGGTGGTGGCAGAAGACTGGCCAACACCCAAATCAGCCATAAGGCGTCTGAGCCACACACACTCAACAGTCGCTGTGAAAGCTACCCTATACTCAGCCTCACAACTGGAAGTGGCCACAGTAGGCTGCTTCTTGCTCAACCAAGATATACATGAGCTACCAAGCATGAAGCAAAAACCACTGGTGGACACACGAGTGTCATAGCAACCAGCCCAATCTGAGTCAGAAAAAGCATGCAAATCTGGTAGTAGTGATCCCCCCTTGGGATAAAACAACCCAAGTAGCCGAGTACCACTCAAGCAGCGAAAGATGCGCTTAACCGCTTTCCAATGCGTGACTCCTGGGCAATGCATAAACCTGCTCATCTGTGAGACAACAAACTGAATATCTGGCCGAGTAATGCATAAGTAAATCAAGCATCCAACAACCTGCTGATAGAGAACAACATCAAATGCATCTCCAACATCATGAAGAATCAATCGTAAACCTGTCTCCATAGGAGTGGCAATAAGCTTACAGTCTTCAAGGCCAAAACGCTGCAATAATGTGTCAATATATTTCGTTTGACACAAAGCCATTCCACCATCAACGTGCATAAACTGAATGCCCAAATAGTGATGCAAATGCCCCAAATCAGACATCTCAAATGAGGCATGCAAATCAGCCTTAAAATCAGCAATATGTGTCTCAATAGGACCAATGAGCAGCATGTCATCAACATAGACAACAATGATCAGAAGCACATCATTAGCACGTTTAACATATAAGGTGCTTTCAGTTGGACTGTTCTCAAAACCATGTGCAATCAGATAGGCATGTATCTTCTCATACCAAGCACGTGGTGCTTGCTTTAAACCATATAATGCCTTCTTTAACCTGCAAACCTGGTTTTCATGGCCTTTCTGCACAAAGCCACGGGGCTGAAAAACATACACTTCTTCATGCAAGTCACCATTCAGAAATGCTGTTTTAATGTCCAACTGATGTACATTCCAACCATGATGGGCTGCAAGTGCACAAATGCTCCGAACAGTAGTCATACGGCATGTAGGTGCAAAGGTCTCATCAAAATCAATGCCTCTTTTTTGTGCATAACCCTTTGCAACAAGCCTAGCCTTATACCTGTCAACTGTACCATCAAGTTTACGCTTCAGCTTGTATACCCACTTAGTGCCAATGGCCTTCTTGCCAGGAGGCAAGTCACATAAAGACCATGTACCATTTTTCATTATAGCATCATATTCAGATTGCATAGCAGCCATCCAATTTTCTGAATTTTGTGCTTCATCAAAAGAAACAAGCTCATTCTCATCACAGAGACTAGATGCAGCCATAACATAGCAATCTGATGCAAAGGAGGCACTATGAGAGCCTGAACGAGTACGATATGACAAAGGTGCATCTAATTTGCTGTCACGCAAAGTCTGCACCAGCCATTTTGGCATAGTTTTTGCCTGCTCAATATCAGCTCTCTCATCAACAAGTGCATCATGTAAATCTGCATCAGAAATGGAATGATCTGCATCATCATATGAAACCTGCAAAGGCTGAGAAGTTGCCTCATTAGGACCAACACTAGCCTGTCCACCTGTAAAAAAGAGGCATCAAAGTATCATACATGTCTTTGGAGCTAACAGATGTCTCCTTAGTACATGAAAGCAATGGCTGAATAACATCTTCCACAAAGACAACATCACGGCTAACCAGAATGTGTTTAGTCTATGGATGATACAGACGATAGCCTTTACTTTCAAAACTGTATCCAACAAAAATACATTTTAGTGCCTTATCATTCAATTTTCTGCGATGTTGTTCAGGCACTAATGCATATGCCAAACAACCAAAAACACGCAGATGAGCAAAAGATGGCTTGCGGTCATGCCAAGCCTCATATGGAGTGATAGACTGCAACGCTTTAGTGGGACACCTATTCAGTACATATGCTGCACACATGACAGCCTCAAGCCAGAAACTATGTGGTAAAGCCTGACTTTTGACCATGCACCTCGCCATCTCCATGAGTGACCTGTTCTTTCGTTTAGCAACTCCATTCTGTTGAGGTGTATACGGCACTGTACACTGGTGTTTTATCCCACGTTCAGCCAGAAATGCATTAAAATCTGAAGACATATATTCCCCCCCTCGATCAGAACGGAGGGTGCACATTTTACATGCTGACAGATTTTCAGCCAAAACCAAAAACTGTTTGAAGCACATGAACACTTTGGACTTTGCTTTGAGTGGATATACCCATGCATGCCTGGAAAAATCATCAATGAAAGTCACGAAGTAGAGGTAATTTCCAAAAGATGGTGTCTGCATAGGACCACAGACATCACTATGTACAAGCTGCAATTTCTGCGTAGCCTGAACTGAACCATCTTTTGGAAAGGAAGAACGCTTCATTTTGCCCAAAATACAGCCTTCACAAACATGTTTTCCAGGTGCCTCAAGTTTGGGCAAAGAGGACGCCATTTCAGATTTCTGCAGGCGTAACAAACTAGCAAAATTCAGATGACCAAAGCGTGCATGCCAAAGCTTTGCATCTAACATAGCCTGAGAATCATGAACTGCACATGCCGAATCATTCACAAATCTTTCATAGTCTATGAGCTTATACAGCCCACGACATAAAATTCCAGAAGCAATAATCACATCGCCATTTGAGAGATCATGGACTGTACACCTGTCATCAACGAATTTCACAACCAAGCCAATCTTGGCTAATGCAGAAACTGATAACAGGTTCTTTTTGATCCCTGGCACAAATAAAGCATCTGACAAAGTGAAAGAACTACCATCAGCAGTAGTCAGAATGATCTTACCAACTCCCATAACAGGATAAGAGGAGTTATTGGCGCATGTGACAGTATTCCCTGTAGGGGCAGGCTCGAGTGAAGAGAAGAAACTGCGCTGCGAGGTAATATGTTTGGTCGCCCCACTGTCAAAGTACCAAACATCTAAGTCTAGTGCAGACATGCACTGATCATGAGAAGATGGGTCAAAACTGCAGACAGTAGTAAACGCCCATTCTTCTTCCTGCACAAGATTTGCAGACTCTATTTTTGGTGTAGAAGCCTCTGCAACAACCATTCCAGCCTCTTTCTTCTTTGCCTCTTTAGCAGCCAGTTTTGGACAGTTCTTTATGATATGATCATTTCCTTTACAGTACTTGCAAAGCAATTTCTGCTTTTCTGATTTCTTCTCATCTTTATCCTGGTTCTTCGATTGTGTAGCATTTGCAGATTTCTGCTTACTAGTAGAAGAGCTCCATTTTCCTTTGCCCTTTTGACTAGCCAGGAAAGCTTGATCTGCAACACGCATAATGGACCTGTTCTGCCTGGACTGATCTTCCTGCAACAGAACAGAGACTAACTTCTCAAATGACAAGGCATTTGGATTGCCTTTCATCATCAACCGAAGAGTAGAAGCAAAACTCTGATATGAATCAGGAAGACCATTCAGAACCGTCTGCACAAGTGAGCTATCTGGTATAACCTCATTTGCAGAAATCAACTGTTCCTTCAAATCTTTGATCTTCGTTAAGAAACTGTCCATAGAATCACCTTCATTCATGTGCTCACTCTCCAACTGTTTTCGGAGGTAAGCAACACGAGCCTCATTCCTAGCCTGGTACAAAGTGGTAAGTGTATCCCAAGCATCCTTTGCTGTTCTGCAAGAGTGAATGTGAGGAATAATGGCACGTTTGACAGACAAAGCTATCAATGCATGTGCCTGGGCATCTCTGCCATCCCAGCGAATCTGCTCTGCAGTAGGTGCAACAGAAACAGCAGCACGAACAGGAATCTGCGGAATATCATCTTCGACACCATCTTCATCAGCTCGAGCACTTGTATTTGCAGTACCTGTCGTTACAGGTGTAACAGGACGTCTTTCAACACCCTGCACAATGTTCCACAATCCTTTTGCAACCAGTACATGTCGCATCATATAAGCCCATAATGGGTAGTTGGTACCATCCAACTTATCCTCAACAGCCAACATACGGAATACATCACTGCTTTCAGCCATGGCCGGTGACTAAAATACCTTGATGCAGAAAATTGATTGTATCTCAAAAAGTTGAACGGAACTGCCGAGACGAGTTTTGCTAGACCTGTAGCAGACTTCGAGACGCTTAAACTGGCGAACAGAAACTGGTATATACCTTTGGCACAAAAGGACAAAATAGCCTGCACAAGTGCTGCGATAGTGCGTTCGGAGGCCGAAACGAGCTCAGATCACGATTTCGGCACCACAGAACGAAGCTGTTTTGATCTCAAAAACACCCTGAGTACGCTCACGAAATTTCGTGCGAATCTAAGACTGCAAACGGAGGAGTGTCGACGGCGCCCTAGAAGAAGTGACGACCTGCTTTGATACCAATTGTTGGAGATAGACGTCTGCGGAAGCACGCGAACAACACAAGGAAGAAGAAGAAGCTTGGAGCTCAAACACACAATACTGAATGTATTACTAGAGAATGTACAAAGATAAGTAGCCCATTAGGGCAATAGGCGTAGGTACAAGCCGGGGGAAAAAAACCTCCTAAAGAGGGAAAAAAGTGCCCCGACGGTCCTAGAGTGTTCACACACATCACTACCTAAATATATCAACATTCTGGTGGGGATGCTTCATTGACTTGTTTGACCTAACATGGTGTTCTCCATTTCTTGATGGGATCCAAAAGGGTTTTGCGAGGTAGTTGCATGCTCTCAAGGAGGGAATACATGCAATCCCATGTATTTTAGCTGAGAGCTATCGACTTCGTCTACTGGCCAATATCTCCTTTGATTTCAACCTAAGTATGTGACTCTAGACTCATCCTCAGGATCCTTCATATCATATATAGTTACAAGGTTTACTCCTTCTCCCCATGTGGGTGAGTCAGTTTGTAAAGGTAGATCTAATCCATGGATCAAATATACATCCACCAAGTAATCATCTTGAGGTTAGATCCCTTCTCAAGACTTGAGTCACTATGGACTTGCCCCTTGAGGTAGTCACATTGTCTCCGTTATTAGGTCTCTCTATAGCTCCTTGCCCTTCTAGTTCCCCTCCGTCATTGATCTGATGTGGGTTTTCAATCACTACATATATCTGACCGAACTTGTCCATATAAACTCCTCCTTCATACTTGATGACGGGTCTCCGAACTATTTCTGAATCAGTAGAGTTTCCATTCGTGCTACTACCCTATTTATGCCATCAAGGTAATAGGTACTCCTTGTATGTTGGCAGGCACATACTGTAAAGAGGTCTGGTATTCTCCCTCTATGGTGGACATAAAGCTCTCCCTTGGGACTGAACCGTGCATGTCCTCGAGGCCATGGGTAATTCCTCCTCTGAGTCACTGGATGTGTCTGAGTAGACTAAATGAGAATTTGGTTGGGCAACACTTCCTACCAACAAAATGACGTTTCTTTGACTACCTAACACTCGTCCGGATCTTAAGTTCATTCACCTCTTGATTCCTATGTCTTCTTTGTTCTCTCCCCTAGGTCCTTATTCTTCTCACTTTTTACTTTCACATTGCTATAGTTTTTTGCGATACATGATACTAGTCTAGCCGATACCAAATCTAGGTGATATGATACCAGATTGAGGACAATTTAATGCCTTCTGCTCTTCTCGATACACGATACCACTGAGGGTGATACCAGCTTAGGCAATACCTGATATCAGACGATACGATACTGACCTATGTGATATGAAACTCGATGGGTCACGATATGATACCTTTGTGGGTTCCGATACGATACCGACCTGTTTTGAAATACGATATCGCTTTCAAGACGATACGATACCAGGAGATTTAGGTATGATATGATATCAAGTTCTACGCGATACGATACCTTCCAATCAACACAATACCACTTGAACCACAATCGTGATACCTTCCCTTAGCGATACACGATACCTCAATGGTATCGTGATACCTCAAGGATGGCACCCACGATACGATACTTTGGCGAGTATCACAATACTAGGGAATTTTGGTATCGTGATACCAAAACTCAACCGATCGCGGTACTGACATCCAAATGTGGTCTAACTCTAAAACATTTTTTGTGCAATGTGTTTCCCTCTCACTCCTCTTCACTCTTAACCCATTGTGGATAACAAATCCTTACTCAAATCACTCTGTTTTGTCCCATAAGACTAGTTTTGTGCCATGTCAAGTCTGGGAGTGTGTTTTTTATTTTCTAAGATTAATGAGTTACAATGCTCACCTTCAAGAGTATATCTTGCAAATTTTGCCCTTAACTAACTGCTATGCTCCAAGTTCTCTGCGATACTGACTCTACGATACCGGTCGCTGCTCTCCATGATACTTACTTTAGACAGTTAACTGAGAGCTCAATTGACTTTGGGTTTTATAGCCTTGGAAGGCCAAATGCCTAAACTGAAAGGAACTAATAAATTTTTTCTTTCTTTTTCTTGAATTATCTGATGGAAACTTATCTATCTTAATCCTACCTCTCTCTTTTCCATAAACCCTAACTCTCCTCACTACCTTACTCCTAACCCTAAAAACTCATTATACACACCCCTAAAGTGTGAAGTAACAAGTGCTGGAATTTTTGTGACTTGCCACTAACTGAAACCACCTCTACACATATGATTCATTCACTCCGTTGCTATAACCATCACGAAGGCACCTTGACTGGGCTAATCCCTGGCAACGGTGCCAAAAATGTGTGTACCTAAGTCATCAATCCCTACCGACTTGTGTCAATGAGACTGTACCTCAATCGCCCCACAAGTGCCTATAGTGGTGGATTAACTCACGTTTAATTATCAATCCGAGAGATTAGACATATCAAGTGTATGAAGACATGTGCACATGTATGGTAAGTGAAGTATCAATTCTATAGTGTAAGAGACTTGTCTGAACTACCTCTTCATCTCACTACTCCTCTAAAAGTGCATGTCGCGATACCTATCGCAGCAGTAAGCACAAAATCAAAATTTTCTCTCAGCTCGAAACTCTGAATATGGTCAATACAAAGTTCATTTTGAAGCTCTCGATGAGACGCATCTAATGGTCATATTTTCAGTCAAATGTGACAAACGTGCTTCCAATGATGAGCAAAACAGTGAATGATGGGAAGCACTCACTCTTGCTCCACAACTCCTCAAGGATCACACAAGCACCACAGTAGTTCAAACATGAAATTGGGTAGACAACAATCCCACATACACATTTCAAGCAAGAAACACACACACACAAGCTCTTGGAGAAGAAGATAATCAGTAGGAAAGAGGCAAATTCTAAATTTAGCTTCAATTCTCACAATGGAAAAAAGTCCTTTACAAGAGTCACCAAGTGACTTATATACATGTGCCCTAAAATTGGTCCTTTCACACAAGAAACCGGCACTTTTATTGAAGAGCACTAAATTCCTATTATATTACAAGGATTATGTTACAATAGTGGGGGTTCATGCATCTAGAGGAATCCTCTAGTGTCTTTACATAGCTTCATGAGGTATTCATAGGAATTTGGAGTAGAAATTTTATGCCCAAAATTTGAAAATTTTTGGGGATCCCTTTTCAATGTTTCTTTACTCTGCAACAACTACAAAAAGTAGTAAACACCCATTCTTCATTCTGCACAAGATTTGTAGACTCTGTTTTCGATGTAGAGGCCTCTGCAACAACCATTCCAGCCTCTTTTTTCTTTGCCTCTTTTGCAGCTAGTTCTGGATAGTTCTTTATGATATGATTGTTTCCTTTATAGTACTTACAAAAGGATTTCTGCATTTCTGATTTCTTCTCATCTTTGTCTTCCTTCTTCAAATGAATAGCATTTGCAAATTTTTGCTTACTAGTAGATGAGTTTACCTTTGCCCTTCTTACTAGCCAGAAAATCTTGATTTGCAACATGCATAATGGACCTCTTCTACCTACACTGATCTTCTTGCAACAAAATTGAAACTAACTTCTCAAATGTCAAGTCATTTGGATTGACTTTCATCATCAAATGAAGAGTAGAGGCAAAAATTTTATATGAATCAGGAAGACCATTCAGAATAGTCTACACAAGTGAGCTATCTAGTATAACTTCATCAGTAGAAATCAATTGTTCCTTCAAGTCTTTGATTTTTGTTAGAAAATTGTCCATAGAATCACCTTCATTCATATGCTCTCTCTCCAACTATTTTTGCAGGTAAGCAACATGAGCCTCATTCCTAGCCTGGCACAATGTGGTAAGTGTATTCCAAGCATCCTTAGCTGTTCTGCAAGAGCGATTGTGAGGAATAATGGCATGTTTGACAGACAAGGCTATCAATGCATGTGCATGAGCATCTCCGCCATCCCAACAAATTTGCTTTATAGTAGGTACAGTAGAAATTGTAGCACAAATAGGAATCTGAAGAATATCAGCATCGTCAATGCCATTTGCATCAGCTTCAATACCTGTATTTTCATGTGTAATAGGATGTTTCTCAACACCTTGCACAATGTTCCATAGTCCTTTTGCAACCAATACATGTCGCATCATATAAGCCCACAATGGGTAATTGGTACCATCCAACTTATCCTTAATAGCTAACATACAAAATACATCACTGCTTTCAGCCATGGCCATTGACTAAAGTACCCTGATGCAGAAAAATGATTGTATCTGAAAAAGTTGAACAGAACTATCTTGACGAGTTCTACTAGACCTTATACTGGCGAACCGAAACCTGTATATATCTTTGGCACAAAAAGACAAAATAGCCTACACAAGCACTATGATAGTGCACTCGGAGGCCAAAACAAGCTCAGATCGCAATTTTGGCACCACAATGCTAAAGTGGTTTTGATCTCCTAATCACCTTGGGTATGCACACAAAATTTCATGCGATTCTGAGACTGTGATTAGAAGGTGTCGAGGACGCCCTAGATGAAGCGACGACCTGCTCTGATACCAATTGTTGGAGTGAGATGTCTATGGAAGCACGTGAACAACACAAGGAATGAATGTACAAAGATAAGTAAATCCTTAGGGCTATAGGTGTATATACAAGCCGGGGGAAAAAAACCTCCTAAAGAGGGAAAAAAGTGCCTCGGCAGTCCTAGTGTGTTCGCACACATCACTACCTAAATATATCAACATATCCGGGCTAGACTATTTTGCGAGCGAAATGTTTGTCAAGTCATTTTGTATCTATGTAGAGGTTTTCAACCATAATTACTATTATTTCCCTTGTTATTGTTGACTTGCTTACGATATAGTTGCCATGAGGGGCTTTTCATGGTCTCTTTTCATCTCATGTAAGCCCTATTTGAGCTTTTGAAGTAGTAGTCTTTGTGGTAGCCTTTTGATTAAAAAAAGTTGTATGATTCATATCCTACAATGTAGTTTGGTTTCATGTTTCTATTGTATATTGTTTCTATTTTCATGAATTGATGGCACTCCATCCCTTTGCATAGCCCCACATTTTCCACAAAAGTATGTTTCGTCCAAGGGCAAGAACCCTGAGCATTGCTTCTCGAAGTGTCAAACTATAGTATGTATGTGCCTCTCTCTCTCTCTGTCTCTCTCTCTCTCTCTCTCTCTCTCTCTATATATATATATATATATATATATATATATATATATATATATATATATATATATATATATATATATATATATATATATATATATATATATATATATCCCTCTCTCTCTCTAAATTCATGTGCAATGGTACCCTCTCTACAATTTTTTTTGGGATGGAAGTGGTACACATTGTGGACTACGGTTTCTAGGTTGACCAAAATGGGTCAACCTTGGGTGATGCTTAAGTTAACTATCGATCAATCGACAAGGTCAACTAGCAACTATATTTTTAAATCCCTTTCAAGGTCCTGTAAGAACAAGTTTGGATCCTTTCAGTACAAAGTTTCTATGGATTGGTTCAATACAAAGCAAGGAAAGGTTTGGGGCATGAGGATTGTAGGGAGTATGGAACAACTCTAGACAAATCCACATCAATCTTGGCCTTTCAAGGTGTTTTTGCCCAACTGTGGTTGAAGCCACCATTATCATCGACATCATTACTTTATTTATTGGAAGGCAATAGTGAAAACTATTTTGATATTTCTGAATTCCTCTTCTTCCATCAAAGGAAAAGCAAAAAATTTATGGGTATAGGTTCGACTAGGCTGACCATTTTGGTCAGTCAATCATCGGCTTCGATTGACCCACAATACTCTTTCTTTAGGTTTGACCTTAGCCTAACCTTGATTTTAGCCACCTATTATTTGCATTACTACAAATTGGTCAACTAATATATGTTGGAAAATTATGTGTTGGCAAATTGGTTGACTTTAAGTATCTATTTGTAAGACTTGACCTTTCGTGGTCAATTGTAATGGGTTATATGAGTTGTGAGGCACACCATGGAAATGAACACAATCTCGTGTTGGCTCTCTGAGAGTCTCAAAAAATGAAAACGGAGCAATATAAAAGATCATATAACTACTGTGATCTAGGACACAGCCTACTTTGGATTTGGTCCATCTTCCTAGACTATACAAGCATTGGGAAATCCCAAGAGAGACAATGGAGTACATCTATTGTAAAATGGCTTAAACAAGACACTAAATAGTGTAGCCCCAAATTATATTTGATTCTCATTCATTTGAAACTTTGGACCATTCTTCCTACCACTTTCTGATATTTTTATATAATACATTTTGGTATATGTAATAACTCTCTTGCATTATATGGTAGCTTTGGACCACTTGCCCAATACTACTTTTTTTAATGTTGACAAAACCCCATTATCTTTTTCAAGTCCTCTCTAAGCAAGTAGGCTCCATCTAACATCTAAATGAACCCACCCAAGTCTCACGATCCGTAATCATGACACAGGACAAATCCCTTGATTGTTACCACAAGTGTTGTGAAGCTTGTACTCAAGGGGAAGACATTTGCAAAAAGTCTTGCGGATAGCCAATTTGGGTCCTACCTTGTGCACTCAACTTCTTCACACAGGCAATGGTGCAAATGTCGCTCTCCGATTGTTTTGAAGCAGAATTGGATGTAGTCAACTACCTTGTTGGACCAAGTTTGATTTGTTGTACCAAGTTGTGTCAACTAATTTCTTGGACCAAGTATAATATCCAATTTTTTTGACCGAGTCGACTATGTGAGTGAGCTACTAGATAGAGTATTGGGCTAGACTATTTTGCAAGCAAAGTGTTTGCCAAGACATTTCATTTCCATGTGGAGGTTTTCAATCATAGTTACTATTATTTCCCTTCTTTTTGTTCACTAGGTTAGGATACAGATGCATCGAGAAGCTTTTCATGCTCTCTATTCATCTCATGTAAGCCCTCTTTGAGCTTTTGAAGTAGTATTCTTTGCGAAAACCTTTAATTATCAAAATTTGTATGCTTTATATCCTACAATGTAGTTTGGTTTCATTTTTCTCTTGTATAGTGTTTCTATTGTATGAATTGAAGGCACTCCATCCCTTCGCATAGCCACAAAATTGTGCCTCATACAAGGGCAAGAACCCTGTACATTCTGGCTTCTCGAACTGTCAAACAATACTATGTATGTGCATCTCTCTCTCCCTCTCTCCCTCTCTCCCTCTCTCCCTCTCTCTCTCTCTCTCCCTCCCTCCCTCCCCTCCCCCTCCCTCTCTCTCTCTCTCTAAATTCATGTGCAATGGTACCCTCTACATTTGTTTGCGATGCAAGAGGTGCACATTGTGGTCTATGGTTGGCTAGGTCGACCACAATGGGCCAAGCTTGATTGATCCTTAAGTCTACTATTGGTCAATATGAAAGGTCAACTAGTGTCGATTTTTCTTCTCTTCCAAGGTCCCGCAAGAACAAGTTGGGATCATTTCAATACAAAGTTTCTATGGTTTGGTTCAATACAAAGTAAGGGAAGTTTTGAGGCATGAAGATTTTAGGGAGTATGGAACAACTCTAGATGAATCCACATCAAGCTTGACCTTTCAAGGTCTTTTCGCCCAAGAGTTATTGAAGCCACCATTATCTTCGCCATCATTAGTTCATTTATTGTTAGGCAAATCAATTACGATTAATTCGATATATTTGAATTCCTCTTCTTCTATGAAAGGAAACGAACAAAAATATTTGGGTCTAGGATGGACTAGGCTTACCATTTTGCTTAGTCTTTGGTTGACCCACAATACTCTTTTTCTTTTAACCTTAGCCTAACCTTGATTTAGCCACCTATATTTGCATTACTACAAATTGGTCATCTAATATATGTTGGCAAATTTATAGACTTCAAATATTTATTTGGAAGACTTGACCTTTCATTGTCAATTCTAATGGGTTATATGAGCCTCACAACACCAAGGAAATGAACACAATCTCTTGTTGGCTCTCCGAGAGTCCCAGGAAAGAAAAGGAAGCAATGCAAAAGATTATACAACCACTGTGATCTAGGATGGCCTACTATGGATTTGGTTGATCCTCCTAGTCTATACAAGCATTAGGCAATCTCAAGGGAAGCAATGGATTATATCTACTATGAAACGACCTAAGCAAGGAACAACAAGACAAAGCAAGACACTCCACAATGGAGCCCCAAATTTTATTTAATTCACCTTCACTGGAAACTTTGGACCATTCGTCTTACCACTTTCAGCTAATTTTTGTATAATATTTTTGGTATATGTGTAGACTCTCTTGGTTTATATGGTACCTTTGGAGCACTTTCCCACTACCACTGTTTGGAATGTTCGCAAACCCCGGGCATCACTTTTTTGGTACATTTGCAAGCCCTCTTCCTCTCTATGCAAGTAGGCTTCATCCAAGATGTATATGAACCCACCCAAGTCTCCCAATTGGTAATCATGAAATAGGACACATTCCTTGATTGTTACTACAAGTGTTGTGAAACTTGTACTCAAGCGGCATAGATTTTCGAAGTGGCTTGTGGATCACCAATTTGGATCCTATCTTGTGCAAGCAATCAACTTCTTCACACATGCAATGGTACAAATCTCACTTTCTGATTGTTTTGAAGCAAAGTTGGATGTAGTCAACTTCCTTGTTGAACCAAGTCTAATTTGTAATGTCAAGTCAACTAATTTGTTGACATGGTACAAGTCTAATTTTTTGGACAAAGTCAACTACCTTCTTAGACCAAGTATAACTTGGTAGACCAAATGCAATTTGGTGGACCAAGTATAATTTGAGATGCTAGATTGAGTCTAGTTGGGCTTGTCTATCTTGCAAGCAGTGTTTGGCAAGTCATCTCAATTATACGTAAAAGCTTTCAATCCTAAGTAGTATTATTCCCTTATAAAACCATGAGGTTGAAATATATATGCTTCTTCATGTAAATCACCATTCAAAAATGCAGTTTTAATGTCCAAATGATGTACATTCTATCCATGATGAGCTGCAAGTGCATATATGCTATGAACAATGGTCATTAAGCAAGTGGGAGCAAAAGTCTCATCAAAATCAATGCCTTTCTCTTGAACATACCCTTTGGCAATAAGCCTAGCCTTATACCTATCAACTATTCCATCAGATTTAAGTTTCAGCTTGTATACGCATTTAGTGCTAATGATCTTTTTACCTAGAGGCAAATCACATAAAGACCAAGTACCATTCTTCATAATAGGATCATATTTTGATTGGATAGAAACCATCCAATTTTTTGAGTTCTATGCTTCATCAAAAGAAACATGATCATTCTCATCATAAAGACTAGAAACAATCATTGGATAACAATCTAATGCAAACGAAGAACTATGAGAGCCTAAACAAGTATGATACGACAAAGGTGCATATAATTTGCTATGTCTCAAAGTCTACACAAGCCATTTAGGCATAGTATTTTCCTCTTCTATGTCAGCCCTCACATATAAATCTAGATAAGAAATGGAATGATCTACATCATCATTTGAAACCTATAAAGTCTAAGAAATTGAATCACTTGGACCAAGAGTTGACTGTCCACCCATAAAAAGTGACAACAAAGTGTCATATAGATCCATTGAGCTAACTGATGTCTTCTTGGTACATGAAAGTAAGAACTAAATTGCATGTTCCACAAAAATAACACCACGACTAACCAAAATGCATTAAGTTTGTGGATGATACATATGATTGCCTTTGATTTAAAAATGTACCAAATAAAATACATTTCCCTACATTATCATCCAATTTTTTGCATTGTTGTTCAAGCACCAATGCATATACCAAACAACAAAAAACACTCAGATGAGCAACAGATGGCTTGCAACCATGCTAAGCCTCATATGGAGTGATGGATTGCAATTCTTTAATGGGACATGCCACTCATAGAATAATGATGAGTATCAATGTTGATGGAGATCCACCTCGTAATTATCAATCCATGGAGAGGTGAGGATGATATGAAGATCATGAATGATATGGGTAAATGTGAAGGTTATGCACACACACATACACACACACAAGGTTGAGGCAATAGAGAGGAACAATGGAGGATTCTATTCATCAACAATGTTACAAGTCTCTTACTATCTCATACAAGATTTCTCCAAGCCAAGGTCCTGCTAAGTGAACCCCAAAAACAGATACTACCTGCTAGCATATGGTACTTTTGTGATCTAATGACTTCTTTCTCACTTGTACTTATAATGTGGTTCACAAGTCCATAATTCAAAATAGGTACCAGTTGTTTCAAACATTTTAGAACCGCTTCTAAGTTAAACAAGTAAGCATAAGGAAGTTCATCCGATACTCCTTGTGATGATTCTCCTAGCATAATTCATGAGAGGTGGTCAGCTAGTAGGTGGGCTTTTGCTTTTCTTACCACTAACTCAAAATCATATTCCATTAGTAAGAGAAACCATCTTACTAGTTGCCCTATATTGAAAGGTTTGTTGACCAAATGCAACAAATCTTTATGATCTGTAGAGAACGTGAACTTCTTGGGCAGGATTATTTCAAAATTTGTTCACGACATAGACCATACCTAATCCTCAATGTTCTATTGTAGTGTAATTTCTTTCCATTGTGTTCAACTTTCTACTAGTGTAAGATATGGGTAATTATTTGTTTCCTTTGTCAACGGGCTCTACCAACATCCATCTAATAGCAAAGTTAGAGGCATTTACATGGACATGATATGGCTTGTTCCAATCAAGAGTCCTTAAAATAGGGGCTTAGCACAATTGTCATTAATGTTCTGAATATGACTTTTCACATTCATCATTCCACTCAAAGTTGGTGAGATAGGTAGGTCAATAGTGTTAAACCTTCGCTAAAGGTTCAATGTGGACCGAATATATTTCGGTGTGTTTGGATGTCAGCCATTGTTCCAACATTGTTCAGGTGTTTCATTCCAGTGTTCAAGTGTTGTTTTGGTGTTCTATTTTGATATAGACATTTTGAATATTTTCTCTAAATGTTAGTTGAAGCCTTAGAGGCATAGATGACAAGTGAAAATATTATTTAGAGGCTTCACATCACAAATTTTAGCTACCAAGGAGTCTCACACACCTTCCTAAATCATAGCTTACCAAAAAAAGTTAAGTGGTTGATTGAAAGATTCTTGCAAAATTATAGGAGCACTTTTAATAGCCGATATATGTATGAATCCAAGTCATGAGTGTAAGCCCATGACCTCTAGTCTCTTATTAATTTAGTTTAGAGTGTAAGGAAGTTCCAACATGCTGCATCCTTTCTCAAGTAGTCATTTTGTTAACTTATACTTCTTTGTAATTAGCCATTGCTCATTGCCACTCTATGGAGTGAGCTAGTTTCCAACAAAATTTTGTTTCAACTCCCACTCCTTGTTCTGCTATCTATTTGAAGTGATCTAACTTGATGTTGATTAATCATAAAGTCTATTACACATGGTATAAATTTCATGACTATCCTCTAACTGATCTCCTAGTGAGGTTGCAAATAGTGAAGGTGTGTCTCTCCACATAGGCAGACAATAGTACTGACAGCTAGTCTAACTTGCAAAGGATAGTTCTCCATGTTGGAGTATTCAAATCAACTATTTTAAAATGTTTGGAATAGTTGATCGTGTATATGTTTATTTTGCAAAGTCTCATTATCTTTTCACATCTAAATTTGGAGTTAGAGTTGAAAAAAGGACTCTAGGTCATTATGGAAAAAAATTTGTGAGGGCCTACAACCTTCCAAAGCTGCATAGGGGTGTTGATTCATCCCCAAACAAATGGTATAAAGGATTTTTAAAGTATTTTCAACTTTTTTTTTTTGAGAGTACAAGAAATTTGAAATGTCCATTTGAGTGGGACTTGAACCTAAGCACTCCGCCCTACAACATTCAAGGCATACCACTACACACTCATTTGGAAATATTTTCAACTATTGAAGGAGTTCAAAGAAACCATTTGAAGTTGGTAAAGCTCTTGGGAAAGGACCTGGAGCAGATGTACAAGCTACATCAAATTTAAGAAGTGGATTTTGAAGTTAACAACAAAAATCTCAACACATATCAAGGGAGAAAGCTATAAGAAGGTAATCATTTTGAACTTTTCCTATTCCATCACACTAAAAGGAAACTTAGAAAACCTAGAAGCTTAAGCAATGGCTAATAATGCTAGACAAATTGAGAATTTGGAGAAAGGAAAGTACAAACCTTGGAGATTTTGAGTTACCAATTTTTCTCATGGAGTGATTGAGAGAGATAGGAGATTCATATTCATCTTATCTCAACACATTAGTAATAGGATGATTGATCATATCCAAGAGTTGGACTCATCCAAGGTGTGGAAGGCTTTGAAGAGATTGTACTCCAGCTCCACAAAGGCTTAAAATATTCAACTCAAAAATGAGTTGAAATTTTTAAGGAAGGCTTCAAATAGTGGCATCAATGATAATATCCTCAAGGTAAAAGAGATTGAAGATGCCTCAGGATCAATAGGCAGCTCCATCAATGATAATGATTTGGTAGCTCATACACTGAATGGGCTGATAGATGATGACAAATGGAGGCCATTCAATACTTCAATATATGTAAGTGATTCATTACTAGATTTTGAGGAATTATTCACACTCATGGTGGCTGAGGAGATGAGCCTCAATGGAGGTCATTCAAAGGAAAATGATGCCCACGTCTTTTATGTAGGTAAAGACAAAGGAAAGAGAGGTGGACACCTTGGACAAGGAAAAGGTAAAGGAAGATCAAGAAATGATCAAGAAGTTTTGATTCAAAGCTATGGAGCACAAGGGAGAGGAAGAGCTAGAGGAAGAAGAGGTCGATTTCAAGGAAGGCACTACACAAAAGAGTGCTACAATTGTGGCAATCTAGGCCACTTTGCAAAGGACTATCACTCAAAGGATAGCCAAAGAGGCTACAAGAAGAATCAAGGTAACTTTGCAAATACTTCAAATACATTTGAGAATGATAATCTCTTAGCCATGATGCAAGAAGGAAGGGAAGGATATTCACTATGGAGGTATGACCACCCTCATCACATATGATCTATTTGACATTTCGTATCAAGCAAATGGCTCAAATAGATTTGTGGCACAAGAGGATTGGCCACACAAACTTTCAAAAATTGAAGGATATGCAAAGTAGGTGTGGTAAGTGATCTTCCAGATTTCCACTCTCAAAGTGTGGAGCATTTGTGAGAAGCATGTCAATTTGGGAAGCAAGCAAGGCTTCCATTCATGAAGAGTACACTAAGGAGCAGATTTCCATTGGATCTCATTCACATGGATGTATGGGGACCACCCAAAGAGCCCTCACCGAGAGACAATAGGTATTTTGTTACCTTCATTAACTATCACAAAATAATGACATAGTTGTATTGCATGAAGTCAAAGGTTGAAGTGTATAGTCACTTTAAATTACCCAAAGCCCTTGTTATGTCTCTTTCATTGCCAAACATTATGCATACATGAGTCAAGTAGTTGTTTGTGAAGATCCTAATTGTTTTGAGGATTCAACCAAGCATGAAGAATGGAACCAAGCCATGCGAGAAGAATTTAAAGCACCCAAGGAGAAAAAAACTTGTTCATTGATGCCTAAAACCAAGGACATGAAGGTGATAGGCAACAAATGGGTATACAAGGTAAAGAGGAATTTAGATGGTAGCATATCTAAGTATAAAGTGAGGATGGTTGTCAAGGGTTTTGCATAAACCTATCGAGTTGACTTTGAAGTGACTTTCAAACTTGAGGAAGGATGACTACAATAACGCCGTTTATTGCAATTGAAGCCTCAAAGATTTGGAAGATCCACCAACTAGATGTGAAGAATCCTTTCTTGAATGGTGATATGGAGGAGACTGTTCTCATGGAGCAACCAAAAGACTTTGAAGATCAAAGTTGTCTTCATCATGTGTGTAGATTAAAAAGGCTCTTTATGGTCTCAACCAAGCCCCAAGATCTTAGAACCAAAGGCTAGTGGAATACTTAGCCAAATGTGGCTACAAAAAAAGTGATGCCGACTCTTCATTGTACATGAAGAAGGAAGGCGATCTTGTTGTCTACAATTGCATGTATGTTGAAGATATTATTCTTGGAGGGAATGATGAAGCAAGTTTAGAGATATACAGAAGAAGCTTCAAGAAGAGTTCAGTACCTCAAATCTTAGAGAATTGAAGTACTTCTTAGCCATAGAATGTTGGTGCAGGGCAATCAACAATTGAAGTTTTAATGAAGATTTGGAAGCCAAAAGATTGAAGGAAAGTTCAAATTATGAAGCATGTAGGAAGTGCATATTCAGAGGATGAAGATGTGTACACATATGTACATTAATTCAGAGATAGTTCACTTATACTTTTGTATAGTCATGATATTGTAAATATTTGCCTATATATACAAGGAAAAAGTCAGGGCAAATATGAGAGAGCATGAGAATAGAGTAATCAGTAGTTGTATGAGTCATTAGACATCTTAGAAGTGAGTTAAGTCTCTCTCATCACTCAGTTGTAAATTTCTTCAGAAATTGAAGAAAAATTGCGCCCGATGTTTCTGAGCATTCTCCTTCTGTGCTTGATCATTTCAAGAAATCTTTTGTAGATGTCTAAGTCCATAGTTAATGAGTCTATGGTTGAAGTTTGAGAGCCTAATTGTAAACAGGCTGTGAGAATTATGTGTAGGAACATTCATATGTGAAGAAGTGTTCACTCGTTCCTAAAATAGGTGCAAAATTTGATGTTAATGTTTTAGTCAGTTCTCCTTCCACAATGTAACGTTTTGAGCAAGCAAGCACTCAATCTTTAAGTTGGAAGGTAAGCTATCTGTGGCTAAAAGTATTTTCATAAACGGGTTCTAGATTGAGAGAACCAAGTGTTAAAAGTTATAGGTGTCTAAATCGACTTCTCAGAAGAGCAGTTTTAGACATAGGCAACTTGTTGAGATCATTTCTCAAGATATACTGAATGTTTTGGAGTGATTCAACTTGAAGAAGGTGCAAAAATTGTAGGCGACACCTTGTGCAAAGTTTTATAAAAAACTTTACACAATTGATAAGGTAATGAGAGAGATATGTGCAACAGACTTTCTGTGTAGTCATCTCCTTCACAGATTTTTCAAAATCTTTATAATTGATCATTGATCCTCTAAGTTTGGAGAAGGTTTGAGTTATTCTTGTTATAGAGGTGCTCTAATTACAAGAGTAACTTGTTCTTTTGGAGATTAACACTCTCCATCATAGAAGTAATTTCAAATCCATTGGAAGTAAATGTAAAGGTGATTGCACATGAGCTAGAAGACATTGAAGATGTTACTTTGTATAGATCCATTGTAGGATCTCTAAAGTATGCAACTCTTACTAGGCCAGACATCAAGCATGTAGTGGGAGTTCTCTCACAATTTATCCAAACTTCCAAAGCACAACAGTTAATGTAAGCCAAGAGGGTTCTTAGATACCTCAAGTTCACTATAAATGAAGGTTTATTACATTCATTTATATGAATATTTGTTAATTAAAGCTTATTGTGATGTAGATAGGCAAGCTCAAAGGATGATAGGATGAGTACAAGTGGCTCTATAGTCACGATTGGAATAAAAAATATCTCATGGAGCTCAAAGAAGCAACCAAAAATAGCCCTATCTTCAATTGGAGCTGAATATAGAGTATTAGCCCTTCTCACTTGTGAGCTTATGTGGTTGAAGAAGCTCTTTCAATACTTAAACTTGCATGTGAAACATATTCCCATCATGTGTGATAACATGAGTAGTGTACACCTAGCTTTGAATCGAGTTTACCATGCTAAGTCCAAGCACATTGAAGTACACTAGCACTTCATCAGAGAGAAGGTGATTGAAAAGAAGTTCAAGGTGGAGCATGTTAATAGTAAAGATCAAATTGTAGCTATGTTTATAAAACAATTAGAAGGAATGAAGATGCTCAAATTCAAAAGAAGCATTGTTATGGTAGATTTAAATTCAAGGCTTAAGCGGGAGCATTAAAAATAAAGCCATAAATGTAGCTAAAGGCTCAAAGCAAAAAATATATATTTCTAGTGTGGTCTGGTATGTTTTGGTGTTCAGGTGCTATTTTGGCATTGTTCTGGTGTTCTATTATGATATATACACATTTCCAATATTTGTCTTAAATTTTAGGTAAAGTCTCAAATACATGGATGAAAAGTGGACATATCATTTAGAGACCTAATAGCATGAATTTTTGCTACCAAAGAGTCTCAACCACCTTCCTACATCATAGCTTACCAAAAAAAGTTATGTGATTGATATAGAGATTCTTGCAAAATTATAGGAGCACTTTTAACAGCCTATATATGTACGAATCCAAGTCCGAGGTGTAATTCCATGGCCTCTAATCTCTTCCTAAGTTATTTTAGAGGGTAAGGAAGTTTCTACATGTAGAACCCTTGTTCAGTTAGTCATTTTGTTAGCTTATACTTCTCTGTAGTTAGCCATTGCTCACTGTCACTCTGTGGAGTGAGCTAGTTTCCATCGTGATTTTGTTTCAATCACAAGTCCTTATTTTGGTAACCATTCGAAGTGATTTAACTTGTTTTTTATTTCACATAGGTTCTATTAAGTGTGCTATAAATTTCATGACTATACTCCAAGTGATCTCTGAGTGAATTTGCAAATAGTGAAGGTCTGTCTCTACAGATAGGCTCACAGTAGTATTGACAACTAGTCTAAACTGTAGATGTTGGTTCTCTGTGCTAGAGTATCCAAATCAAGTGTTTTAAAGTGCTAAGAATATTTGAGCATTTCTACATTTATTT
>CM035441.1:100636474-100651474 GCA_020310875.1 Ceratopteris richardii | reverse complement strand
TTTGTAATTCATAGCTCCATTTTGTGCAAGCCGAGGAGTCCTCGAGCTTGAGGAGCTTAGGTAGAATGCGCGTACCAATTTTCGTTATTTTTAGACATCGTTTACCCTTCCAAATAGCCTCTAGGACCTATTTTTTAACTATGCCGGTCACTAGATGTGAAACCGGTCAAAACTAGTCTAGAAACTATAAAAAGAGCTAGAGAGCTCATTTTAGAGGTTGGTTCATGTTGGCTAGTGTGAGCTTAGAGCTAGATTGAGTTTGTAATAGTATTCTTGAGTAATAGAGTTGATTCCTCACCTTCCATTGTGTCTTGCTTGTCTCTTCGTAGTGTGTGTGTATGTGTGTGTGCATTTCTATGCTTCTCACCTTCACTTTCACTTCATCTCACATTCACGATCTTCATATCACTCCTATCTCTTCCGCGGATTGACATTAAGGAGGTGAAGCTTCTTAACGTGGTTCTCACCATTGTGCTAGAGCAACACCAAATTTGGCACCGTTGCCGGGGATCGAGTCTAGGACGAATGTGTGATGGTAAGAGTATAGCAAGAAGTGGCGTTGGAAGGTAAAAATTTCAGTTTTCGTTGTTGTTTTTACTTAGTTTTTAGTGCTTTTCACCTTCCCCATACTCCATCTTCATCATCGCATCATCATCTTCATCTCCAAAAAAATCAGAAAATTCACCATATCCACCCATTCTCCTCATTTCCCCTCATTTGTGCATGCGAGAGAGTGAGAGAGAGTAATTGTGCTTGTGTGTGCTTGCATTTTCTTGAGTTTTCTTGCAGGTACAGAGCTTCAGAGCATCAGGAGAGCTTCCAAAAGGTAAAACATGTACTTTCTGTCAGAAATTTCCGAGTAGGGCGGACCATCGCGATGGTCTGCAACTTTCGGACTTTGAGGTAGGCGACCACACCACGAGGTAGGCGAGCCCTGCGCATACACGGAACCATTTTTGCATTTCAAAAATTCGTTGTTTGGTGGACCATCGCGATTGGCTCGGACCATCGCGATTGTGTCGCACCATCGCGATAGGCTCACGCCATCGCGACGGCTCGGCCGGACCATCGCGACGGTTCATTTTCCGGACCATCGCGACGGTTCACTTGAGCCATCGCGACGGTCCACTTGGACCATCGCGATTGTTCAGTTGACCCCGGACCATCGCGATTGGCTCAAGCCATCGCCACGACAGTGCCACGTGTCACGATAGACCATCGCGACGGTTCAACTTTTGGACCATCGCGACACTTCGAAATTCGGACCATCGCGATTGGCTCAAGCCATCGCATCGCGGACCATCGCGACGGTTCACCTCGGACCATCGCGATTGTTCCCCGTTGACCGTTGACCCGCGCCATCGCGATTGTCCGCTTGATCGAGCCATCGCGACGGTTCAACCTTACACCATCGCGACGGTTCACCTTTGACCGTTGACCGTGCCATCGCGACGGTTCATTTTCCGGACCATCGCGACGGTCCATTTCCACGCCATCGCGATTGTTCACTTCGGGCCATCGCGACGGTTCGACCTCACGCCATCGCGATCGTTCACTTCGGGCCATCGCGACGGTTCGCCTTTTCGCACCATCGCGACTGTCCAAACTCCACGCCATCGTGACGGTTCGCTTGGACCATCGCGACGGTCCCAGACCATCGCGATTGTGCACCCCCATCGCAAATTTAGGGTTCCATTTTTTGACCAATTTTGGGGGTATTTTTGAGAAATTTTTGGACCATTAGACTCATAGGAGATCCCTTTGCTCATATTTGGAGAAAAACCTATTTGTCAGTTTTTACCCCCCAGGGCCTGAACGCTCATAACTTTTTCATCCGAAGTCCGTTTTTTGAGCTTAATAGCTCGTTAGAAAGCTCGTGACGAGTACGACGTGACCTCAACTGTTTTTTTTCTTAAAGGATACGTCTATATTTAGATAAGCTATTTTGAGGTGGACCTAGTTTGGAACTAGGAAGCCAGGGGGCAAGTATTGAAAATTTGGGCAAAAGGGAAGGGACTTAAAAGGTGTATATACTCAAGTGCTTGATCATCCAACTGTGAATTGGTCTAATATTGGATTTTTCCAGGTCTAGCAAGGGCAATCAAAGGCAAGCAAGCAAGGCAGTGAAGACAGCAGAGCTTGGGAAGCGAGGCTTCTTGGGCATCAGAGCAACCAGAAAAGCGGACTCGAGGTTGGAAGATTACTCAACCCCCTCAGTCAATTTTTTGCTTAGGATAAACGTTAGCATTGTGGATTAACGACTATAGGAACGCCTCAAGTTCAAGATACTTAATTCTTTCAAGTTCAAGACTAAAGATAAAGGTGTGTGACGAAAACCTACAGGAAAGAACCTAAGTCTGACGGAACGAGAACTCAAAGTAACACGGAAAGTCGAATTCCTGACGCATACATTAAGACAAGAATCTAAAGAAATCTAAAAAGAATCAAGAAAGTAATAACAAAGAACCATTGACGATCTGAGCGTGTATTGAGTGTGCAAGGAAGAAAATTAATGAACCTTAGATCGGGCAAGCATATAGGTAAGTCAGACCGAAGAAGCCTTAGATCATCAGAGGCAAGTGTAAGAACTACTGCACGATCGTGGGCTCAACAATTGAATACTAGTTACCCTTACGAGAGCTCAGATACTAGCGAATCAGACATGGCATTTAGCACAGATAGACCAGAAGTAGGGTCAAACGTAGCATACTTAGAAAAACCAGAAGGACCCTATAGAACGCAATTAGAGTTTCTCCGAACCAACCGACTAGGTGCTCGCATCTATGAGGATGGTTTGCGAAGACAAGTGGTGCAACTGCACAACCCTGATCAACCCATTGGATTGGAAAGACCAGTGGTGAAATTTGAGAGAGACACTTACATAGACAAAGAAGGAACCATGTACGTCCTAAGTACGCAGCCAAACGATACTAATGAGTTTGGCACAATTCAATTAGAGACGGAAGCGAAATTTCAAGGAAAAGAACCGTTAGAAGAACCTAGAACACCTAGAGGGAAATCCGTATTAACAAGAGTACTCATCCCAGAGTGGATCCCTCAAGATAACCGAAGCATAGAGTTGTTTGTAAATAAAGAGACAGATGAAGCCTTTTGGAGGTACAGAAAAGAACACCCTAGTGAGGTAGGTATCATCACAATCTATGAGTTCAAGGACCCGGATACACCTGGAAAGGTTGTATACCTGGATGAAACTTCAGAAAGAGTCTTTGTGGTGCCTGACCACGCTAGAAACACATACACATGGAGAGGTGAATTGGTATTCTCTCCATCTAGAACGAACATGAATACAAGTCAACAAGGGGCAGGAACATCATCAGCCTTTGGAAACCAAAGAGAAAAGAATAAAGAAAGACCCGAAGTAAGCTTCACTCACCCCATAGGGAGAGATAGAACAACCACGGATAGACAAAGAGGCCATGGAATACCAGGTAGTAGAGATGATTTTCCTCTACCTAGACCACGTGAACACGCAAGAGTATTGAGACCCACTCAATTGGTAAAATCAATGAAAAATTATTTTGATGGGACAGGAGATCCCTATGATCATGTCGCAGAATTCAAGCAGGTACTAAGAGCCGAACAAGTTGAAGACATGTTCACGCAATACAACGCATTTGGGCTAACGTTAAAGAACACCGCTTTAACTTGGTTCCAACCTTTGCAACAAAGGCAATTTAGAGACATCCATCACTTTTTAGAGTCATTCATCACCGAATTCTCTAAAAGTGGGATTAGACATGACACGTCTTCGTTGATTCATAGCTTTAAACAAACCCCTCAGGAAACAGTTAGACTGGCAGGACGTAGGTTTAGACAATATATTGAACGATGTCCAATGCAAGAGCTACCCTCACAAGCTAAACAAGTGTCATTGTTTTTAGATGGCTTGTTGAGCTCTAAACTACGCTCCTATGTGTACTTAAAAGAACCCAGAATGCTAGAGGAGTGTGTAAGAATATGTATAGACATCGAGGACAACCTAGGAGATGAATTAGAACTCTCAAAGGTTTATAAGGACTCGGATTGTTCTTCTCTAGCATCCACAAAATTGTTTAGCTCAATAGAAGATCTAGCAGAAAAAGTGGCCCAAAAACTAGGAGTTTCTAGTAAACCGAGGGTGCTTACAAACAAGCGTTGTTACACCTGTGGTGGTGACCATATGGCAAACGTGTGTCCAAATGCACCACAACCTCAAGCCAACCCTAGTGGCCAATACTGTACAATTGAGAGAAGATACACGAATCATACGGCTCAGGACTGCCCATACAACAAACAAACCGTGAGACAGAACTATCCGCAAGCATACCAGCAGCCAGGTAGGTATCAAGGCCAATACAATGCTCAGCCTTATTACTATAGGCCTCCTCAGAACTACCCATACCAGGCTCAACAGAGACCTCAACCTGTCTTAGCTCAGCAGCCACCCCCACCAGCGAATGTCATCTCAGTCAAATATGCTGCTGCAGAAGAGAACCTAAGTAGGGCTTTAGTGCCTTCTTCACCTTTGATTACAGAAAGTGACCCACACTCAAACAGTTTTGACTCTACGCATGTCGATAGTCCACCCGCTTATTACACGGAGTCACCAGAACATGTGGAGACATATCATTATGATAGTCCACCAGTGGAACTTAGTTGGGAGCCCGACTATGCTAATGTGATGTACGCAAACCCAAATCCACGGCCCCAATTAAGACAACAGAGACCGCAGGGCCCTAGAGGACCATGCTTTAGGTGCCAAGGAGATCACTTTATAAAGGATTGTCCACATCCCCCAATAGCAAGGCAATCACAGTGCTATAACATACAAGGCTTTTGTGCCGATTGTGGCAAAGAGCACATAATCAAAGATTGTCCTAAGAACCCAGTTAACCCTCCGAATGTGACACCGATCAACGTGATAGGTATTGTAAGTAACGCAGATGGATCCAACCCTACATACGTGCCTATCCAAGCTATAACGAGAGCCCAGGCGCTCTTACAGAACCACAAGCTTAATCAAGAGAAAGTAGCCGAAACCAGTGAAGTTGCAGAATCTAGCAGCAAAAAGACAAAATCTTGGAAAGATTCTAGAGAAAGAATCAAGAGAAAATGGAGTAAAAAGATAACTGAGTTGGAAGGAAGTTTAAAGGAATCTAGAGCCAAAATCCAAGAATTGACTTCACAGGAATTAAACCAAGAAAACCCAGCTCAAAAATCAGGATCAGTTTTAGCGGAACCCATACCAGAGAATCTAGACATGATGTTTCGTGCATATGAGGCTAGATTAAAAGAGGGACCTCAAGTAGCTGAAATGAGTAAGAACTACCCTCGAGCTGATCTGGAAATTGAGAGAACTAAACTTTGCATGAAGATGGTAGAACTAGCACAAGCTTTGTTCGAAGCCTCTAGATATCTTAATTGGAATAACATGGCAAAACCTGAATTACATTTTCAAGGACTAATGGAGAGGCTAGAATATTTGATCGAGAGCAAAGAGAAAAAGGATCAGCCTAGGAACCCTATTGTCCCAGAGACACAGGAAAGGAATGCACCATCCCTGTCTCAAGTACCCAATACAGAAAGTCAAGACAATTTGTCTTCTATACATAGGTACTCTCATGAATTTTTACGGGAAATACAAGAAGAGAAATGGAGAAAAGAACAAGGAACTCATCCTCCTATTCAAGAAATAAATGATTTGCAGGAGCAATTCCCCCAAGACATTCCCTCTATTTACGATGATGTAGAGGAGGAACAACTGAGTGAACCCACTGGATTTGAATCTAATTCTTTACAAGAATTACCTCAGTTCACAGGACCTTGGGAAGCAAAGTCTATGAGTATGAGAGCACCCACGATAATAGTGAGGAATGAAGAATCAGTAATCCCTAGAAACACGGAAGTGATCAAGAATACTAAAGTACAGTGTAATCTCACTATGGAAGAATTGTTAAAGGTAAAACCAGAATTGTGGAAGCACGTAGCAAATCAATTCCCTGAGTTTGCTACCACACCCTCTCAGATAGGATCACATAAGAAGGTACCAGAGATACCCGTAGAAAAGATCGGAGATGTAAGTGAAGGAGAGGAAGGTAACACTTATCTTCCAATAACCCATCAGGGCTACACCACGAAAGCCATTTTAGATTCAGGAGCCGGAGTAGCCATAGCTACCACCGCTTTATGGAAACGTTGGGGTAAGCCAGCATTAAGACCCACCAGGATGAAGCTACAAATGGCCGATGGACACATAGAAAAACCATTAGGCTTACTAGAAGGTATATCTCTCACCACTTGTGGTGTAGAATTTGAGCATACCTTTGCCATTTGTGACTTTGCAAAAAACCATGCTTATGAAATGATATTGGGACGACCATTCATGCGTCAGCTGCAAATTGTACAAGATTGGGGAACTAATTCCTTGTACTTGCAACATTTAGGAGTGACTACTAAAGTCAATCTTAAAGACTATTCACATAGAGATGTACCCCCCATACAATGGAATACCATCCATAAGACACCAGTAGAGACGGAATCCGCGCACTCATTAGAATCAGATCCTTCTTGGTTGCATGAGGATACCCATTTATGGATGTGTAAAGTAGCCAAACAAGAGGAAGAAAGGCTAGAAGCCAGGACCTTAGGTGCAGAACAAAATCCACGAACCCTTCAAGATCCAGCCTATGCACCTGTAGTATTCCCAGACGAAGAGTTTGAACCCCATGGTTGGGCAGAAATCTTAGCAACCATGGATGTAGCCATCAATGAAGAACAATGGACACCCCACTGTGACGAGGATGGCTATGACATTTCAGTTTTCACGATAGAACCAATCATGTGCGATGCAATTTTAGAAGAGTGTGAACCGAACACTGATGCATTTGAGGATGCAAGCGATTTTGATTTAGAATCAATTATCATGGATTCACCCTTTGCATCAGAGGAAGAATATTTTTTCGAAGTAGAGACTCACACTCAGAGACACGAGGAAGTTATGAATGACGTGAGAATAGCCACTCAAGTGACTAATAAAAGTGAAGGCAAGAAAAGAAAGAAGAAAGAAACCATGTCAGAAAAAGAAGAATCTTTATTTGAAGTACCAGAGAATTTCAAGAAATATGAAATTGAAGATAGAAGAATCATGGTACGAATGCCCAATAGAAAGGCGAATGACGGACAAGTATATGATAACCGAGAGAAAACCAAGAAAATAATAGTAGCCATAGAAGGAGAAGAAGAAAAATGCACATACATAGGGCATGATTTGACGACCGAAGAAGAAGAAGAGTTAGTTGCCCTATTGCGTGAATATAGAGATGTGTTCGCTTGGAGTTACAAAGATTTGAAAGGAGTAGATCCAGATATATGCTCTCATAGAATCCCTATGACTCCAGATGCAAAACCTACGAAACAGAAACCATACACGTACAATGATAACTACGCTGCGAAGATTAAGGAGGAGATAGATCGCTTGATAGAAGCAGGATTCATTTACGAAATTGAGCATACCGAATGGGTATCCCCCATTGTGGTTGTGCCCAAGAAGAATGGAAAATTGCGTGTGTGTATTAACCTTAAAAAAGTTAATGCCGCAACGATTAGAGATAGTTATCCTCTTCCTATCACAGAACATCTATTGGAAAGAGTTGCGGGCAAGGAAGTTTACAGCTTTCTTGATGGATTTTCAGGTTATAATCAAGTAGCCATTGCTCCAGAAGATCAACACAAGACGGCTTTTGCCACTGAATGGGGCATATTTGCATTTCGTGTGATGCCATTTGGCTTAACAAATGCACCCGCCACTTTCCAGCGACTCATGTGTCATGTTTTTAAGGAATTTTTACGCAAGAGCTTGGAAGTTTATGTCGATGACCTATGCGCTCATTCTAATGTAAGGCAGACACATATCCCAGAGTTAAGGCAAATATTTGACAAATGTCGCGAATATCAGGTTTGCTTGAACCCAGAAAAATGCGTTTTCATGGTCAGACAAGGTAAAATTCTAGGACACATTGTGTCAAAAAATGGAATCTCTACGGATGAAGAAAAGGTGAAGGTAATTGCAGAATTACCTAGACCAACTAATGTGAAAGAGGTACAGGCATTTATGGGCCATTGCGGATATTATAGGAGATTCATACACATGTATGCAATCATAGCCAAGCCTTTGTACTCTCTTTTAACCAATTTTGAATGGACAGAAGAATGTGAGGATTCATTCAACGAACTTAAACGACGTTTGTGCTCAGCACCTATATTGACTACCCCAGATTGGAGCAAGCCATTCCATGTACATGTGGATGCATCCAATTATGCCATAGGATGTGTGTTAGCACAACCCACGAGTGAAGGTAGCATAGATCTCCCCATAGCTTACGCGAGCAGACAATTAAACGCAGCAGAAAGGAATTACGCCACCACTGAACGAGAAGGATTAGGGATGATCTACGCAGTAAAGAAATTCAGGCACTACTTGTTGGCCAACAAATTCAAGTTCTTTACCGATCATCAAGCCCTATTGTACCTAGTCAACAAACCATGTAACACGGGACGACTAATACGTTGGTTTCTATTACTCATGGAGTACGATTTTGAAGTGGTAGTCAGGAAAGGAAAGACACATCTTAGAGCGGACCACCTTTCAAGACTAACCTCAGGAGAAGCTCCTCAAGGAGTAGCGGATGAATTACCAGATGCATATTTGTTTAATCTTGAGATAGCACCAGACTGGGCTAAGTCTATAGTCCCTATTCTGACATACGGACCCAAGAACCCTAGGATAAAGATCAAAGAAGGAGAGATTACCAAGTCTCAGAGATACCAAATCTTAGCAGGAAGCATATATAAACAGGATAATCAAAAGATTCTTGCTTGTTGTGTAGACGAATCAGAACATGCGAATTGGTTGCAAATAGCACACGTGGGTGCATTAAAGCAACATCATTCGAAACATCGAACATTACAGACTCTGCAGAGACTAGGAGTATATTGGCCTTCAATGGAAGCAGATGTCTACAAGTTGTGTAAAGAGTGCTATGTTTGTTGTGGAAGACCACCAGTAGAGCATGCGACATTATATCACGTGTCTCTCACACCAGACTGGAGTGAACCTTTAGTGACATACTTGAGGACGAACACATTCCCTCAAGGCATGACTTTAGCTCGACAACGTAGTCTGGAGCAGGAAGCTCACGACTATTCTCTTATTGGCGATAACCTATACAAAAGAGGACGAGATGGATATCTAAGACAATGTGTTCATGAAAGCGATTATCTGAGCATACTAGAGACTGCACACCAAGGTGTTGCAGGAGGTCATTTTGGACCCGATAGGATAATCAAAGCCATCCTCTTTGCAGGATTATGGTGGCCCACTCTTCACATGGATGCTCATACCTATGTAAAGAGATGTGACGTGTGCCAAAGAACTCAGTTTCCTACTCGCAGAGATGAAATGCCATTGAAACCCATGATGGGCGGACGTGCATTCTCAAAGTGGGGTATAGACTTTGTAGGACCCATTAACCCCCCTGCAAAAGGTACACATGCGGAATACATTATTGTTGCCACCGATTATCTTACGAAATGGGTAGAGGCCAAAGCTACGAAAAAGAATGATGCACACACAACTGCAAAATTCTTATTTGAAAATGTCTTTACAAGATATGGATTGCCTATAGAGATAGTGAGCGATCGAGGCACTCACTTTCTAAACCAAGTCATTGAATATTTGTTACAGGATTTTATGGTGATCCACAAGAAATCTGCACCATATCATCCTCAGGCCAATGGTCAGGCTGAAAGCACTAATAAGATCCTTTGTAATGTACTGACGAAACTCGTGAACAACAAACGTTCAGATTGGGACAAACAGTTACACCACGCTGTTTGGGCATATCGAGTGGCCTACAAGACCGTACTCAATGCAACTCCCTTTCAAATGGTTTTTGGTCAGAATGCTGTGCTTCCTTTGGACTTCTTGATACCGACCCTTAAGGTTGCACAAGAACATCAGTGGACCGGCCATGAATTATCAACAAGAATAATGGACTTGGAACGATTAGGAGAAACCAGGCTAAAGGCAGCAGCAGGAATATACGTAGCGAAGAAGCGACAGAAAGCATATTTTGATGCACATGTGAAAGATAAAGGCCTAAAAGAAGGAGATTTAGTTCTAGTATATACGCTGAAACAGCACGCACGGAAGTTAGAAAAGCGAGGTTATGGACCTATGATCGTTAACAGACTCTCGACAAGTGGAGCAGTACAGTTAGCCACTTTAGAAGGAGATATAATGCCTAATTATATTAGTGGCTGTAGAGTCAGGCTATATCAGGAACCTCTTACGGAGGATATGCTGAGACGACTCACGTTGGCAAAGAAGCGTAAGGAGTAAGAGAATAGAATACGAGCGGAAGCTCAGGCAGAGGCAATAGAACGCATTAAGCGCATGAAGCTAAGAAGACAAGGACTAGGGAGAGAACATTATAACCATCTGGAAACTACACCCAGATATCCCATGGCTATGTGTGAGGTAAAGCCACGAACTCATCCTAGTATAGTGGACAGGAGACCATTCATTACAGTTAAGCTAGAGCACGGCAACCCTTGCCAAGAGCTCAGGGCTTTAATTGACTCAGGTGCTGCGACTAGTGCGATTAGATGGTCCCACTATAAGGATTCAGGAATAGAAATGCGGCCAATTGAGGCATACCTCATAGGGCTAGGAGGCATGGAAACCCCTTGCATGGGTGAGGTGGACCTTCCTATCCTCATTAAGGATGTGACCATGACGGCAAAGCTACTAGTGTGCCATGATGACGACCTGATAGAACCCCTAATCCTTGGCCAAGATTGGCTATACGATCACTCGGTGGACCTAAATCTTAGACAAGGCTCCTTACAGATTGGAACCTTAGAACAGAGGCGAGTGATACCGCTTGATTTCCCTAACGGCATTCCGCCTGACGGATGTGACCCTAGACCCCACGAAACACATGCGATGGAAGACCGGAAGATCTTGAGTCAGATCAGTCACGTTACGTCTACACCAACCCACTCTGGCTTGGCTATAGACAGTTGTCAATCAGAAGGACGAAAGGAGATCTTCCCTGGGACTTCCTGCAAACTAGAAGGGGCAGCTACCCAACCGCTAGGGCAGATGAACACAATCAGCGGTCAGGTGGGTTGCATCAGCGGCCAAATGAGCACGACACCCTGCGGTGCTCATCCTTCCAAACTTGTTGCGGACTGGCTTAGATTAAAGTTAAATAAGGCATCACTTCCTAATGGGCAGGTCACGCAAGTCTTGGATCTCCCTTCTTTTCCAAAGCAGAGTGTCCATCCGACCTCTCAACCCCAGCAACAACTGAGTCAATCACGACGAAGGAACCCAGACCGACTGCAGTATCGGAGGAAACAACAAGGAAGGCAGTTCAGGCCACCCAAAGGAAGCGGCACCAGACAAATGTGGGTGCCAAAAGGACAAAAAGCACCAAAGAACTCCAACCAAGCAGAGATCAACAAGAAAGAGGCAGGGCAGAAACAGAATCGATATCCTCCATCCCCTCGACCTTCTTTTACAGGTCCGAGCATTCGACAAATTTGGATCGCCAAGAAATACCTTACCCATAGACCCACGCCCACGCAGATTTGGGTACCCAAACCATGTATCATAGCTCAACCCATAAGCCATGTTATATATAACCTCCACAACTCATTTCACCCCTCGATACCACCACACCCGACACCACCCTTTGCCCCTCAGCAGAAACCCACCACCCACTCCAAGATCCTTAGGAAATGGATACCGAAACGTGTCCAACCGTCTCCCCCTAACCCCATGTCTGATAAAACTACCCCCCCGACTAACATACAACCTTGTACTAAATCACTAACCTTTAAACCTTGTATAAATTCACCCACCATCATCACACATCACTCGTAATCTCATATCATCAAGAAATGTATGCATGATCTGAAACGTATAGGTGTCTAGAGACCTGCACTAGTGCTGCAAGAAACATTGCATCCATCACATCACAGCACTTGGCTACACGGGTTACGCATCAGTTATGGAAAGGGATTGCGGTCTCACTTTAATGGGATCATAATTAATTTCCATGCTAATGTGTTAATCCTTTGTAGCAGATCTTTCTCATTAGCGCATCAGTCACCATGCAAACCGACGAAGGAACATCAGGAGCAGGCCCCAGTGTAGCGGCTGTGCCCCTCAACGTGCTACGAGCAGAGTCCCACCCGACTGCTCCACCGCCGGAATTTCAGGGATTTCCAGGGCCCATGCCTATCGACAACCCACCCATGGGCTACACCGAAAAGATACACAGGAACTCTCATTGGTTTCAGGGCCTTGCAGGACCCCTTGCGGACGCGGACTTTATATTTGAATCCTCTTTGACATTTGATGACCGCACGTGGGGAAAATACCAGTTTTTCTCCAGAGAGTTCGAAGCCCTACAGAGCACCCAGGATTTAACTCATGTTTGGGCCAGAGCAGGCTTCACAGAGTATTTCAGTGATCCTCTGCCCAAACCGGATTTTTACAGGTGCTATTACTTAATCACTACCCTACTGGCCTCAGAGAATAAGGACATCCCAGGGACCTTCATATTGCCTACTCTAGTGGATGATCCACCTTACAAAAGGTTTTACCTATCTAAGGATTTAATCAGAGCGGCCATCAAAATTCATGGCACCCACACACCCACAGATCGAGAGAGATTAATTCCAGAACCGATGAAACGTGGGGATGTCACGAAGTGGGAGGAGATTTCGGCAATTACACCTGAGCTGTCGAAGCCACTAAGGATATGCATGCAACATTTTGCATTTCCCGCTCAGGACAGATTTACCATGCCCCATAAACGAATCTGGTTCGGATTGTATTTGGCATGCACGGGACCTCAAACTGTTGATCTGGCAAGCTGGATCATAGATCAAATGTATCTGGCACAGCACAGATGGGAGCGCAAGAAAGTACTTAATGGATGTTGTGCACTCACTAGAATTGTGTATATGTGCTTAGCATATGACTTGCCCATCGAGCGTGCATTAACAGGAGAAGAACTGAAGGCATTCAAAGGCACAACGAAGAAAGCCAGGAAGCCCAGTCGAACACGGGCAGGTAAGCGCATGAGAGGCACCATCCCTTGCCTTCAAGTACCAGAGTCGCCATCACCACAACCCTCTCCAGAACGACCACAGACAGAAGCGGCTCCCACAGTACAACCTATTCGCATAAGGTTGTCCAGACCAGTGGTTACGAAGGCCACCACTAGTACCGCTGCACCTCAGGCAGCTGCCACCACAGAACCCACCACCACAACAGCAGAAGCTCCCACCACTATTGGTGCGGAAGCCTTTTCTTTCCCAATACCACACATGGAGGCAGAACCATTAAACACAACATTCGATTTTGAGATGCCGGAGGCATTCTCAAATGAGTTCCAGTTTTCAGATACACAGATGTTCTCCCAAGAATATGAACGCCCCAGTTACCCTACCACACCGCGAGATCTGCCACAGGGACAAGTTGTGTCGAGCTCTGATGACGAAAGAACAGCCACCGACGATGACGAAGGTGATGATGAAGCCAGCCAGGGCTCACATGACGGACAGACAGATGGTCAAGGCCAACAGACTGACACACACGGCGACACCAGCACATATGAAGAAGAGACTTTCGAAGCCGCTGCGTACACGCTGGCTATAAAGAAATTATATCGTACCATGGAGAAAGTCTGGGCCCGGAAGAAGTTAACTGAAGAGGAGAGCCAGGCATTAATTGAACAGGAACTCATCTCCGGAGGATTCGAAGACGCATACATCAGAGGGTTCAGGGAGTTAGTCAAATCAGTAGGCTCCCATGAAGCACTCAGGTTTTTACAAAGAAAGCAACTACCACAGTTTGATCCCCGCCGAGTGCGACTACTTTCAAAACCCGGAGAGTATATTCGCGTACCAACAGGAGCTCAGTCTTCAGCACAAGTCAGGGAGGCACGCCTCGTCCCCGAAAGTTCATTGACCGCAGAACCCATCCTTGTAGATTCCCCACCATGTACCACTGTTGTACATACCACTACTATCTTCGAAATAACATCCACGCCCTCTACTCCTCTCTCACCTCATCTTTCACCAACCCATCCTGTATCCCCCGCACACCCACCCACTTCTCCCACATCCACACCAGTTCACGGCAACATAGCCACCACCCTTGCCCCACCCATTCATGCCACCATACCCTTACCCACCCCACCTCATCCACATGTTAACCCCTTCATCCCTTCATCCTTCCCATCCTTTCCCCCACCTTTAAGACACCCTTTCACCTTTCTAACCCCACTAACCTTCTCACCAGTTTCACCTCCTCAACCCACCATAACCCCTATTTCCCCTTTTCACCAAGCTGCTCCAGCCATCCCCCCTGTAAATTACTCTACGTTTGTAAATCCCGTCTTCACACCGACACAACCACCCACATTCACACCACTTTTCACAGTCACCGCACTTGACACGTCCACTGGCATGGACATATCACCATCCACTTCACCACCACCCACTCCACTCACAGCACCCTCATATTTAGGCACGTCACAATTTTCCACAATCACCACTGCATCCACCTTCCCAACCCCATTCCCCATCCCCGTTGCATCTAATTCCACTGTATCTTCAATTAGCACTCCATTACTATTATCACCCGCCATAGACACCGCATTTCAACACATGTTCACATGCATGACACAAGTCCGCGATGACTTTGCATCACTCGGCACCAACTATCAACAGCTGCAGAGAACGACGAATGAACTACAAACGCAGCTTAATTTGTTATCAATTGAGAATGTCTCACTGAACAGCCGATACCAAGATTTACGACAGGCCTATCACAAATTAGAACTAGAAAGTGAGGAGAAAACAAAAGAGGCCACTGCGGATTTGGACAACCTGCTTCGAGCCCAAACCGTCCGCAATGCA